>JAPSES010000249.1:14321563-14332471 GCA_029822895.1 Maxillicosta whitleyi
ATATAAATATATATATATATATATATATATATATATATATATACACACACACACACACACATAGTTTTTTTCCCCCCAAAGATAAGGTCAGGTATTTTTCCCCTCCCAGGTGGAAATACTCCTGGAAGAAAAATACCAAATTCCTTCCACCTTACTATCACCACCCACCTCTTGAGCCAATCGTTGCAGCTCTTTCCTTCCTTCATATTAATGCGCATGACACACACACACACATACACAGACATACAAGCACATGCAGACACAGTTTTCCAATAGCACCATCAATGTCACCATGGAAACCAACTGTCTTGGCACCCTCAGTTGATCGCCTTCAGCATTACTCTTGGCTTGTCATTTGAAAAAACATGTAACATACATGGTGTTGTGGATGCAGCATCTGGATGGATGCAACCTGGTGGTACGAGATGGATTTTCATTGCTATGTTATTTTTTTTCCCCGGTCAGAGAAACTGGCTGCGCCCTGTGGATTTGAGTGGCAGGGAAGGCCTTGGCCATCAGTGTAATTGTTGGGAGAATCTTTAAAGGAAAGTGTCCATGCAGCTAATGCGTTTTGTCCTTTTCCCAGAGGCTGCTCTCTCTAAACTACTGTACTGTGGCATTTGCTGTCTTACATGAATGAACACAACAGACATTCAAGGGAAGCTCACACATGCTTAAAGGCGGGATGAGTCATTTAATATATAAAGGCATGTCGTAAATGTGTAAAGGGGGAGGTTTGCCTTTTCAATGTTGAGAAATTATATGTGTTGTTTATCATTTGAGCGTCTACATGTTATAACCTGCAGCTATAATAAGGAATTCACAGAAATGAGGAACTATATCTACATGTGCCGGAGTCTGTTTGGAACATTATGCATATATTTAGCATTTATTTACACGGAGATCTGCTTCAGTGTGTGGAAAGTGGTGCTGCAGCTTTTATTTGGAAATCCCCGATAATGCTTCGTACCTAAATTTGAAATAACGGAAAATAAATCTTGCATTTTTTGTCCTGCAAGGATGAAGTTGTTTTTGGGAGGGATTTTATTGGAACAAAATGTATACATCAAGTATGGGGTTATGACATTACCCAGGATTCTGAGCAGACATGTTCAATGTTGTAACACACACACACACACACACACACACACACACACACACACACACACACACATGTAAGCACAGACAACACCCTGCAGCATTGCTGATCTCTCACTGGAAGTGGAACGAGTAAAAATCATATTTCTCAGAATCTGTTATGTTAACCATCTGTGAATATGTTTAATTAGGGTAGACAGTGCTCGGTGCATTCAGGGCAGAAGAGATTCTGCTTCAGTAAGTGTTTGTGAATGTACCTTTGACCACTGCACTGTCAGAGATGGATACACGTAGGGGGAGGGTATAGTTGCGGAGAAACTCAAACTAGGGGGAGGTATGTACAGTCCCAGAAAAAATGATTAGTCCACCCCTTGTTTCCTTTAATTTCCGGTTCATTTTAATACCTGGTACAACTAAAGGTACATTTGTTTGGACAAATAGAATGATAACAACAAAAATATCTCATAATAGTTTAATTTCAGAACTCATATTTATCCATTTTCTATGTTTTCTTGATAAAAAACTAAAATCACTTCAGTTCTTACATCATTATCTATGTCATTGTACTGATAGAAACACTGTTTTTAGATATTCCATGTTTTCTTTTATGTCTGTTTTAGTCACATGACACACACAGGGGTTAGTACTTGATTGCATAACCACTGTTTTTGGTGACTTTTGATGGTCTAAGAATTTTTTTCCTGTGACTGTAGAAAAGTAACAGCACCCTGGTCAAAGATCAATATGACTCCTAACTGATAACTTCTTCATCCACTGTCTATCTCTGTGAAAATGAAATTTGATCAATCAATTTCAACATTTTTTCACTCTATACACAATAATTATTGAGAATAACTTAATAGATTTTCAGTGGAGGCTATTACACTGGTCTACATTATTTTAGATAAGATCTACCTCAGAGATTAAATGTGCTAAATATTATGTATTTTAATCATTAATTGTAAAGTGCTGGTTTGCTGATGTTTTCGAGGTATATGATAAAGTGTTATTACACATATATATTAGTTTATATACATTTATGCAATAGATTTAGAAATATTCCACTAGATAGAACCTGTAAAGTCAATGTATTGTACTGTTTCAGACAGTGTTTTGAAGTGGATCTGGTTGTTTGGAGACAAATATTCCTTTTGAGTGGAACCCATTCTCTTTTTAATTCTTGAATTTCACATTTTGACCCCACACTGTATGTTGGAAACTTCAACCAAGCAGCATTTTTGACTTGATTTTTCTTCATCAGTGACACACACGTGGTAAAATCTCCTTACTTTTATTCTGGAAGCGTTTTAATTATAAACCAGTATTACTATTAAACAGCCTCAAACTGATCAGAAGTACATTTCAGTGACACTGGAGACGAATAGAACAGAATTCTCACATGTGACGGCTAGAATGTGATAACATGAACTGTGAGAAGTTTTTAGATTTGACACTTAACAATGTAAAAAAACAAGAGGATAGTAGGCAGTGCTGCTATTTTCTTCGCCGTAGTCTTCAATACAGTCTGAAAAAAACAACAAAAACCAGCAACAATGTGAAAACACTTATACTTCTGCCAGACAAACTGAGACTTTGCACTGCCAGAAGTGTGAGATCGAGTGGGAGAGTAAATTTAAAATGTGGGAGTAAGTGAAAGAGAATACTGGGGAGGACAAACTGGTAATATATAGAGCTCCTTCTTTAGGAGAAGAAAGAATAATGACTAAATAACAGAGTGAGTGAGCAGGGTGAAGGAAGATGAAAGGACTAGTTTTTCCTTCTGACATTTCTGTGTGAGGAGACGATTCCTCTCAGGAGGACGTAAAAGGGCTGCCTGAAGATGGAACATGTGTTACCTGTCTGAGGATGACTTAGTCCAACCTTTTCTCTCTCTGATAAAGCTCTAGAAAGATTTAAAAAAAAGAAAAAAAAAGAAAATGAAGACGTTTGGAGGGAAAAAAGGATGGGAAGTACAGTGGAAGTGGATGGAAAAGGGGGCGGAGTTAAAACAGGTGACAGGAAAATACAGTGGGGCCACATTTCCAGGAGTGTGTGTATGTGTGTGTGTGTGTGTGTCCATTCATGAAGCTTCTCTGTGGTCTCGCTGGCAGTTTGTGGCATCTAGTACTTGAGTAATCCTCCTGGGAACACGCGGAAGCTGCCAAAGTGCCATCCAGCTCCTCTGTTTTCCTCGTTACCACCCTCCGGCCCGTCTATCTATCCTCCTTTTTCCTTAACTGCCCCTTTCATTTCAATCCTTCTTATAAAAAAACACAAAAAAAAACATTCATATCTTCCAGTTTTATTTGTTTCTGCGCTTGTGTTTCCTCCAGTCTTTGCTTTTGGGCTTTGAATTTTGATGAATCTCGGGCTCATCACTGCTACATTCCTGGTGTGAATCTTCCCAATATGAGGGATTCATGCCTTTTTTTTTTTGCTCTCGTAGCACTGCCTATAGAATCAGTGTTTCTCAGAGAACTGAACACAGTGAGGCCTTTCCCATGGGTTGACCAAACAAAGGGCCAGGCTCCCTTCACTTCTGTATGACTGCACAGGAACAGAAACACAGGCATTCACTGGTGAGTCTGCTGCTGGGCGGTGAAGTGATAGATCCACACTGGCCACGGTTAAAGCATTTCTTCAGTTTTGCTATGAGAATACAGCAGCCATTAAACTGTCCGGTGCTACTTTAGTGGCACTTCCCAAATACATTTTAACACCATTTATTATGACATTATCCTGTGTGTTTTGCTCGTTATCAGTGGAAATCAAGTATTTTGCTATGTTTAATTGACCAATCATGCACATGTTTGTAAAAGCTCAGATTAAAGTTCAAGGTTATCACATCAGAAACACAGAAAACTGAAGCAAAAAGTGACTCTTTCAGCAAAATATATCAATAACTGAATAGAAACCAAGTATGTTCATCCACTGTCATTGATCAAATGAGGGCAGCCAAGGCCTAGATGGGTTTAGAGCCAGTTTGTGTCCGAACGAAGGGCTGCAGGTTCAATTCCCTTGACTGGATGAGAGTTGTTGGATGATGTGCCCGTGAGCATGCAGCCTGTGTTATGCATGATCCAGTGAAGGGTTAAAGGTTTGTGTGTGACAAAATAAAGGTTCTATTCTAAACTCCATGGTAAAAAATATTGCAAATATAGCTATAAAAATGTACCTATTGGCAAAAATGTGAAAAAACAATTTTGCCCAAACTCTCATGTTTTGATTGAAAGTTTTTGTACTGGAAAGAGATGTTTTTTTGGTTGTTGCGAAATTGGTATATTACGCAGTACAAACTTTTTTCGCAAATAGTCATGTGAATAAAACATGTGGATGTGGACATATGTTACAACAAGAGAAGAAGAGTTTTAAAAGAAACATGGTGTGATATATGAGGACACAAAAGGAATATATTTTTTTTAAATTTAGAATGGAATAGGGGGGTAATATAAAATAATATAATAATAAATATATCAGTAAACACAAGAGTTGCATTCACTGCCATGTTTATGGAATGACTTCTGTCATCCTGTGATAATAAATAAACATTGCATTGCATTTGCGATTTAATGGAAAAAAACGACGTTATGCATTTATGTTTGTTCGACATTTAGTAAATATCGGTAAAGTTTTACACATATGACTAACTGTTGTTGTATAACATTGGTTGGTAATTTTTGCAATCTTAAGAGACATTTTAGGGCAGAAAAAGAAGATCAAAACATACCCATATACCTTTCCTCAAACTGGTGACTATTTAAGAAGCGCTTTAGGATTAGTTTGTACTGGATATGTGGGGAATAAATCAAACCCTCAGTGCATTTACAGAGCTACAGGGAAATGACAAAACTGACGAAAACAGTGATATTTGTCATTATTTGTGTTTTGATGCAAAAGTCAATTGGTAAGTGTTATGAAAATTAAAAAGTAAAATTAAACTCTTACTATGTCTACTACTACTACTACTATTATAGACTCTATATTTGCATTTAGACTATTTATTCACATGTATTGATAGGATAAATGGATATGATTGCACTGGGGGAAAAAAAATCTAAATGTTACCAAGTGTATTTTTCAAATTTCTAGTCAAAATATCTCATCACACTTAAAATAAGACACAATCACCTAAAGAGTAACCTATCACAGAGATATAAGATGTTATTTTTAGACAACAGATCTTGAAAATCTTATTTCAAGAAATTGCACCAAGATCATTTTAATTTGTTCCATTGGCAGATTTTATTTCATTTTTTTTACTGAATTCAACTTTTTTGTGTGTTTAATTCAAGGTCTACTGTCTAAAAATAAGTTCTTATATCTCACTGAAAAGTTACTCCTTAAGTGATTATGTCTTATTTTAAGTGTGATGAGATATTTTGACTAGAAGTGAGAAAAATATACTTGGGAATATTTAGATTTTTTTCCCCCTGTCTAGTCTGCGGTGGATATTTGGGTCTTTTCACTGCAAAAAATAGGTGTTTAAAACAAGATAAAAACACAAAATCTGAGGAAAAAGGTAGTAAAAACAAGTGGAATATCTGCCTATGGAGCAGCATCATTTTTCTAGACAAGATTTCTTGAATTAAGATTGTTAAATCATGTTAAAGCATGTCTACAGACGCGTGAACACTTTGAATAAGAAATCAACTTTTAATACAATATACATTTTCTAACACTTCTAAGTATAAGAATAAATAATTTGCAGTGTATGGGTTAATCTCTGTTGATATGCGAGATAAAAGCAAGGCAAATTTATTTGTAAAGCACAATTCATACACAGAGCTTTACAAAAATGGTAGAGACAAGTTATGAACACACAATTACAATTAAAACATAATCAATAAAATATAAATAATAATCAGTTAAATTCAATTAAAGTGGTCTTGTGCAGTTTTGAATGACCTCAAGTTCATTTTTAACCAAATCGTATTTATGACAGTCCCCAAAGTGGACTCCTATACTGTCCTCCTGCCCATCCATCATGTATCCATCCAATCCATGGCCCACCACCTGCACGTCTCTCTGGGGACACGGAGGCGGTCAATGAGCACAGATATCTAATCATCTCTCCAGTATGACCCGGTTGGATGTGGTCAGATCACCTCACCTTGCATCCAGATGCCTGAACGAACCTCTACTGACTCCTCTCAATGTGGCTCTGACAGTGTCATTTCCAACCTAAGGTCTGTGGTGTGGTTCTTTCGGTCAGTACCCACGTCTAAATCGATAGCCTGGCTGTCCGTCTTCAACACAACAGACCCATCCGGTGTCCACTTCACTGCAGACAATGCTCTGATCTGATCTGCTTTGATGCTGATGTGATGGATTTAGTGAAACCAACAGAACTACATCATCTGTTCAAAGCAGAGGTTCGATACTCAGTCAACTGAACTGGACACCGATCATCACTTACTTGTGTCTATTAATCCTGCAGCCTTTCCTGTGTCTGTTTTCCTGCCATGTAACACAACTGAAGTGAAACAAACACACACACACACACACTCTGTCTAAAATAAATAAATAAAGACCCAAACATCCACCATTGAACAAAACCATCTACTGATCAAAAGTGTTTAATACCTGTTGATGTACTTATCCTATCAATTTGTATCCGTAATTGGTGTATAACGCAATTTGTCATTAGATATGAACCATTGACTTTGATTAATGACAGTGGAAGGACACACTTGATTTAGAAAAAAAAGGCATGTTTTCTTCATATTTTTTTTCTGTGTTTAGTATAATAACCCTCAACTTTAATCTGAGTTTTAATGAACATCTACATGATCGGTAAATTAAATACAGGTAGTCCTCGGGTTACGAACGAGGTCCGTTCCTACGCTGTTAACGTAACCCGAATTTCTGTGAAAGTTGGAATTAACCCTTTAGTATTCCTAACTACCCCTAAATCTCTAAATAACTATCCAAATACATGTATTATACTAAAATAAAGTAAAACAATAAGATACTGTATTTACTGTACGTACAGTAGTACATATGTACAGTAATGGCGGACGAGAGTCCGATGTCGTAAAGTCCAAATAACGTAAGTCGGGTACGTCATAACCCGAGGACTACCTGTATAGGAAAATATTTGGTTTTCACTGAAAACATGCAAAAACAGAGGTTAATATTATAATAAATGCTGTTAAATCACTAAAAACCCCAAACCATCTACTGATCTAGAATGTTTAAAAACTTCTAAACCACTAAAGTTATTAAGGCATGTAAATAATTAGTGTCAAATACAGTTTGTCAACTTTTCATGGTCATCAGACATGACCCATTTGGACGCTCAGAGGCTCTGTAGTCATGGGAACACTGTCGTCTTCTACAGCATTGATTCACCAGTAAAACCCATGGAGTTGGATCATTGACAGTGGATGAACACACTTGGTTTATGTTCAGTTAATGATAGATTGCACAAAAAAGTTTTTTTTCTTCAGTTTTCTTTGTTTTTGATATAATAACCCTGAACTTTAACCTGAGCTTTTATGAATATCTACATGATCAGTGAATTAAATATTGAAAAATACATAAATTTCACTTAAAAAAGCTGATGTAAAAGGTTAAAGGTAAGGGTCAGGGTAGCCCACACACATATCAAAGGTTTCTGAGTCCTACATATAAATTTATGAATGGGATGAATTTACCTGAAAACTTAGAGAATTAAGTAGTGCCGTCAAAATTCCAGATTAACGCATAAACAAACATCATTATAATTAATCTGGGATTAAAAAGTCTGATGCAATTAATCCATTTGCAGCGCAGAATGAGTCTGAACATCTCTGCTAATGCATTTGTGTCAGTTTGTCTAAGTAGAGTTAGCATCAAAGATGTACAAATGGGCAGTTGATCTGGTAGTGACAGGCATCAGAACCAACCCATAAAGATGGAAGACGCTAAACAGCCTGTTGGCCCTGGAAATGGATGGAAATATGAGTACAAAACAAAAACAAAAACAGGATGGAACAGTTGTTCGAAGTTGTTTAGTTGAAAGTGTTGAAGGTGTTTAATAAACATGTTAAATGCAAACATATTCCCTTCTTTCTTGAGTCTGTTCGCTCGTGCAAAATGAAACGTGGTTAATATAGATGAAAAAAGAATAATATTTAATCGTGATTAATCAAAATTAATCTGCAACAGCCCTGTGACTAAGCTAATTAAAAACTGTAACATTTAAAAGCACTAGAATTAAGCATTAAATGTGTTCACATCTGCAGCCTGTAGGTATTTTTGAAATAAACTGTGGTTATTTTTTCTTCTTGGTGCAGTTTTTGGACAAAAACAGTATATAAAAAACAAACCCTCATCTGATTGATTTCTGGTGCGATCGATTTGTCCAAACTGGCTTTTAAACTCTGAACCACTACACCTGACTATAGATGTCATTTATCCTCTGCATTTTTAGACGTGACAGTGGACGCGAACTGTCGGAGCTTGTGTTGTAACTGGACACAAAACAGTTACTCTGCAAATTAGAGGTGCGACAAAATGTAGCTTAAAAATTCTCCTTTTCACCCCCAATGAACAAGGGATAAATTATCGGAAACCTTTATTGTCATTATACAAGTATAATGAGATTGCAAGTTTTTATCATAGTGTGCACGCATAAATAAACAGAAAAAGGGGTATGTACAATAAAACTACTAATTACAAGAATTTACAAAACTGTACAATGACTGTAAAATTGAGATAAACAGGCACATATCGGAAGCAGCATTGATAATAAAGTGGCTAGAGTGACTATAAAGTGTCTCGTGTGACTAGATAAACAGTCTTCAGACTCTTAAGTTTTCGTCTTCCATTCAACTTCAACTGGAAAATCATTTACATCCACTGAAACCCATTACTGCCAATGACTTATTCAAGAAGTACAGCTTCAAAAAGATGGCAAATACCAATGAACTCTACTCTTACAAAGTACTGTGTGTTAAATAAAGGAAGAGAAAGAATCAATGAATCGGTCACAAAAATATGTCTGATCTAAAACACTGGACCTTCTTCCTGTATTTACTGTCATTCTTCCACCAGACACAGATCGGACCAATACGTGGACTGAATGTTCTCACATGGTTTGAAGTGTTCATTTTAAGAAAAACAAAAAACCCAAAGGGGAAACGCTCAAAGTTTACAAAGTCGCCAATTGATTCAGTGTGAAAACACCCTTAATAGCTTTTTTCAGCCTGAGTGAGGGGCCACAGGAACAAATGTTTACTATGGTACAGTTCAAGCCTTATCACACCCGCCCCTTAACCCTGTCAATGTCCTCTCGAAACCACCCACATCCCATTGGCACCTGCTGCATCGGAATTCAGGTCAACTGGGGGAGTCACGAAAATTACTCTGAGAGTGATTGGTAAAGGGAAGAGGGTTGGACAGGGGGGGTCTCATTTTTGTTTAGTTTAGTTTTGTTTTTTCTCTTGGCACCAAAGACCATGCACCGAGAACAATCAACACATTGTGTGGCAACAGAAGAATCGTAATTAAAGCGCATTCAGGGAATTGTTCAAAACAAATAGAGGACTTCATCTGAACAATAGGTCCAATATGCACTCTGACAGATTCATGCTGGTTATCACATGGAGCTACCTTTGCTTTATGCTGTTAATCTGTGAACCTTATGCTTCAACACACAGGCATAATGATTTCTATAGAATACAAAACAAAGCGGTTGGTTTTATGTACAGTAAATGCTCTGAAAGTCCGCCACTGTGACCTAAAAAAAACCATCTGATATTAATGAAAACGCAACAGATTATTCACTTGAAAGTTACCCCTCAGGAGTCGCTCTAGCTGCCCTTCATCTCACACCCTTGTAAAGCTTTTATTTCAGTTTCATAATGACAATGGAGGATCAGCAGATTGGAAATGCGGAAGTGGATGAGCAAGGAAGAAAAAAAACAATTGGACAGCTCAAGTTTCCATATGGCGGCTAGCTAATTTCCACATCTGTTCCTCACGCCATTAGCTGATGTCTAAGCTTAGCAGGAACACACACATGAACAAACAAAACACAAAGAATAAGATTAAAGTTAAAAATTCAATTGAAATGTGGTATTGGGACACTTTTCTCCCACTACCCCTCCTTGTCTCACCCATCTTCCTCTTCCTTTTCCCCTTTTTACTATTCCACAAATCCTCAATTAAGTGCGTAATGGGTCTCTAAGGCAGGTTTGTGTGCTTCTTTGTTCAGCTCTGGGGGATAGACCAGCATTAATGTTCCTCTTAAGTATGTAAATAGCCTGAGCTGTGGGAGCATAGAGCGGAGCTGCCACTTGTCCGCTTAATCGTGGAGAGCTCCATCACTTTCGGACATTTTAGGGAGCCAAAGCGGGGCATGCATGAGAACAAATACAATACCCACACTCGAAGGAGTAACCTCAGCACCCGTGTCCACCTCCCACTTCTTCCGGAATAAACTCTTTTGCTCTCTACCTCCTGATTCCCTCAGGACCCGGTACCCCTCACCCTTCCTACCTCACCACTCTTTCTCTCCTCACCCCAAAACTGCCAGTGTCTCTCACCCCTCTTACTTCAAACATCCCCTAACCAATCCCGCCTCTGCTTGAGAGCTGCACCCCACTGATCAGCCTATCCCATCCCAGCTGATAGACCCTACAGTCTAGTTTTGTTTATCTCACCCACTTGTCCAGCGGAACACACAACAATCCCCTTCATTGCCTGTTTGTCAGCCCCCTTTTCAGGACTAAAAGAGGAAAGAGAGAGAGAGTCAGAGGGAGAGAGAGAGAGAGAGAGAGAGAGAGAGAGAGAGAGAGGGGGTGGGGGTGGTGGGGGGGGGGGGGG
>JAPSES010000249.1:14362481-14379514 GCA_029822895.1 Maxillicosta whitleyi
AAGAAAAATAAATAAACTGGTCATTAATTAATAAATAAACCTTTCTTTCATCAACAAAAAATAATTACTTAGATACTCAAATGAACTCATTTTTAATATAAAAAAGAATGTTGTTAAAATGTTACCAAAGCTGGACTATTATATGAATGTATACATTGTGTTTTATATTTCAGCATTAATTTTCATTGTTTATTTTGTTTTCAGTATATGATGACTTATTTAATGTATTTTTCCCAAAGATTTTAACCTTTCTGTGGCCTTCCACGTCCACATCCTATAGACGAAGGCATCGGAAATGGATCAAATTGACCCCAAAGAATATAGAAGGGTTAAGTACCCCTGGGCTTCTTCCAAATACCCATGGGGGCACTTTGGGAACCCCTGTTCTCAGTGATTCACCTGGAGTATGTTCACCTAATGATATGTTTTAAAAACTCAATTTTCCTTCAGTTTCCTGAGTTTTTAATGTAATTTAGCCTGAGCATTTATGAACATCTACATGATCAGTGAATTGAATATAGAAAAACATAGGATTTACACAAGAAAAACTCAAAATACAAAGGATAATATTACAATAAATGGTGAAAAATCACTTAAGAAAAGTTAAACATTCATGTGGGAAGAGCCATTAAATTAGCATTGGGTCTTTATGGGTTAAAAACAAGCTTTATCATAGATGATTGACTGATGGTGATGTTATTTATGACAGGAATAATTAAGAATCATGGATCATCTTAGCTTTATGAGCCTAATTTGTACACCTGTTTGACCAATTTGATCAAATAGAGACTATGGGAACATTGCATTTATGCAGAATGTTAAATATACACCACATCATATGATCCAATGTATTATTACAAATGAACTGTGATTTAAAAAAAAAAAAAAAACTGTGCCTTGGACGTGCTGTTTAGATCTCCCTGCTAACTGCTTACAGGTAACCTCAGCCACTAACGGCTCTGCTGCGGAGTGCACGCTTGTTGAGGAGGAACCATGGAAACATGAATAATGGCAGCACAGAGATCCCCTGCTCCTGGGCTCCACAAGTTTTCCTATCTGGTGAAAAAAGAGTGAATGAAAAAAGTCACATGAACAGAACTACTAATTTGTTTTTTTATGTAGTTTAGTTTTCTTTTTTTATTAGTCCCTTTAAAAAGATTTTGTAACTGTCTATCTGACTGATAAATGTTACTAATTCACTTAACCGTGAAATTATAACAGAGGTATACTTTGCCTGTTAGAGCACAACTATGTCCTATATAGCAGATACTTGCACAACATACTTCAAGGTTAGGAGGGAAGGAACAGAAATAAGTTGGATAAGCTATACCTAGCAATACATCCTGCTTCTGCATGTGTAAGATGAGAGTGGCTGTGTATTATGGGATGCACCGAGACCATCTTCTGTTATAAATGAGATTCATTAACGGCCGAGGATGAGTGGGAGTACAGGAATTAATCATGACCAACCAACGTAATGTTTATATGGAATTTCCAAGCTTTACATCCCATATTAAAAAAAAAAAAAAAAGCCACTGCTTTCCATCCAAGCCTCTCATCTAACAAGTTAACATATGTGAAAAACTGTCAGAGCCTTCAAACTGCATCCGATTGCATTATTGTTAGCCGCGATCCAAGAATGTTCATCAGATTGACGAAAAAATAAAAAGGCAGGAAGGAAAATAAAGGATAGTCACTACAAAAATAATTATAAAGCACAATTCACAGCACGGAGCCCATTTTTGAACCCCTCTTTGTTTTCCTTTTTTCATCTATTATAAAGGAAAAGGGACGTTTTTTTGTTTTTTTTGTTTTTTTTTCTTTGCGTCACCTGTTGACCGAGACATAAAACTTGTTTGTGTGTCTGTGTGTGATACAGAACGAGCGATAAAGCTGAGTTAAGAACACGACCAAGTTAATTATAGGGACCAAAAGCAGGCAGGAAATCAATCAACTCACAGAGGCCTTTGAACTGCCTCCATCACATTTCAAGCGACACATTTTCTTGATTTGCGATCAACATATATTTCTATTTCTGTCCGGCCGTCACCACACAGGCTGATATTTTTCTCTTAAGCCTAAAAAATTTAAAGCTAAGAAAATCACTGCCCTAAAATATCACAAAGATTCACTCTTCGTATTTTAAAGCACGAAGGAAAAGTATCCAATACTTTGCAAATGCCAATGAAATTAAAAGAAATTAGCATCAAAATGAAAATTATAATGAATATAATTATAAAAAAAACATATTTTAATCAAAAAAAAGTGAAAGAGCACAACAACGAGAGCACAAAAACGAGCTGAAATGCCAATGAGGTTCATTTTCAGTCAATGTCATGCACATTATCCTTCCACGTTGACACTGATTTTACTCCGACTCCAAGGAAAAACAAAAAAAAAGGGACAGCAGGAGATACTCAGGCTTCTAAGTTTACTCCTTAACAGTGAAAACATTGTAAATCCTTTAACGTTTACTCGCTCAAAAGAGCTTCTCACTTCAAAAATCGTCAATTTGGGGAAAGCTTTGACTTTGAACACGAAAAGAAAGAGATTTAAGACGTGCCGGTGTAATGGCGGTTAGTTTCCATAAGCACACACACACACACACACACACACACACGATTACATTCCAGCGGTTGAATGATCGACCTGTGTACTATAAAAAAAAAAAAAAAGCACAAACACGGATATTATTGAACACCAACCGAGTACACAAAGGAAATCACAAGAAAATTAAGGATGAATCAAATACGTAAGCACATGGCTGTTAGATGAACTGTTGGCTTGCACAAACGGGGACAGGTCAAAGGTTAATATCCCTCTTTAGGGAGACTCGCCAGCTTCCTGTTTAGCCAGACCTAAAAAGGTAAACAATATATTTTTACCACCAGAGCTCAAGACTGTTTCTACAAACCCTAGATGCTGCAGCTACGTGTCCATATCGATGAGTTTTAAGAGAACAGAACAGAACAGAACCATGGGCACATATTATTATTACTACTATTATTATTATTATTATTATTATGTCAGAATGTTGCCAACTATCAGGTAATAAAAACATAACTCCTCTCACAGAACCAAATGGCTTACAAAAAAAAAAAAATTAAAAAATAAAAAAAAATTAGCAAACGCTCAAACAAAGCTGGACTACTTGGCTGTTATTCTTTATTTACTGTGTGAGTGAGACATGAAACTATTGTGACGTGGGCGTGGATTTGATTTCTTTATCAGTATCGTGTCCTTCTCTCCGTTCGTGTGTGTCTTTTTTTTTTTTTTTCTCTCGCTTGTGCTTAATGACAAACCTTGCCTTGAATATGTTCTCTTCAAACTGTAACAATAAAAGACAAACGCCAACTAAGGTAACACTAGGAAACTTAACACACACTTAGTGCAGCACTCTGTCCTTTAGCTCCTGAAACACACTCTCAGAGGGCGTCTTTCGCGTTACTTTTAAAGCTCGGCTAACAAACGTGCGCTTTGGTAACACCGTACGCGCACTTGGCGTTCTGCTGTACGCACTACACGAACACACACAAAAACAAAAAACACACACAAACATGCACACACACACACACACACACATATATATATATTTACAAGTACACTTAAATGCACACGCGAACACTCTTAAGCCTGGAAGGTCACTATATTTATATTTCTAATCATCGAGCTGCAGAGCACAGCAATGTCACCCTCACAGGCCCTCCAAGCCTGACCTTTTGACCTTGTGATCTTCAGGAAAAATCTCTCCAGTATGGAGACAATGCAGACCCTAGTGTCACCGACGGGGATTGAGTGTTGGACCACTATTATGTTCAAACTCACGGTTTTAGAAGCATGAATAAAATAAAAATGATAATTATTTTTTTGCACCACTATCTTAAAAGCATGATATTTTGAAGTGCCTCCTTGCACTTTGTGTATATATTGTAGGTAACAGATGTTTTTTTTTTTGTTTTTTTCTGTTTGTTTTGTTCTTTTTGTTTTCTTTTCGGGGCGGGGTGGGCGGGGGGGCGTTGAAATGGTATGTAGGAATATAGTTTCACTGATGTGACATTTTAATGTAATCCTCTAGAGAAAAAAAAATATCATCTATGTCCTGAGTAAAATTAGAGTAGACAAAATGTATAGAGAGGAAATTGTGTAATAAATTGCTTGTTTTTTTATTCTCTAATAGCTGTTAACTAGTTGTTTTACTGACCTGTCACACATCAATATATAAATATATACTTTTTTTTGTATCTAATGTAAGCGTTTTGAATGTTTGTTCCATGAAGATATAAGCAGTGTGCATTCATTTTCATTGTACATACATAAATATATAATCGTTCTGTTCGGTGGCAATGCAGAATTTTCCAGAAACTACAGTGATTCTGAAGCAAACACTGTTTGCATGAAGATAAAGTAAGAAAGTTAGGGAGATGTGGACAAAGAGAGAAATGGGGAAGTTTATGGTTTAACAAAGAGGGCCACCACGAGGTTTTATTTGTATTTTTTTTTTTTTTTTTTTTTTTTTTTTGGTAATGAAGGCAGTACTATGATGAGAATTGCAGAAAAAAAAGACAAAAAAATCAAGGTTCGACTTGATGAGGAGATCATTTTACAAAAAAAAAAAAAAAAAGAACAAATGATATATGATGTATTAAAAATGCCTGTTACAGTTTAAAGCAACATTCCTCAGGTGATTCATCTGAACCGTTTTGTCTTTTCAATGAACACTGGCTTTAGTCTCAGGCGTCATCGTTGCATGTACTTTTAAAGCTGCAAAACACGGATATATCGAGCATAGATTCCGTGTCGGCCTACGTATCTACATGCCGCGTCTCCACACATTTGTCCTGAACAGACTCTGTTGTGCCATCATCGTTACATAAAAGTTTATAGCAATCCCACCTGGTAAACTGCCTTTCTTCCACTTGCCTTTTCTGCTTTTTGAACAGTAAATATATGCACGTACAAAACACCTGAGCTAAAGTACATGCGACTGAGTCAACGGGAACAACATTTTTCGGAGCCATCATAACTTCAAGCTTGTCCTTTTCTATTGAAATGCGTCTTTTTGAAGAAACTCATGAATCCAGCTGATATAACAGTTTCACTCCTGGTTACAATGTGCTTTCCTGATCTTACTTTTCTAGGCCTTCCCTCTTTGTAAAGCTGTTGTAATTTTGATGTAAAGGCAGAGCGCACGTTTTTGGGGTGATACGAGAAAAAAAAAGACAAAAAAATTCATGAATTCTTTCCTCTGTCTATGGTATACATAAAAATCTGTTTCTACATATCAATAAGTGTTGTACCTTTGGTGTACATATATACAAATATAACTAATAAATGTTGATTCATAACTAAGCTTTGCCTCTGTAGATGTCTTCTTTTTTGCGTCTTATTATTATTATTATTATTATTATCCTCACCTGGTCCATTTGTATTCATCCATCTGCATCTATTGCTGTTTATTTTATGTGTGCGCATGTGTGTGTGTGTGTGCATGCATGAAGGGAGGGGGTTGGGGTTATGGATGTGTGTGTGTTTGAGCATGTGTGTCTTCATGTTCATTTTATAATTGCAGGGGAAAAGGTGATTTTAATCTGTAAATCACTTTGAGTTGCACTTCTGTATGAAAAAGCGCTACATAAATAAAGTTTGATTTGATTTATTATGAAATCTTATTTATTTTGTATATTAGATTTATTTCACTGATTGTTTTTTCACTCTAGTTTTGACAAATTACCCCCAAAAATAGGCCAGTTCTGTCATGTACGCTCCAAAACAACTAACAACATAACTGATGATAGAATTTTTAAGATGACTCACATACTGAATAAAAGAGTTTTTAATCATGTCAGGCTTTTATAAAGTGACAGTTTGGGTCCGTAGCTCTGGGAATCTTCATGTACTGTGTATGAACTCACCAAATATGCAGATCCAGGATGAAAAAGTTTAGTTGGAAAAGCGTTAAAGATTTATAAGTAGCAAGAATTAATTTGATTGTCATCAGACTCAATTGACTAGAGAAGCAGAAGCGTGCACATTATTAAAATCAGCGATGACACATGAGTTAATACCGAAAAGCTTTAGGTTTTTATTTAATGAGTTCATTGTATAGAAGTGTGCGATAAAAAAAAAAAAAAAAAAAGGAGTAATTAAAGACAATAAAGTGAATGAAAAGTATCATTCACGGTTCAGTATTGTATAGAAAAATGCCACTTCCACTTTTCAAAATGGCCGCCTTTGTTACTCGAGCTAACATGCTTTGGCGTCACGAGCCGGTTACCATAGAAACCTGATTTCCTCTAACACGGGGGTAATGTAACCACTCACATCACCACGCTATTCACCGTTTCCCCTTGTCTCCACAATTGGGAGTAATGAGCGAGCAAACACCACATTCCGTCTCTTTCCGTACACATTTATTTCATTCAAGACTTTACAAATCTTTTCAGTGACATCTTTTGTTAATTGACTATAAAACCTGCCTACGCTAGAACATTTGCTACGTCTTCTTGAAATTAATTGTATAAGAGCAAAAGCAGAATTTAATTAAAAAAAAAAAAAAAAAAAAGGAACCAGTCAAAAACAATGATCTGCAATCGCTGGATTCGATATGGATATGATTCAGGTATCTATTTAAAAAATCATGTAAAGGAACTTTTGCACAGAGAATATTGATATGACACAATTTGTGGTAAAGTTCACCGGTATGAGGGTCAGTAGAAAGCCGCGGCGGAGTGTTTATATGTGTGAACGTACAAAGTAATTGGCACATGATGCCTCTGGGCGAGTACACAAGCGTCATTCATCACATTCCACTGGGAGCGCACGGAGAACATCACTCTTTCTTATGAAAAAAATCTCAAACATTGCTTCATCTACAGCACATGGGCCCCTCATTATCATGGGTGCTGTTTTGTTGAGCACCCAAAGCTAAGCCACTGTCACTCAACTCTTTAGTCTGAGCTTAAAACCTCCATTCAGAAATGATTAAGCTCCATAGATTCTACCCAATGTTTTTTTGTTTTCTTTTCTGATCTATGTACATATTGTGTAAGTACTTTGCATATGTCATGTCACCCATTCTACTTATCCGCAGGATAACATCAGGGGTGTTATGACTGCCTTTTACAATGCCAACTCATTAGAATTAGGATTATAATATATTAATTTTTTTGCCACAGAAAATGGCTTCAAAGGTGCTCAATTAGCACAGATTTGGATTCTATACATCAAACTGATTCGTACAATATCTATTCCTGTTTGACTAATACGATGTAATGAAGAACTGCTGTCTCATAGGTGCTATTTCTAATTAAATAACTCTTAAAAAGTGACACATTCCTTATGTAAAAGGGAAATAAAGGCCCTTCCTACTAAAAAAAAAAAAAAAAGAAGAAAAGCACTGGCAGCTATTGCTAAGGCATTTCCAAAACATTTACTTTATATACAGAGATCAAGAAAAAGGGAATCAAAGCTGCATAAATTAAGGTAGTGACATTCCCAGTTTTCTTGAAAAATGGAAAACCAAACTCCAGTCCACAGGCAATGTCTAAAATATACACAAGGTTACAAAATTAAGGATACAAAATTAAACACATAGAAAATACCAACAATTGTTTTTGCTATTTTTTTTCTAACCATTTTCTCAGATAAAATAGCATATTAATAATAATCAGCCTGGTTTTCATTGGTTGTATATATTATTTCGTCTGAAAGGCCCCGTACATTAGGATTTTACCAATTCGGAAAAAACAACAACAAAAAAAACAGAAATTTCTAATCGACTTCTTTACATTTTAATCTCTTATCACCGCCCCCTCCCTTGAAAACCCACACTTACCCACATACCCCATCATTAACAAAGCATACAACTTCACAAACACAAAGAACTGCCGCGAAAACACATTCACACACCGTAAGCATTCATGATACTGTACAATGCGTGACACACTTTGACCGCCGTTGGGTTTAACCTGGTTTAACGGACAAACAAACGCTGACGAACACGGTCCCGATGCCAGGTTTCACACGCACAACTTTGTACCTTGGTTTGGACAGTCTTTCTATATATAACATAAACATACACACACACACACACATGAGCCTGTCCATTCAGTGCTGGCCACCAAAGCAGTCTCAACCCCCTCCTCAACCAAAAAAAACCACCACAACACCCCCTCCCGTCTTCACATCCTGGGCCCTATCTGGTTCTACACTTGGTTTCTCATGCCATTTGCTCTTTATCTGGTGACTCCTCTAGCGTGATGACAGTGAACTCCTCTGTGTTGCCGTTCTCCTGAATCTTCTCCTTGTTCATCAGGGTCACCATCTCCTGCTCCCTCTCCTGCGCATGGGAGCTCGACACCGACGCTGCAGCGCCGTTACCCTCGCTGGCGTCTTTGGTGATCATCAAGGTCTGCTGTTTACCGCACAAACTGCACAAAAAGCACACACAACGTTAGATATAGATCACGGATGTCAAACATGTGGCCCGGGGGCCAAATGTGGCCCGCGAAACGTTCCAGTCCGGCCCTTGGGATGAATTTGTAAAATGCAAAACTATATATTAAAGGTCAACTTCTATCATTATTTCATTCATACTGTTGTGTCACCGCTATGGTTGAATGCATTGTGCGTCATTTCTGTGAAAAATGACGTCCTATTTCTCTTGCTTGAAGCTGTTTTCTGTAAGCTCGAAGAGGGTCTGTGGTTGAACCACTGGCTTTTCCGGTGTCCCTCATGAATATTATTGACGTGTTAATAAGACACCTCTGATTGGTTTAAACAAGGAGGGGGTAAAAAAAAAAACAGGAAGAGGAAAGGAAACGCCCAGCTGAGAGTGCGATCAGCGATCAGGCATTAAAATGAACAAGAAATCAAAGAAAATAAGGGGCGGTCTAATATTTTGTTTCTGCAACTGTAATTTTTGCATTTTACAAAGTGACCCCAGGGACCGGATTAGAACCTTCAGCTGGCCAGTTTGGGCCGTATGTTTGACCCCCCCTCCCCTGCATAAGATGGTACAAGAAGCAGCTCCGTCAGCACTAGACTGTTACACCCCCCGTGCAAGAAAGAGCGCTCAGCCATCAGATTGTACAATAGTGTTCACTGACCCCAAATGCACAGAATTAATCATGTAAATAATATAAATTTGTCTTGTCTTTGTCTATTTTTTTTCTTACTGCCTACGATTTATATATATTTATACTGTACTTTACTGCTGCTGAAATTGTGAAAATGTCCCCAAGGTGGGATAAATAAAGTCTGTCTGTCCGTCCGTCCGTCCGTCCTTCTATCTATCTATCTATCTATCTATGAAGAGGTAATAAGCACTGTTAATGTGAGATAAAAATTAAAAAACTGTTCATCAAAACAAAACAATAAAAAAACACCAAAACAAAAGAAGAGGGGAGAGGTCGCACTTTTTTTGTTTTGGTGCTCCCCCCCCCTCCTTTTTTTCCCCTTTTATTTTATTTGTCTGTTGTTTTTGGACTTTGTGTTATCAATGTGTTATTTCACTTAGTTGTTCTTTGTTTTCCTATGTCCTTTTTTTTTTTTTTTTTGTTCTTTTTTTGTGTTTTTTTTTTTTTTTTCTTTTCTGTGTTAAAGTGACTGTTTGTCCCGTATTTATATACTTTATATGTTTTGAATCTTTTGAAATCAATAAAATGTTAATCACAAAAAAAAAAAAAAAAAAAAAAACTGCTCATCCAAGTCCTACCTGTTTCTTTTGGCCACAGCTGCACACACAAGAAGAAGAGCAGCGACTGCCACAATCACTCCGATTATAACCAGCCAGTCTATAAAAAGATAACAGGCCATGAGTTGACAGGAGCAAAAGCAGGATAGTAAGACATAAAACCCTCTGCCATGAAAGACTGGATCCACATGAGGCTCATGGACCGAGCCCAATCCCACGGGTTACTCACTGGATGAACCGCTGCCGTCCTGTGTGTCGGATTTAGGCCCACCGTCTAAAACAGGATTCATCCGTCCTTTATCGTTCGGGGGCAGATGTGGAACTGCACGTGCAAAAAGATGCAAAAAATGAATACAACGCTACCACCATTTCAGCATCTGCCATGAAAGTCAAAATGTTAATGTATAATAGAAAAGCTTGGATTTTTCTGGTGGAAATTCCTGGTAATTATGTTTATATTTCACATGTTTTTGAACTTCTTCTTTTTTTTTTTTTTTCATTATATGATTTACACTTAATGGATGTATTGTGCTTTGGTATGCTTCAGATATGCTCCGATATCCTGGATGTTTTAGACATTTCCTGGAAGCCTTAACATCATTATCAGGGTTCTGCAATAGTTTGATGATGAGCTGATTATTAATTGGATCAGGTGTGATGGAAGAGGGAAATATCTAAAACATGCAGGATACCGGTCCAGATGTGGACACTCCTGGATTAAACTGTCCTTTTGTAGGTCAGCGTACATAAGAACACAAGCCCTCGTGTGTCATTCATTCATAAGAAGTGAAACACAACATAAAGGACTGTGGACAGCGACGTCAGTGGAACCCATATATGACATTTAGTGACGTGTCTTGGATTTTGGCTAATTATTGTTTTATCACTGTTGTGGTTTAGTTAGTAGGTACAATAAAGGAAAGGAAAGGGAAGAGAAGAGAAGGAAGGAAAGGAAAGAAAAGGGAAGAGAAGGAGAGTAAAGAAAAGGAGAGGAAAGGAAAGAAAAGGAAAGAAAGGGAAAGAAAATGAAAGGAAAAGAAAAGAAAGAAAGGAAAAGAAAGGAAAGAAAAGGAGAGGTAAGGAAAGGAAAGGAAACGAAAGAGATAAGAAGGAAAGGAAAGAAAAGGAAAGAAAAGGAGAGGTAAGGAAAGGAAAGGAAAGAGAAAAGAAGGAAAGGAAAGAAAAGGAGAGGAAAGGAAAGAAAAGGAAAGGAAAAGAAAGGAAAGGAGAGGTAAGGAAAAGAAAGGAAAGAAAAGGAGAGGAAAGGAGAGGAAAGGGAAGAAAAGGAAAGAGAAGAGATAAGGAAAGGAAAGAAAAGGAAAGAAAGGACAGAAAATAAATAAATAAATAAATAAATAAATAAATAAAGAAAGAAAGAAAGAAAGAAAGAAAGAAAGAAAGAAAGAAAGAAAGAAAGAAAGGGAAAGAATAGGAAGTATTTCCTCTTCAGAGCACATGCACTCATCTGTTTTTTTTTTTGTCTCACAGCTCATTCGGACACAAGGGGGCGTCCTGTCTAAGTTTTGTCCCAAAACCTGTTGCATCTTCTGTCATGATGTGAGCTTGTTTTTAACCACTGGGACTAAATTCACATCTACTCATGACTTTATTCCACTTTGAACAGTTCTATTTTTGATCAAACTAAGACCTGAAATCAGACTATGTTTTAGAATTCTTTTCATTGTATTGTTTGTCGGGTTTCATTGTTATTTGTTCTTAAAAAATATGTAAATTTAACTCTAATAGTGTATATAAATGTGTTTAATATTAACACCAGTACTATCTTTTGTATACACTTTATTAAAAATATGAAACAAAAAAAGCTAATACCTGAAATAACATAAATATATAATAATACTACTGATAAAAAAAACACTTTTACTTCCCATGATAGACTCATTATTAACTCTAACTATATTTTCCAACACTTTAATCCCATATTTTATTGCGTTACACATCCAGGTTCTGCCCTTTCACGCCTGTTTGTTCTTACGCTCTGTTTTGGCGTCCTCAGCCTCTGTGTTCTCATCTCCGGCGGGGGCCTGTGTTTCCTCTGGCTCTCCAACGGGAGCTGTTGTGTGGTTTTCCTCCTCCTCCGAGAGGGGGGGCTGCATCCCAGACCCGGCGGGCTGACCAAAATCCTCCGGAGTGAAAGTGACATTTTCCTCCCTGACGGAAACGGCTCCTGTGTTCTGCTCGGGTTCGTCTGGTTGAACGGTGGTCGGTGGTGGGACTGTGTTCTTCACCGTGTCATCTGCCTCCTCCTCCCCTGGGGCCACCGTGGGGGGGTCAGCACCTTCGGTATCAGTTGCCTCCTCTGTTGGGGTTTGTGGAGTGGTGACAGGTTCTGCATCACCTGCAGACGTTGTCAGGGTTTGTATCTCAGGCTGTGATGACGCCTTAGCTGCTCGGGGAACAGGAAGTATTATTATTTTACCCCTTTAACCCAGGGGTGTCAAAGTCACTTTAGTTCAGGGGCCACATATAGCCTAATATGGTATAAAGTGGGCCGGACTAGTAAAATAATATAAATAAGAGGATAATAAGTTTTGAGTGAAAAAACCCCCCCATAAAATTCAGAGATGAAAATATTTACATCTATGAATTGTACTCGAACATAACATGAACAAATATGGACAACCTGAAACGCAGACCTCCGCCAAGTGCAACCCCCCATGTTCATTATAACATACCGACCACAGTGGATCTATAAATGCATAAATGCTAAATAATAGGCAGAATATAATTAGAATTCCACAAACTTAAGAGATTTCAGGTTATTCACATTTTTTTTATATACACACATAAAAGGCTAGTCTGTACATTTTTGTGTAATTTTACTGTTTTTTTCACTAAAACCAAGAGAAAAAAATTGCAGTTTTCATTATTTACATATGCACACTTATAATGGTAGTATTTTACTGGTCTGATCCTTTCGCCATTTAGACATTATTCCAGGTAAATGTGCTTCTGTGTACGTGCTTGTGTTCCTTTGTACTGTACTGGAAAAAAATCTTACCAAATGTAATGTATTTTTCTTATTTCCAGTCAAAATATCACATCACACTTAACCCATAAAACCCCAAACAGCCACTGGCGTCCAAAAGCATCTACTGGCCTGAACTGTTAAATACATGTTAATCCACCAGTCCTGTCAAACCATGTAAATAATTGGAGTAAAATACAGTTATTGATCTTTTCATAGTCATCAGATATGACCTAAATATATCATTGAATGAACATAAAACCAAGTGTGTCCATCTACTGTCATTGATCCAATTCCATAGGTTTTACTGGTGAATCAATGTTGTAGAAGATGACGGTGTTTCCATGGTAACTACAGAGCCTCTGAACATCCAAATGGGTCACATCTGATGACCATGAAAACACAACAAACTGCATTTTGCATCTTTGTTCAGTAGATGCTTTTGATCAGCGCTGGAGGTTTCGATCTTTATGGGTTAATGTCATTACACAACCAGTCGAGTTGAGTTTTCGCAAGCAATGAAGAATTCCTTTCTTAACGACGTCCATGCATGACAGGCGGAAATCTATGCATGGAAAGCCAATGATTTCAAAAGCGTAAGGAAAGAATAAGACTTGAGGGGAAAATGAAACCATGCACACAACAACTGTTTCATCATTGTAATTTTCTATCCCATAATGCAAAGCGTGTCTCCCAAACATAACAAAATAAAGGTCAAGATCCACTTACGTATTGTGTTTTTACCTGTAACTGTAACTTAAAGTTTATTATTAAAGGAATTTCTAATCATTCTGATATGTTATCGATCCCTAACGAATCTTAGGTCGGAGTATTTGTATTTGTTTTGACATATTTGTGTAAAAGCCAGTGTTGTGCTAAGGTACGTATCCCTGCTCAGAAGTGTTTCACTTGGACACATAAGTATAATTTCTCATATTTCTCAGCCTTCAATACATAGGAAACCCATGTCTCTCTCTTAAAAAATATATCCCCATGGTAAGGTATAATTATGAGATTTAAGTAAGTCATAATAGAGATAAAAAGTCACAATTATGAGATAAGAAGTTATAATTATGAGATATGAAAAGCTAAATTATGATATCAAAATTTTAATTATGAGGTAAAAAGTAATACTTTTGAGATAAAAAAGTTAGAATTACGAGGTAAGAAATGCATAATTATGAGATAAAAAGTAGAAATTATGAGATAAAAAAAAATCATAATTCTAAGATAAAATGTGAAATTATAAGATAAAGTCATAATCATGAGGTAAAAAAGTAGAAATTATGAGGTAAAAAGTCATATTTATGCTGTACATAGTCAAATTATGAGATATAAAATCATAATCATGGGATATAGTACTAATTATGACAAAAAAAGTCAAAATTATGAGGTAAAAAGTCATATTTATGATATAAATAGTCAAATTATGAGATGTAAAGACATAATCATGAGATATTGTCCTAATTATGACATAAACGTCAAAATAATGAGATAAAAAAGTTATAATTATGAGGTAAGAAAAAAAGTCAAAACTATGAGGTAAAAAGTCAGAATTATGAGATTTTTAAAAAGTCATATGTATGACATAAATGGTCAAATTATGAGATATAAAGACATAATCATGAGATATAGTCATAATTATGAAATAAAACGTTAAAATGATGAGATAAAAAAGTTATAATTATGATGTAAGGAAAAAAACGTCAAAACTATGAGGTAAAAAGTCATAATTATGAGATAAGAAATGCACAATTATGAGATTAAAAACTCATACTCATGAGTTATAAAGTCATAATCATGACGTTAAAAATCCAAATTATGCTCCCACGGCCAGGCGACATAATTCATACTTTGGCACAAAACCAGTAATGGTTTGTATTTTGCAGCACTATAGTAATAAAGAAATGGGATGTTATTACACTGAGGTCATGTAAAGACTTACTTCTGTCTTATTTGTGGAGTTTTAAATGATAATGTGCAAAGAAAGCCCAGCGGAAGGGAACAGATCATTGGTTTCCACTCAAAGCAGTCGTAAAATGTAACTTCAGCCATGAGTTTTGTTGTTTAGTCGGAGCAGATCTGGGTTAAGTGTACAGCTCACCTCTGCAGCCGCATTAGGTGACAACGCCAGAAGCCGAGAGGAGGTCAGCGCCGGCTATAGACGGAGATATTTTGGTAACTAGAACAAGGCGTTGGCTATGAAGTTTCATTTTGTTTGGCTTTCTTTTATGGTTTTGTGAAACAGATACACAGTCTGAGCATTAGTGTACGGGTGGAAACTGGAGGCTGAAATCTGTGACTTTTCAATCCTGCAGATGAAATATATTAATAGTCGTTTTTTCTGCGATTTGTAAGAATATAAAAACACTCGTCGCTATGAGAATAAAGTCGGAAGATATCAAGATAAAATCCATAATTTTATGAGAATAAACTCAAATATAAAAAGTCAAAATTTTACAACAATGAAGTCATAATAGTATGAGAATAAAGTTGTAGTTTAAAAAAAAACCCCTCATAATTTAACAAAATAATGTCATATTTTTATGAGATTAAAGTAGTAATATTTAGACAATGAAGTCATAATATTATGAGAATAAAGTCATAGTTTAAAAAAAACCCCAACAACTGGAAAATAACATTGTGCTTTTATGGCATATTTTGAGAATAAGATTATAATATTACAAGAATAACATTATTCTCATTAAAGTACAACATTAATTTAATTGAGTTATGAAGGTCTTTTTTTAACTACGACTTTGTTCTTGTAATATTATGGCTTTATTTTCTAAATATTATGACTTTAATCTCATTAAAGTACAACATAAATAAACATAAATTATGAGTTGTTTTCTTTTGACTACAACTTTGATCTCATAATATTATGAGTTTAATCTCATAAAAGTACGATATTATTTTCACTAAATTGTCAGTTGTTGCTTTTTTTAAACTACGACTTTATTATCAAAATATTATAACTTTAATCTCATAAAAGTACATTATTTTTTGTTAAATTGTGACTTTTTTTAAACTACAACTTTATTCTCAAAATATTATGACTTTAATCTTATAAAAGTATATTATTTTTGTTAAATTGTGACTTTTTTTAAACTACAACTTTATTCTCAAAATATTATGACTTTAATCTCATAAAAGTACATTATTTTTTGTTAAATTGTGACTTTTTTTTTTAAACTACAACTTTATTCTCATATTATTACAACTTTATACTTGTAAAATTAGGGGTTTTATCGCAACATTTACGACTTTATTCTCATAGTGACAAGAGTTTTATGTTTCTTGTGTGGCCCTAATACGCCGTCGTAGTTTTCAGACACATGTCGACAAATCCGGTGAGATTATAATGAATAAAACATGAATGGGAGTGTTTTACCAACCTGGTGCGTCAGAAAGTTCTTCAATTTCTAATGTTTTTTCGCAATTCTTGTCAGGTCCAGCTGGTACAGAAGACATAAAAACAATTGTACACGTCAGTTCAAGCTTTTGATGCTATAAGTGTGTTACATTTGTAGGAAGGAAAATGAAATGAAAGCACCGGAGAAATAAAGTTGTGAGTGAAAGTGAAGGGAAGACGTGTTCACCTGTTTCATCATAGCAGTAGGTGGAGTAGGGTTGATCAGTGGTTACATTTTGATCAATAATAAATCCAGTCATGTTCTTTGCACAGTTTTCTTTGATGGTCTCGTCATTCCTGAACAGACACATGATGATCATTAGAAGGAATATTCTGAGGAAATATGTAGCAAAGTGTGAAACAAACTACGGCCTGTCTCAGATGTGTCATTATTATCAGTCGGGGAATGCACAGACTTGTTTTACTTCCTGCACCTGCATCAGTATGAAAATAGAAAAGCTTCCTCTTTTCCTGTTATCACCAAGATCAGGTGCATTTACAGTTGAATTTCACTACTGTTTCATTCATAAGAACTGAAACACAACACGAATGACTGTGGACAGTGAAGTCCATCGGACCCATTTACGACATTTATTGACTTGTCTTGTCTTTAGGCTAATTCATTTCGATATCACTACTCACTTTTTCATTGGACATCTATGCAAAACTTTGCTAAAAAAAAAACAAAATGTCAAAATAAACAGAAGGTTGTAATATCAGTTTTTGTGATGATTTGTTTATTTATTATTGGGAAATGAAGTCATTCCATAAATATGGCGGCAAACATAAATATTGCATTGATTTACAGTTATTTATTATTATTATTATTATCCCTCTATCCTTTACTAATTATAAAATATATTGGGTTTCATAGAGTGTCCACACATACTACACCAACTTTCTTTTAATACTCTTCTTCTTCACTTATTGCAACATCT
>JAPSES010000249.1:14399413-14420695 GCA_029822895.1 Maxillicosta whitleyi
GTTTTCTTTTCTGTCTGTTTTAGTCACATGACACACACAGGAGTTAGTACTGGATTGCATAACCATTGTTTTTGATAGTTTCATAGTTTTTTCCATGACTGTATGTTTGTCAAACCTCTAATCCAGAGACATCCCACCAAACTTTTCAGCCACTGTTCTATGGTTCAATCTCTTGGTAAAATACTACAGTGGCCAATTTCTAAATAACATGTCCAAGAGGATGATTAAATGTCCAACAGAAGGCACTGAGATAAATGGAAACTATCAGACTGTGCATTTCTAAAATGAAGAAAGGGAATTGACAACACCCAAAAGGGAGGGTGAAGCATCTGCTGACACATTACTTCAGCCAGGTTTTGTGACTCTGTGTTCCGTCGAAGCTGGAATAAGACCCAACACCTAGCGAACGCATCTGTCCCGATAAGTGTCTTAACGGGACCGTCTCTGGTGTAAAAATGTGTGCGTCCATGTGACCCCGGCCTGTCTACACCGACAGGAGTTCATACGGTTCTCTAATGAAACGAACACAATGGTATCTGTAATCGAGAGCTTCATCAGCTGAAAACACAGGCTTTGTTACACTTCAGTGACGTCTGAAAAAATAAATAAGATACTGATAAATTAGTCTCACATAGCCGGAATTATCTCCACACTTCATTTTCACAATGTACCAGCAGCGAAAGGTCATCTGAACCCATTAACATTACAGAAGAGAGGGGGGGAAACCACCAGAACTGTTTATATCTTGTGAATGTTTTGGCCAGTTCTGTGCCCAGGACGCAGCGACAGTATGTTTGGAAACAGTTGGGGAGAGCTCGTATTGGTGGAACATTTGCATGTGGAGAAGCAAAGCTCTGGCACTAAAATGGCTAATGGTCTGTCGCCTCGTGTGGCGAGGCGGTAGCACGTGTAACAGAAGGGAAGGAGAATGCAGACAGAAATAGTCTAATGAATTAGATGGTCGACTTATGTTTGCTATTTACTCCCTAAATGAAGCAGAACACGCAGGCTGTTCATCACAGTCGTATCAATTATTCACATGTTAATGTACTCAGATGGTTAACGCAGACACACAAACCAACCCACGAAGTTGAGAATGACTCACAGTGTCATGGGACGCAGTGGGAGGCATCTGAGATATGAGCGCTCAGTACAAACAAACAGAGACGGTTGTATTTCATGGCGTTAATGGCCGCCAGCGACATCACTGCGTCTCATTCAGACCACGATGGTTTTAATTCAAGAACAATAAACACTTGCTGCTGTGGATTTTAGCTCCAGGCAGCGGCCCGTCTAAAGTGGGCTGTGAAAGAGTTGAAGCCGCACATTTGGAAGGCTTAAGGGTACTAACATTTCTGTACATGTCAGAGGTCACTTTATGAATCAGCTTTTGTATATGACGATAGGATATTATAGACTAAAAATATGACAAAGCTTCAGAACAAGAGTTTTAATCTGTTGCACTTTGAGTTTCCTTTGAATGAAAAGTACTTTATAAATGTAATTATTTCTTCTTCTCTTCCTATTCCTTCTTCAAAACTAGTTTCCGGTCGAGCAGAAATGGAAAACCAAGAGAAATATATTGGTCTAAGTGAAATAAAAATTCTTCGATATAATACTTTTGTACTGATAAAGACTCAGCGTTAATGTTTCTATGGAAGCGTTCGGGTTATTTCATGAATTAAATGGCAGCACAGCTTAACAAACACAGCAAAACTTGACAATATATGTCTTTGAACACTCTAATTTATATCGGAATTCTTATTTTTAAGTTTTACTTTTGTTTTCTTATTTGAGGAAGTTATTTTTGTTTGTGTGAAAGCTCAAATAAAAGAAAACTAAATGTCATTAAGTTTTATGTGTTAATTTAAAGCAATTTTGTAGCTGAGTGGATACTCTAATGTGATACTGTTGACATTATATCATGTTGATACAAGATTTTGCTGTCAAACTGTAGCATGAAACTAGCGACTAGATAGCTTAGTGGATTACACAGCTGACTTAGGTGTGGAAGGTTGTCAGTTTGAATCCCAGGTGGGCCCTTGTAAGTGGCTTTGGATAAAAGCATCAGCCAAATGTAATGTATTTTAGCAAATGACAAATCCTACCAACACTGCATTATTTTCCCGCTCAAAATGAAAGTTACATTTTCTAAACAAAAAAGCACAAGTTGATGACTTTTTAAAAATATTTTGTTAGTCAACAAGATTATACTATACTATTACCATTATAAGATTATACACCTAAATCACTTGTAGTTCATCTTACAATGAGAGATGAATTTTAAGCATGTCCAGACAGTCAACTCTGAAGCAAATCCATTTATTGCGAGATTCTCATGTGAAGTAAACCCATGTCTGTTTTATCATAAATGCTTGAATCTAACTAATAATAAGCTTAACTAAATTACAGATCCACCCTCTGACTTAGACTGTTTTATGTCTGGAAACTGTTCGTCTTCCATGTGATGTTGATAACTGTTGAATCTGAATATCCTATTTCCACTCACACAGAAGCTCCACGGAGGAATATCCCAGTCCTCTGCAGAAAAATAGTGTAAAAAGACCTTCAGTTAATTCTTGAAAAACGTGTTTATTGAAGATTTGTGAGAAACTCTAAATCGCCAAAACGTGTCTGTGCGATCTTATCGGATCTGAAGTGTGCGTTTGTGTTTGTGGATAGGTGCCTGTACCCAGCTGCGGACTTGGAGCGGGTTAAAGAGCTGACCGTCGTTGCTTTGCACTCCATCTGTGGCCTGTGACAGCTGACACCTGCAACCTGACGGCCCAAAAATCCAACCATCTCCTATCCAACACATACCCAGCTGATCCAAAATTCACAATTCTACTCAACGTGCCCTGACGGACCCAGAAAAAAAAACGCAGATTTGATACGCGAGTTGAGCTATAAACGGCGGGGGTAGCTCCAAACAGCAGGAGAGAATATGAGAGAAACGCACTGGAGGCAAGAACTCCTCTATTGAAGTGTTAATATGCAAGTTGAAAGCCGTATTAGCATATGCAAGAAGTCTTTGGCATGTTTTCTTCACAGTTTTATTCACCTGTCTCTGACATTTTACCTTAGCGTTAGTTGAAATCTCCTGGACTCCTTTGTTGGCGGCATTTTTGATGATGGGGGTAATGAGGCCTTTTTCGGTCGCGACTGCAATTGAGATGTGGACTGAATCGAGTGAGTGGGGTCCATCACCAGACCATGTCACATTCACTTCAGGCATCTCCTAATGTTGAAAAAAAGAAAGAAAAAAACATTAAATGAGGTCTTTTCAGATGGTATTCACATTTTTCACAGTTAAATTCAAGCACTTTTATATTTATATATAATCAGGGGTGTCAAACTCATTTTAGTTCAGGGGACACATTCAACCAAATTTGATCTGAAGTAAAATAATAACATAATAATATATAAATGTCAACTCTGACATTAAAATTGTGATCTGAAAATGTTTACAACTACAAACTATGCTTTAAAATAATGTGATTAATATGGTCAAACTGAAAAAATAAGTGTCATTTTAACAATAATCTGCTTCAGTTTATCATTTTACGTGTACTTTATAACTGACAGATCTACAAATACACAAAATATTCAATAAAACATAATAATATTGCTAAAATCGCCTTTCTCTAATGACATTTCAGGTTCATATTTCCTCACATTATTCACGTTTTGCTAAATTAGACTTTGTTTTGGTGTAAATATGTAAATGTTTACAGAGTTTTTATTAGATATTATGGGAGTATTTTACAGATTTGACCCACTTTAAATTGAATTGTTGTGTCTATGGAACTGAACTAAAATGATTGTTAATATATTAGTTTAATTTTAACATTTCACAAAGTCATCACAAGGGCCAGATCGGACCCTTTGGCGGGGTGGATTTGGCCCCTGGACCTCACGTTTGACACCCCTGATATATATTATATTATACAGGTAGTCCTCGGGTTACGACCAACTCGCGTTATTTCGACCTTTACGACGCCGGATTCTCATCTGCTATTCCTGTACGACGCCAAAATGCCGTCCGCCATTATTGTACGTACTGTATACTGTACGTACATTAAGTACAATATCTTATTTTTTTACTTTATTTTATTAAAATGAAGTATAATACATGTATTTGGATAGTTATTTAGAGATTTAGGGGGTATTTAGGTTTACTAAAGGGTTAATTCCGACTTGCGTGGAAATTCGGGTTATGTTGACAGCGTAGGAACGGACTACCTGTACTTACATATTTACAGTACAGCACATTATGACAGAGATAAAATACATACACACAGGAATACATACACTCGTGGTTATTTTTTCCACTTTTTATACCAATCTTTATATCCTCCTGACACCCAGGAAAGTAAATGCAATGACTTTTTTTTTTTTTTTTACATTAAATAATTGTCTTCATTGGAAAAAAAAGCATAATGAAACAGTTTTTCAGATACAACTTTTATTAAATTTTTTAATGGAATATACTTTGTAATGGGCAGAAGTAAAGCTGTGAAACTCCTGTCGCCTACAGATGACAAAAATGCATTGCTGGGTCTTAAGAGGATATTATATTATGCTATAAACGTGTAAAATTATGTTTTTTTCTTTATTGTGTTGTACTTCAAATTCACTGACGTTCTTCTATTGTTGTTGCTACTGTTTACTGTTGTTATTGTTTTGTTTTTTCCTGTATATAACCCTTTCCAATCAGGTCATATCCATACAGAAAAAAATAAATAAAAGAATAAATCCAACCATAGGGGGAATTGATCTAAAGTTTAAAACCCTCTTAGATTAAAACTGTCAAATGACTCATGAAATTAAGCCGATTCATATTATTGTTATGTGTGAGTGAATGAATAATGCATTCATATAAAGGTGCTATATAAACCTAATCCATTATTATTATTATTATTATTATTATTATATTGTTAGCCAAATTGCTGAACAGGGTAAATAAATAAATAAATCATAATAATAAAAATGTTTCATAATAGCGAAAAATGTTAGAAATTAAAAGAGAACACTACGTTTTATCCCATAAAAGTGAAGCCAGTTGGTGTTCTGCTTATTTTCTTTTTTCTTTTATATGTTTATGAACATAAAATACAACCAACAATACAGCAAGATCAGTTTAAGGTTACAGTATTCAACAAAACACATCCTCAAATAATACAATAAAAGGAAAATAAAAGCATCACAGTATTATTTCAGCACTGAGGTCCCATTTTCTTTTTTTTTTGACATGCAGTTTTTTTTTTTTTGTTTTTTTTCAAAATGTATCACCTCTCTGTAAGTGTCTTTGGCTTGGAATCTAACCCTGAGTTATTATCAAAAATAAATCATTTGTAAGCACGTTCAAGTACTTTTGAAAGACCATGAAAACACAACATTAAAATTCAAGCATTTTCAAGGATTTGCAGCATCACGGATAAAGCATCAGTGGTTTTTAATCAGTAAATGTGTATTACAGAACAAACAGAATAATAGAAACATGTTTGAACTGTGGAACATTTACTTATAGTGCACACATTACTGTCACTGTGTCGACATTCTTTGTTTCTTTGAGAGTTTTGACATGATAAGGTCTCAATAGCTGATTTGTGCAGAATCTTTAAAAAGGTACAGATCTGCCTTTTTCTATGAAGAGAAAAGTCGATAAAAGAGATAAAATTCTGATTTGGTCGAGTTCTGTGGCGTCTGCTTGTTTTTTGTTTAAAGAAAATCAAAACATGTATGCTGGTTATGTGGAATTACAGAACAATAACAGTGTGTTCTGTTAATCAGTGGTGGAATGTAATGGATTATTTTTACTTCGTTACTGTATTTAAGTAGTTTTTTGTATTTGTACTTTATTTAAATAAAAATAATAATCCATACTTTTACTTTTATTTCATTACATTTTGTGGCAGTTACCTGTACTTTCTACTCCTTACATGTAGGAAATTGATGTGGTTACTCGTTACATTATATTAACATCTTTTCGTCTAAATATATATATATATATATATATATACATACATACATATATATATAGTGACATTGGCAGAGGCATAAATAAATATGTCTACATTCTTTATCGTAATAAGTCCACAGACTGACATTATGTGACTTGTACTTTTATACTTTTAAGTACATTTTAAAGAAAGTACTTAGACTTTTACTTAAGTAAGATTCTTGATGTAGTACTACTTTTACTTGAGTATAGGTACTTTTACTTAAGTACCAAACTTCAGTACTTCCTCCACCCCTGTTGTTAATACAGGGTGACACAAAAAAAATGGAACTTTTTAACAATCCAATAAAACTGATTGACGGAAGAAAAATATTTCATTCATAGTAATTGAACCTTAAAACATGCCATTTAATAAACGGTGATGGAATTTTCTTTTTTTTAAAAATTACATCCTGTAGATGGCGCCCTCCTGTACGAATGCGTTCTTGAAATCTGCTGTTGAGATCCCTCATTGACCGCTGCGACATGTAAGATGGGATACTGTGAATTTCATCCTGAATTCTCTGTTTTAACTCATCCAGAGTTTTTGGTCGAGTCAGATACACTTTAATTTTGAGGGAAAAAAAAAAAAAATCACAAATGGGCAAATCTGGCGATCTAGGGGGCGCAGCTGTCAAATTATCACCGTTTCTATAAAACATTTTTATGGCTAATGCACGCTATCGCCTGTTCCACTGATCCATGGTTTTACTAAACTGTTTACTTGCTCAAGGTCACTGCACGTCAAAAATTCCCGTGTTTTTTGTGTCACCCTGTATAGGTCAGGTTTACAGTACCTCACATGAGCTGGTAAATATGTCCATGTATGTTCCACATTCCTCTATTTAATGCACTCGCACCCACACTTACTGTAACGCATGCACCAAAAAACAAACAGTCTTTTAGTTCCACCTTTACGCCAGAGAGGACAGTGACACTCAGTCCCTGTACGGACATGACCCACACATTCCTCCAGATTCTGAACAAAGGTAATAAAGTAAGAAAAATGACTATGTGACGTGCGGTGTCGTCCTTCATGAGATGCTACTAAGATATTCCTGACTGGAATAACTAAATTACCAGAAGATCACATCTATTTTTAACACCCATTTTCATCCACACATTCCTCAAGTAATCAAGTAACACTTTCTCTCCTTATAGCAATGATATATATATAAGTAAAAAAAAAAAAAAGGCATCTTTAGGATTTATGTCCCTGTATTTCAGTTCCTTTAGGATGACTAATGCATTTGATTAAGCATTTTCAGAATTATGACAGGGAGAGACTCTTGGTTTATGTTCAGTTCATGCTATAGTTTCGTATTTTTAATGGTTATAATGACAAACTTGGCACCGTGGAGAACAGAATAACCCTCCTGCAGCAGTTATATATCATTTATTGACTAAATGACATTGCTTGAGAGGCTGTTTATGAATCGAATTTGCATTGAACGAAAAGACAAACAACATGACATGAAGACTGAATGGGAATAATAAAAACAGCATCCTTAAAAATTACAGACTTTTTCAAAACTGCCATTTTTTTCCCTGCAAGACCTTGACTTTATGCACTTTTATTTTTGCATTTCTACTTTTTTTTTGGCAGAGATTGTATCTGTTGTGTGTAGTAGAAGTTAATTTTAATAAATGCATTAATACATAATTTGTAGTAAATTATGTTTTACTAACAGAAATGATTTAAAAACCTATGAAAATCATAAAAGTGCATGAATGTCAGACTAACAAGTTTCACTAGAATCATTCCAGTACTGACAGATTAATCAAATCGTATCAAGTTTTTATGTTTTCATCATTTATTTATCTTACAATATTATGTGCCTTTGAACGTACTCTAAAAATCAACTATGAAAGAAACTTTCTTCCATACTTTAAGATTTTCATGTATAATTCCATACTTTTCTAAGGGCGAAACCCACTTTTATTATAGTCTTTGGTTCGTTTATTTGTGTATTTGGACCCTAATAATTTATAAAGTTTGAATTTGAACCCTCCAGGTGCTGCAAATATATATTTATATTAATTTTGGTAAAAATCAAGTGGATTTCTACAATTTGCTTTAATTTCTGCAAACTTGTTATGTTTTATAACTAGTTACATCAAACCATTTGCACATATAAGGTCAAGACTCCTGATGAACATTTCTCAGAGTACGACTTAATTGTTTATCAGCAGCAGTGGTTGCAGGAAAAACTGAAAATATGTCCAAACTTTGAGATGATTACCTAAAATGTTCAGTTGTTGGTTGAACAGGGGTGTGAAGTAGCTCATTTGCATTTAAAGGGCCAGCACTAAAAACATTTTTGGTGTTATTACTCAGAAATAGGATTGAAGATGGACCTGTGGAGTTGAATTAATGAAGAATTCAGACCCAAGCAGAGCATTTACAGTTAATATAGAACACAAGGGAATGTTTTAAAATACATAATTCCATTTTTAAAAAAGCAAAATATCACATACCAACTCTATCAGAGTGGTGGAATCTAACTCTTGGCATTTATAAAGTGAAACAGATGACAGCATTTGTAAATCAAAAACAAAACCAGCTTCTAACATGTTGGGAAAAATAGGTTGCGTTTATAAAAAAATAAGAGTTTGAACATTTATAGACAGTTTACTGGCCACTCCCTAAAATGCTTTAATGTTCTAATGATCATTCCCTTTTACCCTCTTTTTGTTTTCACTTGTTTTGTTATTTTTGATGGGAAATGTTTCTTAAAAAGAAAACAATGTTATGCACATGTTGATATAAGTCAATTGTACCCATCACTGAAAATTGTTAAAACCGATAAAAGAATTATACAAATAAAAAAAAAAGCAAAATATCACTACTTTAAGACTTTCGAGACCTGCACAAGCACCCTGTAAAAACAACCTTAGAGCTGATAATGACAATAAAATTCCCCAACAATACTTACTTTAAGTGTTACAGCCGCTGCCTTGATAATGAAATCATTAACAGACACTTTGATCTGTTCTGAAACGACAAAGAAGAACCCACATCAAGTATTAATGAGAATCAACAACGGTGCATTCATCATAGTACAGTGGCTGCGGCTACAGTATGAACAGCTGATCAGAGGGTGGTCATTACTGCACTGGGGGGACATGGTACGGAACACATTCAACACGGGGAGGACTTCCTATACTTTGTTAAGTTACGCTCCAGCTCATCAGAAACAGGATTGCTGTCTAATATGCCACTTGCCTTTGATCCCCCCCTCCCCCTCCCCCCTACTCCACTCTCTCTATGTGACACCAGTGAGACGGGTGGGCTTGGCCTGGCATCACTGCCAACTTTTACTAGTGTCCATAGTGCTGTACCAGACAGTTATGAATGCCGTGAGCAGAATGATTAACGAGCTAACCGTGAAATCGCGTTGCTCCTGAACAATGAGGGTCCGCGAAAACAACCGGAGAGAGAATCCCTCAATACACACACACACACACACACCCTTCGCTAATAGGTCTGGAATGGTCGTCCCATTTCCTCATCATGGTGACGAGACCAAGAGAGATTTACTGTTTGTTTGACAGATAGGCAGTTACGCTAAATAAAGCCACCTGCATAATGATGTGTTGAATGATAGATTTGTAAACAGGAGACGAAAAAGGAAGTCTTGACAAATTAACAAAACTTTAAAAAAAAAAAGTTGGTTATATTTTAGGCATTTATGAATCCAGAGGTTATGGGTAAATAAGTTCTTGTCTGTGCAGCCGAACGTTGCAGAGTGACAGTTGGTTGCGGTGTTAACCAATGCTTACCTATAACACACACACATCCTGGCTGTTTCACAAGAAAACCCGTGGCTAGCAACAGTTGCTAGGGAAGTCAGTGTGAGGCTGAGAAAGTAAAACAGCAGCCTGCCAAAAAGTTCTGGTAGTATTTAATTTATTCCTCAGGCTCCACTAGCCTCACTTCATCCAAAAAAGTGTAGCGCTGATCCGATCGTGTTTCCTTCTATGCATCTGCCTCCCACTCCTCCTTTTCTCAGGGTTCTTTAAATACTTTGCTAGAACTTGAATTTGTGTTATTTATCACACAACATTCATCAGCCTGCGAGCAAGGCCAAAAGAGTCAAAAGTCTAGAAAATCCATTAAACACACTCTGAACCACAGAGAAATGTTTCTCAGGAATACTGTACTTTATAGACTGAGACAAGTATTTTAACAGAATTTCCTTTTATGGTCACAGGTTTTGTTTTCTGCCGCAACTTCGCTTTGTGAACTAAAGAGCGATTCATCTGAGGTTTTAAGACATAGCACCCATTACTCCTAATCAGGGATTACAAGGAACAAGCTATGTGCTAAGTGTTATCTGACGTTTCTTATCCAGAGATAATCTGCGTAAATAGTGACATGTGGTGTGAAGAAAGACCAAGTCTGATCAGTATCAGATATGGGTGTTTCAAAGGGTCCACGGCATACGTGTTTGGCTCTGAGGGTCTGATTCGATTCAACCTCTTACAGTATGGGAAGGAAACATCATAAACCACACGGCATTGGAACTACTTACCTTCCACTTTTTGTGAAAAAACTGTTAGACTTGGACTTTATTTGTCATTGAGGATTTTACAATTAAACTTAAATTTCAATGCAATAAATACAACTATAATCCATATAACAATAAATACACTATACTATATATACACAGGATAATACAGCTTTGGAAAAAATTAAGAGACCACTGCAATATACTTCCTGAGCTCATTCCTTTAAATGCATTTAAATCCAGATTGAGAGCGCTTGAGGTCAACTCATTTAACTGCAGTTGTTTTTTATAATTGTTTGTAATTTTGTGTATTGTCTTTGTAATTTTTTGCTGCCTCTTGGCCAGGACTCCCTTGAAAAAGAGGTTTTTAACCTCAACGGGACTTTTCCTGGTTAAATAAAGGTTTAATTAAAAAAAAAATATATATATATATATATATATATATTTCTCTAAAATGAGCATGTGTGCATGTATGATAGCCATTCCATTCCTGAGTCTGTTGAATTCCAACTCAAACGCACCTTATTCTACTGAATAAACACCTGATCCATGTCTTATTTAAGAAAAGGAAATATAAACATCAACTGTGACCAATTTCTTCCAATAGACAAAAATTGTGCAAAATTATTGCCACAAAAGTAATTGGAATCCAAAAATAACTATTGAAAACTACTGGACTTCTGCTCTGACAATGTTCCCAAACTGGTTCTTCTATCAGTTCAATGCTCCTGGACTCAGCTACGTCCATAAAGGTGTGGATAATAGACCACCAGATGAAGACCCTGTCATGGCCAGAACAATCTCCAGACCTGAACGCACTTCTGCAGGAACATGGACGATCACTACCCATAGCATATTACTGAGCTTGTTGAATTTCTCTGCCAGGAGCTGCATAAAGTCATCCAACAGCAACGGCGGTAGAGCCAAGAAACGTGAAATCTGTTGCTGAAAATCAGGGTTATTTCACCAAATATTGACGTCTGAACTTTTCCGAAGTTACAACATTAGTTTTGTGTTGTTCAGAAATCAGCGTGAACTTGTTTTCTTTGCATTATTTGAAGTCTGAAAACACCACATCTTTTTGTGATTTTGACCGTGTGTCGTGTTGTGAAAATACATGCTCTAAAATAACAGTATTTTTATTTGGAATTTGGGAGAGATGTTGTCAGTAGTTTAGAGAATAAAGCAAAAATGTTCACTTTATTCAAACACACACCTATAAACGGTAAAATCAGAGAACATGATAATTTATCTCATTTTTTTCCAGAGCTGTATACACAAAATAGGACAGATATGCATACAAAAACTATAGAATATAGACGATACAATAAATATGAACATAAAAAAAAACTATGTGTGAGCATAAAAAAACTATGGTTTTTGATTAAAAAAAGTTGCCAACACTTCTCTCATTATACAGTCCGCAGTCATTACTGTCTAATTTATGGACATGTGAGGCTCTCAACACATTCACTGTAGGACACAATGCCAACAAAATGGGTGCAGATGCATAAATGATCACTTTAAGTACTGAGTTTTTACCTTTAGCCAACTCTTTGCGGAGCTGCATAACGGCAGCCATGTCGCAGTCGATCGAGGCGTACGCATGGGGGATGGTCGTCTTCGACTGCGTTAGCCTTTGAGCAATCACACGGCGCACATTTGAGGCTGGGATTTCTGTGAAAGTACCCTGAAGAAGATAAGATTAAGGAAGGAGAGGTAAATATTTGAACAAGGAATAAAGAGCATGTTATAGGTAGAGACGGGGGGAGAAATGGAGGATGAACAACACTGATGGTCGATTTATCTATTGATTTCTTGACGTTAGCTGCCATTAATCACTCTGAAAATGTAAATAGATGGGATAAGTCCATAAAAGTAAATAAATAAAGATAAGATTGTTAATGACAGATTAAGACGGACAGATTCGTAAATATATGTTGTTTTTTTATCTAACGTCTTCAAATGTAGGACCTTATTTATGGTAAGTTATGAAAAATAAGGACAGAAATAAATATGAACAAGCACAACAAAAGGACGATGATTAGAAAACATAGATACACTATATGGACAAAAGTCTCGGGGGACACTTGAATTCATTTGTTTCTTTTCTAAGAGGCGTTTGTGATAAAAAACAATAATGACAAATGTGATAATGATAAATAATGATAAATATTATTTCATTAGTTAGTTTGGTTTAAATTGTTGTGTTTTCTTCCAAAATACCTCAAAGACAGTTTTTATTGAGCCTTTGATAAGTGCTGAATGAACTTCCCTCCTAATCCCATAGAAAGATAATAACGTCATTTCAGGCCACAGGTCATATGGGTAAAGATTATGGGCAGAAGTTTAAGTAGTTTTATGCCTTGGATGTTATGTGATTATACAGTATATGGACAAAAGTATTGGGACACAAAACAATAATGACAAATGTCATAATATATGTTTTTCTTGCGGTAAATATCATTGCTTTGGTTAGTTTGGTTTTGAAATGTTGTCTTTGCTTCCAGAATGCCTCAGAAATAGTTTGTACTGACTTTCAACATTTTATTTTTTATTTAGCCTTTGTTTATAAAGGGGTAAAAACACATTGAAATCAGGATCTCATTTTCAAGTGTGCCCTGTTCAATACCAAAACACAAACACATGCATGTAAAACAATCAATAGTTATAAAAAACAAATACATAAAACAATAAATACAGTTAAAAGTGGACGAGATTAAACATGAGCATATCATAGAAGCACTCTCTAAGTCTCAAAACATTGATTTAGTTTTGTTTTTATTTTATCCATGACTAATTTTAAATGTTCTGCCTCTAAATTTCTACAAGACTTTTCATGCTCTGACTGTAAATAATACTTTTCTACTATAACTAACCATCTACTTTCTTCACATCTCACTTAGGAAGAAAAATCTCCCACTAAACTTTAAGAAAATACTGACATTTATCTCAAATCAGCAGGAACAGGACATCTTATGAGTTGTAGCCATGAAGTGTCGCGATATTTTCATCCATATAGTTTGTAAACATCAATTTCCTTAATGTTTAATGGAGAATTTGTCTTCCTAAATGAGATGTGAAGAAAGTAGATGGTTAGTTGTGGTATAATAATATTATTTAGAGTCAGAGCACAAAAAATATTTTAGAAATGTAGAGGCAGAACATGTAAAATCACAGTCATGGATTAAAAAACACAGTCAATGATGAGAGAAATTAAGTAAAAACCATCTATGAAGCAATATGGAAGCAAAGACAACAATTTAAACCAAATTATCCAATGCAATGATATTGTTTTCCAACAGATCCTAATACTTTTGTCCACATAACTACTTGCAGTACTGCACACAATCTTACACTATATGACCTAAAGGACTTAAATGACCTTATTATCTTTCTTTGGGATTAGGAGAGAAGTTCATTCGGCACTTGTCAAAGGCTCAAAGTTAAATGAGAGGCCATATAATATAATGGCTGATCCTTCTTGTGTTCAGATAGTGTAGGGAGCGCTCACCGGTGCTCCTGGCTTCCCTGGTACAGAGAGAGGGGGTATGTTGGGTCTGGTTCCTGGGGGCGGAGGTGGGGCTGACGGTGTGGGGGCGGGACTTGGAGCAGGCGGGGCGGCAACAGTTGGAGTGACTTTAGGCGCTGGAGACGCCTTCAAAAGATTCAGCGCATCTCTGTTAAATAAAGACAACAGTAACATTATTAACAGCATTAATCCCAGGGGGAAATAATTGGGTGTTACAGTCCCTCCATTCAAGAATAATAAAGTAGCAGGAAAGAAATGATCGAAACAATAGAAAAAGATAAGAAAAAATATGTACACACAGAGCGACTGTGTTAAACAGAGGTTATTTTGACTTTTATTTCTGGCCTTTGTCCTTATTTCTGCTAAGAATTCACATTTGATTCATTTGTGTCCCTAATGTTAAAAGTAAATCAAACTATTTACTGGAAATGCGCAAATATTCAACCCTTCTGGGGGACGGCTCACCCAGCTTTCCGTCATGTGTTGGGATAATGTAATCCCACATTCTTGTCTTGTTCTTTACCTTGGACATTTGGAAGAAACGGTGCATAAAGAAGACAGATAACTTATCAAGATCCTCCAGGTGGCTGGGAAGAAAGCCATAACAAAGAACTGGTTTAAGACTGATGCACTATCTTAGAAACAATGGCCTTCAATCATAGATGATATACTTGTCACGGGACATCTTACATATAAACTGAAGTTGAGAGAAAATCTCTTTATAAAAAACTGGGGGAAATGGCTGACATTCAGGGAAAATGTGTCTATTAAGGGACGGAAACACAGGCTGTTTGTTTCATTTGTTGGTTTTATGTTCTTTATTTCTTTTCTTGGGGAGATTGGGTTTGTTTTGTACTGATAATCAGTATAATCACTGATCACTGATAATCACTTTGTGATTGTCTGTCAACCAACCAGTTTATGCACAATAATAACTTGTGCAATAATCCACTGTACCCACTTTACCAACCACAACTACCTCCTGTGATTGAAGCATCACATCCATCTGCTGTGCACTATTTGTATAGTTGTATATATAGTAAGTAAGTATAGTTACTTTTATTTTATATTATATTTGTTTGATTTCTCACTTCCATGCACTTTTCAATCTTTTTTGCACCCATACTGAGTGTTCTCTGAGAACCTGTAACTGTAAATTTCTCCACTGTGAGATTAATAAAGTATCTTATCCATCTTATAAGAAGAAATTTAGAAAAAAAATCTAACCATCTACTTTTGTGTACTGTGTAATGATAATCCCTGTAAGTGAAATGCCCTTTGTATATAGGGATAAATCAGCCATATGCTTCCATTTGGCGATCTTATAAGTAGCCCTCTAGTTCTATCTGGCTAGTATTTCTCTTGGGCTTTAAGACAGAGGTAACTTTCGGTTATCCACAGGGGCACACCCTGATAGGTGTCATGAGAACTGACAAACAAACAAACCCCATCAGGGTAAGGCCAGGATCAGGTGTCAGTGATGGCACAGGGCAAGTTTATTCAAAACACTGCCTTCATTATCATTCCCACTGGTACTATGAGCAACTGACATGCTGACTTTCCATTCAGCATCTTTCTCCTAAGACAACAGGACAGACATATTCATATGTTACACACACTTGATGTAATACAATATGTTTGAAAGATGTTTCGCATTTCAGATGTTTGTGAATTCCCCTCTCATAGAAGTCATTAAAAAAAAAAAAGGCACTCAAACGATGACAACTGACAATGGTTTGGAGGTTTCATAAAGGCAGTAGAGGATGTGACAGTGTGGTTTAGTTAATGATTCTGCAGATTGGTACTTTGAGAGCAGTTGAAAAAAGGAAAAAGAAAGGAAGACAACACAGTGAGGAAAACAGCAGACTGTGAGATCTACGCCAGTGCTTTTTTTTTTTGCCACTTTCTGTCAGCCATTAATATTAAGCTTTAAAAAGAGAGGGAGTTAGAAGGGGAGGGTATCAGGTGTGCCTACATTAAGCTCTCCTGTTTCAGTTCATTGCACCGGGGTCCACCTACCCACATTCATTCATTGTTTTGTCTGGACCAGCTGCCTCTGCCCTCAGCATGTCGACCAGTCTGAGCCCTGCAGATATTTTGCCCTTTTCCTTCTCGGAGCTACATCTTTTTTTCCCCTTCTGGTGCACTTGCTCCTCCCATTCTCTTACTGATACGAGAATTTGTTTGTGGAGGGACTGAGGCAACTTGGAAATTCCCTCCCTCCCTCCACACACACACACACACTAACCTACACAGCCCATAATGAATGATCCTTAATGTGAATGTTTTATACTTGCCATTTCAGGAACACAGAGTAAGAGAGTGAACATGTGATTTAAAAATAAATAAAATTAAATGAATTAGATGATTTAATTAAGACTAAACGATCCATTTTAAACAATGAAACTCAGAAAATGAGAGATGAAAGACACAGTATGTTGTGCCAATCCCACCACATGCTTGCCAGGGATATTCCCAAAATAAAATAGTTTCCTTGTATTTCTTAATTTGTTGCGAAATAGTAAGTAAATCCATTAAGAGCTGCCTGCGGTGGCCTCTTGATGATGACACCATTGCTACCTTTTGTGTGACTGGCTGGCTGATCTATAGTCACAGGAGGCATGTGCTTTTCACACTGACCATTTACAGCCCTACTGACAACCAGGGCAAAGGAGCCTCTGAAAGCCTGGGAGCGGCTGACTGGAATACTAAAGAGGATACGTGCACATTGGAGCGCTCAACCAAAGTAAATGAGCAGCAAACGTACAAAGACACACTAATAAACTTTGCCTTCTACTGCCACCTAGAATCACACATTCTGTTTATATAACAGAAGGTAAAAATACTTGGTTTATTATAAATTTGCACTTCATATACACCATAATTCAACATACAAATACTAAAACTAACATAGTGGTTTTGAAGGTTGTGCTTATTTTTATAGCCTTGCTTTCCAATAATGACATTTTCAAGCAGCTAACAACTTCCAAAAAACATTCACAATTTAGCTGCAGAGCAATGACAGCCCACACAATAGAATCAGAGGAATGTAGAACATTTTAGTTTGCCCAAGTAATTAACAGATTTTTAGAGGAGCTGCTGATTAATTCATTAAATTAAGTGAGAATTGTGGAATCTAACATGACAAGAATAACACAGGATATGCTATTTTAAACAATCCAAGAAAGAAAGAAAGAAATATAATTTAGATTTTAATGTCCTTTATTAAGATAATATGGTTTATTTTTCAAGAATATATCTGTTCATGTTTCTCTTACATGTACACTGGGTTAAATCATACTGTTGTTGTGCCTATTAATGGAGGTGCCCAACCTGTTTTTAACCCCTCTAGTGGATTATGTAACAATGTATGATCTCATCCATAGGTTGCGTGACCTATGTTATTCATGCCCAATACACAGGGGCCCCAGTAGAGGCTGGGATGGGAGGGATTCCCTGGTTGTTCCCTTATCTGATGCGCTATAGGACAAAGGGGAGGAAATCGAGTCTATACTGCCGTTTCTTACAGGGGGTAAGATTGTGTGAAAGTCTTCACATAAGGAGATTTAGTTTCCAGTTAGAATGGCACTAGTGTGTCTCACAAGATACCATGACTACCATACCCTTGGTGATAATAAGGAAATGATTAAACATTTCCTGAAATTAATGAGTGTTCGAATGTAAATACAAGCATGATGTCAATTAGTCAAGTCCAAAGTATGACCTCCTCCACTCAACTTTATAAAAATTACTGATTTATTAGGAGCTTTTACCAATCAGATCAAAATCTGCGACTATTTGTGTCACACTTAAAGTTGTATCGACAATCTCTCTGCATCCAAATGCATCGCAATTTTTAAAAATACATTTCAAAGAGAATTATTTAATTTTAATAGGCATTTCATTCACATGTGATAACACCTTAAAAGGCTTTCTATAGCTATTTCTGGATAAGTGCCATAGTTTTCTGTTCCTACTGATAATATTTAATCTATCAATCAATTAAATTGTTTTGTTTTCCATGTAGCATTATGTTACTAGTTCCTCGTTTATAGTTTTCACACCTCAGTAGCAGATATCATACTTTTTTAAATATACTTTTCAATTGTATTTTTATTATTGTTGTATGGTGTTTCAAGTACTTTCTATTTAAAAGTAGTTTTTTTTTGTCTTTGTCTTTTAACTTTTTAACTCGACTCCAAGACAGACCAGCACAAGAATTCCTATATGCCAGGACTGTTTGTTTGTGCACAATATAAAGACAAAAATAAAGAATTATAAACTCATCACCATCGTCATCATCGCATATCGCAAATCCTCAAGAATCTCCCTCTGCTTGTGGAAACTAAGCAAATAAATAAAATAAATGAGATGGTGACAAGCTACACATGGACTATAATTTTCCCATCCCCACAGCACATGGTCTGTGTTTCTATGGACACCAGTGGGTCCTGGAGACTGGGTTGCTATGGAGACAGAAGTTACTTAATGAGATTCCCCAGCAGGGTGTGAGGTGGGTAACGAGAGCATTCAATCAGGTCCCATCTGACAGCAGGTAGCCATTTGAGAGGGTATGTGTATGTGTGTGTAAGCTCACAGCTTTCTTCAGTGTGAATTTGTGATGTAACAAGATTAAACCACCTGAAATCTTAACAACTTCTTACTCACATTATTTTACTTCTGACCTGCATTACACATTTATTTCTTGAAGAGCCACTGCATTAGTATTGTGGCTGCCATGCAACTTATTACAATGCAAAAAATAAACAAACAAACAAAACACCTACTGTTGACACATCAAGACCTGTGTAAACAAATCAAAGACTACATTGGATATAAAATATATTAATCAGTTAATAAGTCTATCAAACCATATTGCGCGCGTCGTATTAGGTTCATTTGAGGTTAACTGAATGATTCACTGAACTGTTATAAAATTCTGGGGAGCAGTTCGTCATGTATCAAACTTTCAAGCCATCACTTGTTTAATTCATGTAGATGTTAAGTGTGTGTCAAATTAGAATCTAATGATAGTTGTCACCATTATATAGTTGAGTGTAATGGTTTTATGAATTATTAACAGTTCCGCTCCTAAATTCGAGAAATAAATTAAGTTTATAAAATTGTCACAGACACAGGTAGTTAGTGGTGATACTGAATGGTGGCTTAAACTCAGGAGTCGCTAGTACTACAGTTGGCATCTGTCTTTGTTTATATTACAATAAACCAAACTCTATGTTGAGCTGTGAGCCATCACTGTGCTTTTGGCTCCAGATCAGAGGTATCCTGCTTTCTCCACCCACTTGAAAGAGATGACACTGCAGGAGATAAGTGAAGCCAACAGGCTCAAACTCACTAGGGATGGGTTACAACCCATGGTAGTTTTTTGTTGGCAGCCATCTGCACCCCATGTATGATTAAAAAAAAAAAAAAAAGAAAGAAATTAAGTAAAAAGCTGCTCACTCCTTGGTGATCAGTCCTCTTGGTCCAGTGGGTGTGGCCAGTTTTGGGTCTAAACCATGGGTGTCCAGGATGTGTCTTGCTGCTGGACTCAGACGTAACCTAGGGAAGAGAGGTAGAATTTTTTTTTAACAGTAGTTGAAGTGGGAAGTAGAAGTGGGAACCCACTTTTTAAAATATAAATTTCATGACATGAGTCTTAGCATCAATGTGTCCAAGAAACAAGAATCAGAGAACTGAGTTTTCACTAAAAAAAAATGTAGATTTTTGATTGAATTTGTCAAGTGTTGCCATTAAAAAAATAAAAAAATAACACTATGGATTGTTGAAATGCTGATGAAAAAAAAATAACACAGTATTTGTCAAGTGTTATGTGTGCCTTTACTGATCATAGTCAAACAATTTTGCATTTTTAACCCATAAATCTCAGAAAATTGTTGTTGCTCAGCACAAATCTAAATGTTTGTTACCTAACAAGTTGATGTAGCCAGGTTACAAATCTGAATATGTGGCTGGACTCACCATGCAATGTTTGCATAACAAATAGCCCTCGTTTGTTTTGTGGGAGTTGCTGTGCCTTTTATACGTATTTATTGTGTCAACAATGTTGGACTGAATTTCAGGTGTTTAAATGTGAACCAAGTGAAACCTACTTACTCATCATGGTAGATAAAAGAACATTAAAAGAAGTATGGCCTTATTTTAACAACAATGTCTGATCTTCATAATTACATTTTATTCTCTCATATAAATTATATTTCTATCAATATTTTTATTGATCTACTCTGTGCAGTAACACCATAGCATTCAGTGACCAAAGTTAATTCATATATTTGAGATGATCTTAAATGTACTGTGTGTGTGTATATATATATATATATAGTTTGAGCTTATTAAAAAGAGGAGGAGCCACTTACGGTCCTGATGTGGTCTGTGCTGGTGGCTGGGGTGCAGAAGGAGCAGGAGGGGGCACAACTGGAGCAGTGGCGGCCTGGGTACCAGCTGGAGCTGCAGATGGAGCAGCAGCTTCTGGAGGTGGAATCTCGACCTGCTTCCAGTCCTGCCCTTCCTCCACCATGAGGGCAATGAGAGTGCCAAGGCGAACATTGCGACTGCCCTCCTCCATCTATAAAGAGGGTGAAAAAGGTATTCAGATAGAACGGGAAGGAGTGTCAAAATGGGTTCTCTCACTTCACAACTGCAATTGTGAGTGAAAAGCTATCCAAGTCTTCTGTTTCATACATGTGCAAAAGAAGTTATCAGTTAAGCAGTGGTCCCTGAACACACCTTAAAATGGCCATCATTAGGAGACAGCTTCCCTGTCTCTTCAATTTCCAACACTCAATTACCCCCCCTATTACTGTGACAAAACAGGCAAAAATACAGCTGCGCTTCAATAGGTTCCTGGAGTGCTACGGATGTGTTTTCATGCTGTTGATAGCTGTCAACCATTGATTCACTATCCTGTTACAGAGTAATCCAAATCCACTGCAAGCCTTTTGCTACTCTGCCCAAGCAAGGTGTTGTTCCTCAGTCAATATTGATCAGTGTAAATGAAAGCCCGGCACAAAACACAGGGATGGGTGGCTTCACTTAATCTCTTTTCAAAAAGGTATCGACTAGTGAGCTGTCTGTTAAAGGTATAGCTTTATCTCAAGGGAGAATGGGATCAAGAAAAGGAACAGCTGCCAGAAGGGGAGAGGAAATCACAATATACCCCATATTCAGAACTTCACAACTAAGTGGCTGAGAAGATGGTTAAGTAAAGTAGCACCCCC
>JAPSES010000249.1:14432308-14445852 GCA_029822895.1 Maxillicosta whitleyi
CGGGGTGTCAGTCACAATATGTGGGGGAACTGTGCTGCTTGGTGGAGGTTTGCGCTCTCTGAGTGCTTTTCTAGTTAGAATTAGGATGGAGGAGATGATGTAATGTCCAGCGTCCCTTTTGAACGCACAGTCCCATAGCACCACGTTCATTGTTTTTGTAAATTGTCTGTAAAATCCATCCAATTGGAGACACTGCTACGTTAAAAACCTGTTCCAGTTACTCACATGACAGACACAGCAAATGTAGAGGTACGTTATTTTGGGTTTTTGATTAGTTTATTAATGCTTTTACAGTTCGCACTCCATAGTTTGTAAGTTCAAAATGGCACAACCTTCCATATATGTGTTAAAAATGTGAATACATTTCTTCAATAAAGCCCAATGATATGTTTACTACCCAAACGCACACCTATTCCCTCAATAACAGAAACATCCGTCTGACTGTAGAGAAAATGTATCATACTTCATTAAGAACCAGTTAGCAGAGAGGCTGCCGACAGCACCGGGGACAAGTTTACACAGACAAACTAATAAACTATAAATTTATAAGTGTTTGTCCCTCATTCCGTGTTACTTAATTGCCCATGTCCAGGCTCTGCAGCTTCATTATGTTTCAGACTGACTGAATTCACTTGCAAGGGAAGTAAGATCCAATACAACACCGAGTCCGCTGAAGCCTCAAAGAGCTGGTGAGCTTTGCATTTCTAATGACAGTCACCTTAGCCGTACGCGGGGAGCTTTTTGCTGACTCGCCCCCTTAAGAGCGAGTATTGAATGATGGAATAAGAAACAGAGAAAAACCAAGGAAACATAAAAGGAAAACCGTTCCAGCACATCTGACATGGGTTTTCTAAAAGTTGCTGTTGCCTGCCATTGGTACCTTTTTTGTCTCACTCCCTCTGTCTCTTTCTCCGTCCCCATTTTAGAGTTAATAGGTTGTCAGCGGGGAAATTTAAACTGTAATTTGAAAGCTTTTCTGAACAACTTTGACAGTCTAAAAGTGGCACACTTTGACTCCTGCAGAGTGAACAAACGAGAGGAACGAAGGAGGATGTGAGAAACTGTATATGGAAAGAAATGAGCGAGTGAGGGGAGGAGAGCAACAATTAGCATTCCTGAGGCTGCATGTGTAACTAATTATGTGTGAGCATTGTGACAGGGAGGCTGTTGAGTGCAGTAATGGGATCCCTGCTGCTTAATGAACATGTCACCAGCTTTTGTCTGAGCTGAAGCAAAGAGACAGTGCTTGATGACCACTGGGTATCCTGTGGACATTGAGCATGTTCGGGTGTTTTTATACGTCGTTTCTCTTGCGTGCGCGTGTCCTCGTGAGACCATTTTGCTCGGGGCATGTGATTTCAAACATATTCTGATGTTCACAACACTTACTGCCCATTATCTGCATACCGTCCGATGTTTTATACAACGCGGCGCTGCTCGTTTCAGTTTTTCTTTGTTTTTCTTGTAGTGTATTTACTATCTTATTTATGACAGCTTTTTTTTTTTTTTTTTAAAGGTGGAGTCTAAATTAGATGAGGAAGTTCACATTTTTTATACACCTGTAAACATCCAATAGCAGCGTTTCCTGCAGGAAATTGCTTAGTCAAGGTGGTGAGTCGTCGGGGCTGGGGGCACGGATAGCGAACAGATAGCGTAGTTTATTAATTGTGCCTCGAGGATGACAGACACGGCGTAGTAATATATCCAACCACTAGGTGTCACAATTTAGTCTCATCAATACTGTCTTAGTGCCTGAGCTTGACAATGCATTACTTGTTTTTGTCCCCCCCCCAGATGAAATTTTCTTTTTTTTCCTGGAATGTTGGCAAGGTGGTGGGGTGAGTTTGCTAAGGTGGCCACCTTAGCTAGAAAGCACTGAGGGAAACACTGAATGGGATATTATGAAATGTAAATATATATGCTAGTTTTAATTACAGTTAATTAGCATGTTATCTGTGCGCATTGTAAGCTTTTCACGTGTATGTTCAGCCACAGCACTGAGGGTTAGGGAGTAGTGTTGAGGTTAAGTTAGGGGAAGCTCTTCTGGAATGCACTGGCTCACAAATACTAACTTTAATTTATTTGCCTTTCATAATTCCTGTCCACAAAATAAAAACTAGGGATGTCCTGATCGTGTGGTTTTTTTTTTACACCGAGTCCAAGTCATTTGATTTTGAGTGTCTGCTGATACCGAGTTCCGTTCCGAACCTTATGAAATGAACTAAGAGCAAAGAATAAGATCCAGAATGTCCCTTTTTTATTTATTTTTATTCAGGTTGGTTGAATTACAGTTTCAAGTCAGAACAACACATAAATAAAATAACGTTTTCTTCACATTAGTGAATAGTTAGATTTAAATTAGAACCTAGTGCAACATCTAAAACTCAATAAATTAGTTGTGTTAAACGCACCCTTTGTTTTTCCACCTCTCTAGATGAGTTTGCAAAGCTCACAGTTTGCTACCGCATCGCTCCCCTCGTTCACTCAAATATCTCCACAAAGCAGACAGAGCAGCAAAAAAAAAAAACTCTGAGCAGATCCCACACCTCAGTTTAAAAAGAAACTGTTGTGTGGACGTGGTCTTATTTATTTTTAATCACTACTTAATAAATAATAGTAATAATGTATTATTTATCTGATACCTGATTGGAACATAAATTCCAAGTCCGGATCGAGTCCACAGTCATGTGATCGGCGCCGATCAGAAACAATCGGAATGGGACAATAAAAACAATAAAAAGTCCTAAAAGTTTCTCTAAAAACAACCTTAAAATTGGCTAAAATGGTCAAGGCTGTGATCAAAAATGGGCAAGGATTGTATGTATATGTATATATATTTTGTTTCATTTAATTTTTATTTATTTATTTATTTTTATATGAATGTATAATTATTATTCAATCTTATTTTAGGTATTTATTTGTGTTTTTGCTATGTTTTCACTTGTGGATGAATTGATACATATATTTAAAGGCTTATGTTTATGTCTCAGTTGGGGGTGGGGAGTCCTGTTTATTTAAAAAAAATAAATAAATCCATACAAATATATGACTGTATGATGCATCCCTGTTTTGCTGCTGAATATCAATAAATAAAATTATATTTAAAAAAAAAAAAGGGTGAGGATAAGGGTTATGTGGTTAAGATGAGGGTTAGGGGTTGACATGTGACCAAATGGTGTTCAATAATATGTGAAAGTAGGAAAATACATACTTGTAAGAGCTGATGTGACAATTTCATGACATCAGTCTCAAACATTAATATAAAAAGAATAACTGAACATTCTGAAAGTCATGCAAGGATATGACTATTTATTTTGAAATCTATAGTATGGTGACTTAATGTATAGACAACGATAATAATGTTAATCAGTGTTTAAAATGCCTCCCTTCTGACACTGTTTCCTTTACTCTGTGATTGCTGTGTTTTCACATAATATTGTTATACAATAATGACTCGTCAGTCACTTGTCACATCTATGGCATTGATTGGTTGAGAAAAAAATCTACTGTATATTTTAGCTTAAATGCGTCACAAAGGTTGTAGGTGTGGGCGCCACAACAACGGAATTATGTATGATGTCATTAAATTGGTCCTATAACAGTATCTTTTCCCCTCTGTAGTAACAGTAACTAAGAGGGGTGGGGCTTAATGAAGGGTCAATAGAGAGTCAACATTCTGATCCTCCCATGGTGGACCTAACTTCAGATATAAACTATGGTTAAATGTGAGAGACAAATAATTTGATTGACATTACATCAATTTGAAAGATAATTTTATGAGCTAAGAAAGTCATAGTTTGTGGTAGTTTTCAAAACTCACAAAGCAGAACAGAAACACAGTGGTATTTAATATTTGTTTTTATTTTACATGTTTCAAACACAAACATCCCTCTTAAATTATAATTCCCTTCTCTGGACTTCAATTTTTTTTTTTAATACAAACAGGAAGATTTTTACTCTTAGCACAAAACATAAATAATAACATAACGTACATAACATAATAGTAATTACCACTGTTTTTATATATACAATAGGAGGAACTTTTAATATACAATAATCCTACAAAAAATGGATGAGTTGATTGAAGAATAGCTTCTTTTTTTTTTAAGTTTAATTCTGTTCTGTTAGTTTTATACACACTAAACATAATGCACAAAAGGTTGCTACTTTGATATATTTCACCTCAACCTGCAAAATGATCTTTTAAAGATCATATGTGTAAATGATGTTGTAACTCAGATGGGATAAAAACTTCCTTCACTCTCTCCATTGACTACAAAACAATTTCTTCTTCAGCTGCCAACAACTAAGGTGGGCGGGGCTTAGTCAAACTTGAATTACCTGAATGAATGTCAGTAATAACCTGTAAAGACAGTTTTAATGGACTGGATAAAAATGACACATTAATTAAAACTGAGCATTTTATGTGTAAACTTGAACTGAAACTATTTTTTTTTTTATATATATAATTTATTTTATTTTATTTTTTTGCTTTAGACATTCGAACAGTGTTTAATGACAGTGGAATAATAACTGCCATCATACAATTATAAAAGGTTTGACAGCAACTATTTCCTAACATTCACTCAGTTTAAGGAATCTATGCAGCCTCACAATTTATGCGTAAATGCAAGTCATGAAAAGAAGATATTGTCTCTTTTATGGTATGACAAAATATTAAAGGATACCGCGCTTCAAAGGGTTCGCCTTCAACCTGCAACTCACTGCTGCTTCAAATGCCATTCCTGAAGTTTGAAGTGGCCCGGGAGAAATCCCACTAATCTATTTCCAAAGTTTGACAAGTGCTCTTATAAGGTGAAATATATACAATGTAGAGAAACTCCTCAAATACAATTAAGTCACTATAATCACTTTCTCAAGACGACAGGGAGAAGAGAAAGATTAATGGTGTGGAAGAGCTGCGAGGGAGGGGACGTATTCTTCACCATCTTGCCCCTCTCGCTCCCTTTCTTTCACCCCCCCCCCCCCCCTCATCCCCCCCCTCCTTTTGAACAGCAGAAAAATCTGAGATTCATTATTGGAGCGAATCAGAGTCGAATGAGGAAAGCGCTGAGGTGAGACAGCAGAAATTACCTCCCTCCTCAGCCTGCCTGTTCTCTGTGCCCTCTTTCACTGAGCCTCTGTCCATGTTCTCTGACAGAAGTGGAGGGATAAAGGTGGAGGGCGACATCAGGGGGTGGGGGTGGGGTTTGTGTGCAGTGGCTGAGCTGTGACTATAGCGCTAACAGTCAAAAATCCAAGAAGGAAAAGATAAGTTTCAGGTAAAATAAAGGCACGAGTCATAGAAATTTACATTGGATGTTGTTGTTTTTTTCTTGCTTGTCTTGGAAATGGCTTTTTTTTATTCAGATGTCAAATGTTTCAGGTATGTGATTTAGTGAAACTCCGCCTCCTGGGTTGGAGATGACTGGAAATAGGTTGGAAATAACTGTAACTATACTCTGGCAAATTATATAAATCAAGGTTCAGTGGCAGGTGAGTCAGCAACTTTTCACATGTTTACAGTAAAAACAGCAAGATTTCCTTTTTAATCGCACGCTTCTTATCTAGGGTTATAGAAAATCTTTCCTCATTCTTCCCCTGAGATGCCGTTTCCTCATTCTCTTGAGTTGCCAGTCGCAGTCTCTCTCTCCTCAAAAGAGGCTTTATGATGCTCGGAGATTATTAAGCACAGTCAGACTGGAGCAATAAAAAGCGGATAAAGGGTTGGATTCAAGGTCTAAAAGCTGATCACAAAAAGCTTAAATAAAGCAAGTTTGTTAATTGGAGGTTTTATGTGTTGCCACGTGGAATTCAAGAGGCTGCGATAGCAAAACACTCACAGTATCAATTTTAAGAAGCACATTGGGGATGGATATGATTATGTGTTGTGCAGTTTACTTCCAAACTGTAATACATTACAGATTACTTGCTACTGTTATGTAAAAATAATTACTTTATCAGAACTGTAATGCATTTCATGACTCCTTTATTACTTATATACAGGCACTTGTCAAAAATGGTGCATGTGCAGTAGAACTCCACCCCCAGAGTCAAATAGCCCCCCCCAATACAAGAGATAGCAGAGTGCCCTGAAGTATATATGGATGGATATCTTGGTAAATAACACTATGGATAACAATGTTAGAATTCCAGTAGGAACACCTGCATTTTTCATGTTCAAACAGGGGGTGCAGTGCTGTGGACATGGGTGGATAAATTCGCAATTGATAAAAAATTCTAACTTGTCATAGAAACATTAGCTTACCTTATATATATATATATATATATTTTTTTTTTTCAAGCAGATAACATCAAATAACTATACCTTGTCTGAACGAAAGAAAAAATATAATTTTAGTAACAGTAACAAGACAAAATCAAAGTGTTTAGCCTTATTAGCTTAACTTGTAATGCTGATCATAGGGACCATGCTAACAAGGTTCTGTAAAGTAGGGTTTAGTAATGAGCATACATCCATGTACTGTCTTCTACCATCTGCACCCATTGGCTGCACACCAACAGGAAATAGAACTTCACAAATAGAGCTGTTTTTATTCCTTAAGGTCTCATGGTCTTGCTGATTTTTTTTAACTTTTTTTTAATTCAAGCTATTAAGTATGTTATAATGCAAGTAGTGTTAAACATGGACTGGATAAAAACTTACTGAAAATTGATTAATCATGCCACAACTATGTTACAGTAAAAAGTAATCCATAACTGTAATGCATTACTTTTCTAACATATTACTCTCAATAGTCATGTGACTGTCAATGGTCTACAGTACATTAGTCAATCAGGACATACGCTGGTTAAAAAAAAAAAGCATGCAAAATTGCAAAAGTGAACCATGTTAAAATAGGGACACCTGTACCAACTGCATACATTAAAATCAGATTTAACTCATTCAATAGAATAAAAAAAAAAACACAATTGTCACCAGTGCTATTCTTCAGACTCCTGAAAAGCAATATTTGTTGTCAGATGCTGACCACGTGAAAATGTGTATTTTGGAAGAAGTTTTTAAAATGCGCTCTGGGCCTAAAATCCTTTGTTAGAGTCTGAATAAGCCTCATGCACAGTACGATCTTTTTATCCACTTGGTGATGGTAAATTTGAATAATAGCATTAAACCACCTGACTATAACTGAAGTCGTTTTTTTTTCATTGGACTTTACCGATATTTATTAAATGTAAAAAAAAAAAAAACAGGTGTGTCATGTCACTTTTTCTATTAAATCACAAATGCGATGATTTGTTTATAATCGCAAGATGACATGAGAAGTCGTTCCATAAACATGACGGCGAATGTAAATATCGTGCTAATTTATTCATTATTATTACCTCTATCCCGTCCTAAAGTTTTCAAATTATTGGGTTTCCTGACGTGTTCACATATATAGCACTATGTTTCTTTTAAAACTCTTCTTCTGCGCTTGTTATAACATTAGCCAACATCTGTTTGTTTGTTTGTTTTTTTTACATCACATGACTCTAATTACAGAAAAAGGTCTTTCCATTGGAGTTTTGTGTGATATACCAATTGAACTACACCCAAAAACCACCGCCAATGCAAAAACTTTTAACCAAAAAATGAAAGTTTTAGCAAAATTGTGGTTATAATTTTAATGTGCACTTTGAGGGTCAATGGAAAAACGACTACTGATCATGATTGAATGATTAGTGTGTTCAGTGGAAGGAAGTCTTAGAGATAACAGAAGCAACACGCCCTCTAACACGTTGGACTGTACACAAACAGCCTTTGCCCTGCGATACGCGCCCTGCTAAACTACCACCTCTTCAGTTTGTGTCACCTCTGTGGATGATCACCAGGTTTTACCAAGCACTGACAGCCTTTCTGCCTGTTCTCATTGTCCCTGCTGGCAGACTACTTCCCCCCCTGTCCCCTTGCATTATCTCTTTACACATGGTGCCCCTAGCCTACGGATGGACAAGAGGGCTTAAAAGGTTCATAAGAATTTATTTTTGTTCATTTTGTGTGGCCTGCCTATGGAGTGTTAGGATCTCCACAGCAGGACTGACCCTGCGGTTCAAATGCTCTAACAGCCCATAAACAGAGACAAGGCCTGCAGATGACAACCTGCCACTGCCCAGGCTTCGTCATCTGCAGCTCACCAAGCCCTTTAAATAGGTGTCTGGGGTGTCATCGTCTCTGAGGGCTGCCTTATGGGGAAGAGTATAATAAAACCAAGACTATAAACCTGAGTGTAAGTGGCACAGCCTTGCCTGTGGCTCATGCGGCAACTTTTGAGCAGCTGAATGCGAGCCGCGTTAGCTGAAGAAGAGGCTGAAGCACCGACAGGGAAGAGTGGAGAAAGAAGAATGATAAGAGAGAAGTCATGAATGTGAGGTTTTATGACATTAAGGCATTAAATCAACGTTACTGTCAAAGTGATATGTTCTCTGGACATTTTGTTATCGCTGGAAAATCCACCTTTGGCTGTGGGTACTTAACCAGATTATCACAAAGGTATCAACTATCTATGACTCACACAGCCAATGACTGTACATGTGATCGTAACTTTATTATTTGTATTATTATTATTACTTTTATTATGTTTACCCTCAAACACCAAAATAGCTGCTGTGGACCAAAACCATCGGAAATATTTAATGACTTTTGAATTATTAATCCTTTCAATACAGTTAAATAATGACAGTAATCAGGTAAAATACAGTTTTTCAGCTTCTCAGCAGCATCAGATTTGTCCTTTTTGGACGTTCAGAGACTCCATAGTGAATACTGTCAGCGGTTGTAGACTACCGCTGAAACAAATCGATCCAAATTCATTCTTAAATTTGGCAACAAATTCGGCATTCGATTCGTTGGGTCTTGAGCATGTTATTATTTAGACGTACCTGCATGATGTAACAGAGGAAAACATAGAGCAGTGTGGCTGAAGCGTCGGATGCCAGGCCAGATTTTTAAAACTTTACATTATGTTCCCGTTGGCCCAAAAACATAGTGCGCCATTTATGTAACAACTTGAACATGGAGTACCGTATGTTTCAGTCAAACCAGGTTGTTGTGGCAACCGGGAGCATAAACCTAGCTGATAGCCTAGATAGATAGCCTACCTACTGTAATTACTTTATGCCGCTAAATAGTTAGACACTATCGCCATAATTATGATGTCCATCTCTGTCTATCAGCCCACCAGACTAACGTTACCTACCAGAACTGGTTGAAGAATGTAGCTAGCTAGTCTCTCGCCATAAAAAAGGCTAGGTAGCGGCTTAGCCATGGTGGGGATGTAATTATTACTGACTTGTCTGCAGCCTAGATTGCTTTGGGTTAAGTATCAATCTTTCAGAATTGAGTCTTTCGTGTTTATCGTACAAATCGATTAGTTATTCAAATAATCTACAGATTAATCGATTATTTAAAGTATCGTTAGGTGCAGCTAGTGTTGCCACCTGTCCTGATTTTACTGGGATTATCCTTTTTTGTTGCCGGTCCTGGTAAATCTCTAAATTCTCCCGGGACACAGTATGTCCTGGTTCTTAATGGACTGTGTCAATGCTGTTATGAATACATTTAGAACTAGCAACACTGGAGTTACTCTGGTGTGTGTGTTGCATAGATGGGACACACTTCAACTGTAGCTCTTAAAGGGGCAGCGACACACCCTGGGAACGCCTTGGGGTCCCGTTGGAGGAGCTGGATGAAATGGCCGGGGAGAGAGAAGTCTGGGACTCCCTGCTTAGGCTGCTGCCCCCGCAACCCAACCTCGGACTAAGCGGAAGATGATGGATGGATGGACACACCCTGAATAATTGAACTGAATATTAAGTCCATAAAATAGCCTATCTTACTTGTGCATCAATTCAACTGATGCTTGATAAACAGACTGTCAGCTGTGATGGTGAAGGCTGAGCCTCAAGTCAGACTGAATTCTAAAATATCCATCCATCCATTTAAAACCGCTTAGTCCCTTTCGGGGTCGCAAATACGGAAGGCGGGGTCGCAAATACGGAAGGCGGGGTACACCCTGGATGAGCCGCCAGTTCATCGCAGTTCTAAAATATCATGTCCTGAATTCAAGATCTTTGTTGAAGAACAGAGGTCACTGAAAGCTGCAGCAAAGGGAAGCACAAAATCTAAATGGAAGACCAGGTAAGAAAATGAGTCCATCCAGATGGCCTATCTGACAGATGCATTAAACCTAAGCGGCAATGAGATGCCAAGTATGTTAAAAGAAACTAATGCCATTGCTTTATTCATGTGTTTAGCCAAGAGGCAGAAAAGGCAACACACGCACCAGTATCTAAAGAACCTGTTAAGTGTTTCCTGTCATGAGAATATGTGATGTTTAAGATAATCAGCTCATACTATCTGCAAAACACAATTCTTTCATAAAGATTGGAAGGGATATTTTTGTTCACGCAGGTGGGCTGTGGCATGTCGCGTCATCGATATGTGCAGGTTTTCAGACACAGGTGTCAACCCTAGGTGCAGCCCTATTTTAGACACTTGTTTTTATGCTCTGTTAATGATATATTTTGCTGAAAAGTCACGTTTTCTTCATTTTGATATAATTACCTTCGATTTTACTATGAGTTTTGACAAATGGCAGTGATTGCAGACTTGTTTTTATGCTCTCTTAATGATATATTTTGCTGAAAAGTCACGTTTTCTTAATTTTTTCCCCGCTGTTTTGACATAATTACCTTTGAATTTACTCTGAGCTTTTATGAACATCAAAATTAATCATAGGAAAATCCCTGATATTCAATGATAAATGCAAAAATGCAGATATTAGTGATAAATCTCTTGGGAAATGTTAAAGATAAAGAGGAAACGTTTATTTGGAAGTCACCACAACAATAGTTCTAGACCTTTAAAGGTTAACCTTCTAAAAAATAATGATGGAACTCAAGGCATTATCACTGCTGTCGTTTGAAGGTTAACACACGCTCGTTTTTAATGTTAGTCAAAAGGTTGTCACATGAATCTTGAAACTGCAACAAATCAGTTTGTACCAAATATGCTACAGGAGCTCACTGGGTAAGAGCAGACTAAACTATTTTACCCCTTTGTTTGAGTTGGGCCTCAGAGAGCCTCTTGTTTATTTAGCCAAATTTGATTTAGTAACACTAATTACATAACAATTAAAACTGCAAACAAAAGCAAACTTTTCACTCCAGGCATAGGGGCCCTTGCACGAACAGGACACTGGGTATATCGTCCCACTTTTATTCCATTAAAACGCCCTTGCATCTCCTGATATTTTTTAAGAAAATTAATTTAATATAATAGAACTTAATCCACTTTGAAGCTGAGATACTTCCTATTGATAGCGTCTCCTTAAACCTGAAAATTCTTGTCTCGAGTCTCAAACCACTAAGCTATTTTCTCTTTAGTTTACTCAGTTTAAGGTTGTTTTCCACCACTATCTGGAGGTTCTTGGCAGTCTGGCCAATAATGATGTTTGTTCTGTTCACAGTGTTGAGGTGAAATGGTCTGTCTTAAGCCTTGGTTTTATAAAAGGCTTCCTCTCCTGCAGATATGACTGCATCGCAATATGATCCGCAGGAAAGAATGACTCAGAACATCATCGGTTGTACTTTTTTTGTGCATATGTTGACACTTTTTTCCCCATTATGTCTTGACCTTCGAATCCAGATGGAAGCATTCAAGTAGCTGGGTAAATAATAAATAAGAGAAGAGAGGCTATTCACAGCCCCCGTGCTGATTTATGAACACAAATGCCATAAAAGGGGTGGTGTAGGAATTTAACGAGCTATGTGTATCTGTGAAGGATGAATGACTGATGTTGTTATTTTTTCCTTCACTTCTCCTTTCCAGTTTCTTCTTTGTAATAGCGGTGGTAAAGAAAGGGCACGGAAATGATGCAGTGCATTGCATGACTGGTGCGTTCTTTCAGCTGCTGAACTGTACCGTATTGTTAACCACCACATGGACGGCTGTATTTGCAGCTCTTCCTCCATATCTGCGTAATGACCACCCTCTTGTAAAGGGTCCCTGTGAGAGTCATTATCCCTGATCCAATCGTCGATGACAGGGGAAGAGGATGGAAAGGACGGATGCAAGATGACAGGCGCTGTGCTTTCAGATGTCCCTCTTGTGTCTCTAGGGGGAAGACTCACAGCCCCCACTCATACAATGAATCCACAGAGCAACAAAAGTAATCAGGCCTCTTCAGCATCAAACTAAGGGATTATGATTTTTTTCCCTTTTTTTCTTTCCATTTTTTTTTTTTTTGCCGGGGAATGCACATATTTACTCGTTGATGTGTTCCTTGAAGGGCAACCTACCCGTTGAGTTCAAGATAACATCCAGGTCACCAGGGTTTAAAAGGAAAGTCTCCTTACATGCCACATGTTGCATGACATTTCAGATATGATGGTTCTATTGTGTTGGCGCTAAAGCTATTAGTCGACCTTTGGGTTGCATTCAAGGCTCTGTGTTTCGTTAAGGCCTTGTATGCATCCGCAGCCTTTTTCACTAATGACTTTCCAAACAAATTGCAAAACCACCACAATAAAATGAACACAACACCTGAAAATGTACATTTGTTGGATATTTAGCTAAACAGTGCAATACATGAAGGGCATTATAGAGATAATACTATTTACCTTATACATAGTGAATTTGGGTGCTTCTATGAAACAGGTTTATTTTGATATTTGACACTTTTCCAGCTTTTTTTTTAGGCCCGATAATAAAACAGAAATTTAGACATATTTCCCCCTCAGAATGACCTCAGATAAATGCAAAAAAGTGTATATTCTTTCTCTGAGTCACCCCAAAGTTAATTAATTTTTAGTAAATTATTGGGGCCAAAATTAGAACCAAACTCGGGACAGGAAAAACTACCAAGGCATTTCATGAATTTGTGTCATTCTAGGTTTCGCGTGTAATGCATTGTGTCCACTTGTGTTATATAATTTGATCCCCAAAATCTAAAAAAATTAAAAATGTGTCATTTTTGTGTACTTTTTACATTTTTACACACATATGTTTGTATTGAAAACATTAAAAAATATAAAAATACATTTTATCTGAAAAACAGTTTCCATTTTATCTCAGTAAATATTTATTTTTTTGTGCTTCCAAACTTGTTACATAGCATTCATGTACATCTGGTTTGAATTTTTAGCCCCTCTGTCCTGTTTTTAAGGAACAGTTTCATAGAAGCGCCCATTTCATTACCTCCGCCAAGGAGGTTATGTTTTCACCCGCATCTGTTGGTTTGTTTGTTTGTTTGGTTGGTTGGTTGTTAGCAGGATTACACAAAAACTACTGACCTGATTTCCATAAAATTTGGTGGAGGGGTAGAGTGTGGGGCTGGGAAGAACCCATTAACTATTGAGGATGAACCAGAAGAAATCCTGGATCACTTTGAAATTTTCGTTAACATTGGGGTCAATGGGGCCAAAAAATTTGCTTCTCAGTATCTCGGTTAATTATTGACCAAACCATATGAAATTTTCAGGAAATGTTCACTCTGAGACAAGGAACAGATGATTAAATTTTGGAGGTGATCCGGATCACTGTC
>JAPSES010000249.1:14449728-14470490 GCA_029822895.1 Maxillicosta whitleyi
AAGAAGGGAAATGGAATGGAGTAAAAAGACCATATGTTGTCTTTGTAAAGCACAAAGAGACTAGAGGAGAAATAAAGAGGGTAAAAATGGAATAAAGAGTATATGACAGTACCGTGTGTGTGTGTGTGTCTGCTTGTGTCCATGTGTTCACCTGTCCACATTCACCTAGGAGGGAGAAAGCTCAGAATGAGATCAAAGGCAAACAACTTTATTGGCGGTCTCCATAATTCAGCAGCTATACCAGGGGTCATAGTCTTTCCTTTGAGGTTGAGTTGCAGAGATGAATCTTTAATGCACTCCTGCCTGCGAATAATAGATGGCACGGGCCAGCTACTACCCAGTCCTGCTACAGGAGCTTGGAGCAGGAGAAGAAATGAATGAGGGTGGGGTGCGGGGTATCTGGAGGACACGTATGGGCTGTGGACATAGAGTGAAATGAACAAAGCAAGGATATGTGCCCAAGAGAGTGTGAGAGTGCACGCTGGTGTTTATTTTATGACATATATCACTTCTTTCTTTCTACTTGCAAAATTGTTCTCATGTGCATGTCTTGGTTGCCTGTATGCATATTGGTTGTTTGTCACGTATGTACGGTATGTGCACGCATGCATCTCATAGCGTATCATAATGCTTTTCTGTGTATGAGCTGGGTTTCCTCGGATGACAGTCTTTTCACAGCTGCATCGCTCTGAGGTGCCCTTAGGGTAGTGGAGTGATTGAGCTTCACCACCCTTCCCACTGTGACCCACTAAGCCTCTTTGCCCCTTGTGGTCCCCTGACAGTCCCACCCTTGTCCACCTGCTATTCCTGCACCTGGACTGGAACGGCAGACTTACTTGCACGATCTGTCCACCTGGAGGACATGAAATCTTCAAGGCCTCCTAGGGGAAACTGAATAAAGCTGCAGCACAGCAGGTAATGAAAAACCATGGGTTTTGTAGCTTGGCACAGTAGATAATACCAAAATCAGACTAGTGCATTAATATTACTGATAGTCTTTAGACATTGCTGTGTTTTATGGCTTCCTCTTAGACAATGATCCTTGCTATCATGTTGTTTTATGACAGGCATGAGGCAAGTTTATGTTGCATACTGCCTTACTTTTCAGATAAATCTGAGTGAAATACAAACACTATCATTGTTACTGCAAGTACAAGAAGTGCTTAGTCTACCCTGAAACTAGACTAAGTTTATGTTTAAGTTTGGTTACCCATATGTTATCTTTCCTCTATGCTCTTTTGTACCAATAAACAGGCTATCTCTAAGTACCCATGTTTATATCCCTGACGGCCCTGATGAGCTTTAGTCCTTCTGATGTTTAGAGCGCTGTCAGAGTGGTGTCACGCACTGCACTAACATGCTAACGTACTCCATAGCTGTGCCTGAGGGGACGGAGGAGAAACTATCAGAGTTGAAAAGCAGAGTTTGTATTTTCCTCACTAAACTAGTTTGTAGGTATATTGCATTAAATCAAATCCACACAGTGCAGCGTATTTACTAAAAGTAATGTATTAAAAGAGGAATGTTATATTATTAGAGAGAGAAAAGGGGGGAGAGAGAGAGAGAGAGAGAGAGAGAGAGAGAGAAAGTCACAGTGTTGTGAAACTGGGTCATCCGCAGCCGGAATGTGGAGCCGGCTCGTCTGAGCCGAAATGAGGTATAAAATACAAACAAATGAGCTTGCGGTGCAATAAACCGAGCATCACACATTGCCCCAGCCCTTTTCCTCTCTTATAAACACACACACATTCACACAAGCACACACACTTCACATTTCAACTTGTGCAAGATTACATCTCAGCATTTTAGTCAATCAAAATCTCTCATTCCCTCTCTCAAGTCGATCTTTAACCCAGCATAGGGAAGGAGTGGAGGCGAAGGTGTGGATGGTTTAGTGGGGGATGGGGCGGAGTAACAGGTTTTGGGGAGGTAACAGAAAAGGAGGAAGAGAAAATAGTCATCTATAAGCTGACAAGGCAAAGAGTCAGTGAGAGAAAGAGAGCGGGAGACCCTTACCTCTTTCTGTAGCTTAAAATACATGCACATTTAGTGGGTGTGGAAGCAGGCAGCCGCATGGCAGCAGAATGCTTAGAATGGTGGAGCAGAGTTCATTATGGAATGACATTGACTCAGGCTGATTTGCTGAGACGAATCAGATTGCAAAATGAGACATATGCATTTTTTTCTCCTCTCGACTCCCATTCCCTGGCGTGCAATGAAATATTAACTCGTCCTGTATGGCAGCCCCTTAAATTGCATGCGCTGCTCACACAAAGGGCCTAGCAAATGTGCCATTACCTCGTTTTAATCTGAACCATTTTCTCGGCTGCCTGCCTGCTCTCGCCTACCTGGAGGACAGATTGTTGATCTGAGGGATCGAAATAGGGAACAGAGAGACAATCCTATTTGAGAGTCTTAAATTCCTCTCTCACATCAATTTAAAGATATCTAACAACTGATCAAGATTATGTCTCTTTAAAAAAAAGAGACACCAATGAAACAGCAGTGATATGAACACATTTCCACTCTGAAAAGCCCGTTCCAATGTTGTTTATTAAGCTGTGACTGCTGATCTGAAAGCATCTGTGTATATGTATATCATGAATATATATATGAAATGTATTTGCTTAGGTGTTATGCATAATGAACTTGACAACTTACTACAAAGAACATGCATAATGTAGTAGATTTGGAGAAATACCCACAGAAAAGAGGTAAAATCATTGGCCTTATACTATTACACTTCTAATAAATCCAACATTTCTCATAAAAAATAGACCAGAGTTCAAAAAAATACCCACAAATTCTCTATATATCATCTTCATATCTTAAATTAGATGAAAGATAAACATCACAAGACAATGTAATATCATTAATTCTGCAGTAACTCACCAGAAACTGTAGATCTTTCTTTTTTCCCCCACACTTGTTGCTGTTCATTTTCTAGTAGATTCATACATGTGGATTTTTCTAGTCATGCTAATATTTGCCTTGATTTATGAAATTCACATGCACACTATTATGATCAATGAAAACCTTAAATAGGCTACGTTAAGGCTGAATCCACCCCTTGGCCCTACCCTTTACCCCTACCTCTCAGTTTTGCATCTCCATGTGAAGGGATAGTGTTGTCCCGGTTTTCAATTAGACTAAGGCGAAGGGCTGTTTAGCCCTGGAAACAAAGCTTGTCCAGGACCACACTACGAACGAAGGGGTAGGAATAGTTTCACATAATTCTGTTTGGATCATTGGAAAGACAGAAGTAAACACAGCCACCAAGTGCAGCAGTAATAAAAGAAACACACAAATGTAAGTAAACAACTTAATTATTAAATCAATGGTTTAATGTCATTTTAATGTGTTGTAGATCACATTTCGTTTGTTTCTAGTTGAAAAGAGATGAATAAAGCCCATGGAACAGAGGTGGTTACAGCTGCTGATGGTATGGTGAATATTTACAGAAACAAAGTTTTCACATCTGTTTATAGCGGCGTTGATGACGTAACAGGCCGCGAAGTGTTGTCCCATTTGATAGGAGAATGTTTACACCCCTACCCCTTGCAGCTCTGTTTCATGGGGTAGTGCTAAGAGCAAGGGGTAGGGCTAAGGGGTAGAGCTAAGGGGTGAATTGTACATAAAAACAACAAAGACCATATGGCTATCAGTGGAGAAAGAATGGCTCCAAGATATTAGTTAGAAAGAAAAGACAGAGATCCTTATGTCCTACTTTCATCCGTTAACACCAGTCGTCTGCTGAAGGACTATTTGTGCTGTTTTGGATTAAAACTCACACAATGCTTGGGAATATTGAAAGGAATTACTGGTGGTGAAATTGATATTTTTTCAGCAGTTGTTGGGTCAAATTTGGTACCTATGCTGCTTCCATAATAGATTCAAACAAGCCACATAATTTCTCAGCAGTCTAACTTTATTGTATTTTTATTATCTCAAGTACGGAGCTACCGCCACACCTCTGGTTCCCCTCCTAATGCTTCTCTCAGGGATTTTGTTGGGGCCTAATTAGCCATGTTGATGGATTGTATAGACTGTGTGCTATGCTCTTTACGCAGGGTGGTGGGCTGTGAGAGTCTCTAGGGTCTATGTTAACGCAGTAGTTCCCTTTCAGAGAGTGCTAGCCATTAGCAGGCCTCTCACCCAGCCAACACAGGGGATTATGGGAATAAAGGAATGAGACTGCATGACCTTGGCCTCTCACAGCCACTCCAGCCTCAGCGCATCACACTGGGATTGTGTATTTGTCTGCAGCTCTGTGTGTTGTGTTCGTTGTGTGTCCACGTGTGTGTGTGTGTAAGTGGGTGTTTATGTTGGGAATGCATGTGCTGTTCCCTGATCTGTAAGGAAAAAATAGAGAGCGACGAGTTCACACATAAACACTTTCTTCAAGGGCGGCCCTTACAGCGTAGACCACCTATTCTCCGAGACCTGCGCGCTCTCTTTGGCAACAAGTCAAAAGTGGTGAACGAATGAGATCTGAAAATTATATGAAAGCTCACCTCGCTGCACACTGAGACGCTGACATTCTCTCCAGGATGAACTGAAATTTCAAGGGAGACAATGGCGAATAGGGAATAGCACCTCAGAGTACTCGGCAGGAAGGCGTATTCTATCTTTTGGTCTGTCTCTATCAACCTATCAATTAACATCAAACAGATCCCATGGAACTTGACAGGCCTGCAGGGGCTTCATAGCAAGCCTTCAAAGCTTTACTGTAGTGTTACCTTGAGAAAACACTCTGACAGTGGGTTGTATGGTGGAAAACAGTCAAGAGGAGTGAAATAAATGTGCCTTCTCTCTTGACGTATCTTACCTGCTCCTGGATAATGTGACTTAGCAGCAGATGATTTCTGTCACAATTGATCAGTTGTGCTAAGCCCTTACGCTCTACTGCCGGCAAGTCTATTTAAGGCAAATGTCATACATCCATCACCTACAGGGATGAACTCCTGGTGACTACAACGTTTACAAAGTATTTCATTCTTTTGCTTTGCAGCTGCCTGCGTCCCCTCCACCTTAGTCGTCTGTGGTATTTTTAACACAATCCACAAGCGCACATGAAAGGTACACACACACGCACACACATATCCATGCAAATATGTAGATGTCTGGTTCAGGTCCAGATGGTTGTTGCACTCATAACCAGTAGAGGGAAACAAAGCGCTGTCGTTTCCCAATGTCGAGGCACTGTCATGGTGGCCCTCATCTGCAGTTGACATGAATGCAACAACCACCTTCAAAGTCCCTTATCATTCCCAACACACAGAGGTATATTTTAGACGGTTGTTAAGAATGTCAAGTGAATGAAATACCCCAAGTATGCAAAACTCTAAGATAAATAAAAAAATAAAAAACATGTCGACCTATTTGAAGTTATGACACCGGAAATCATGGTTTATGCAAGGGTTAAAAGTGGTTGCCAAGGTGAAATGATGCGGTCGAAGATGTTATGCTGGTGGTCATGTTAAAACTATAGATTATATGGAGGGATGAGGCTACACTCCACATCATTCACTGCTGCGCACTAAGCATTATGGAGGTACAGATGATCATTCTCCACTCCAAAAGCTTATTCTGCAATGCATTTAAAATGAATCATGAAGCAGAATGTGTGAGATGGAGAGACCCATTCATTATAGTTATCTGCACAATACTAGAAAAGATTTTTCTATCAATCTTATCGTTTTCCCCACAATTTCTTTTTCTTATTCACCGCTGAACATGCTTTGCAAGTTACCTGAAAAGGAACATTTTGCCAAGAAATATTGTGACGTACGACCTTGTGATATAGACCTTCATAAAAGAAAAAAAAAGAAAAAATCTTGGTGAATGTTGCCAACTTTAAAAAGTGCACATCATCGGAATTGCTACATTATTCATACAATCAACTTCCTAATCATCTTTTACAGAACATCATCTAGGGAATGGCTATTTTTACTTTGCTCATTTTGATGCCTTGTTTTCATTCACTTCCAGCTGAGCAGAGAGTGACAATAATAGCAATTAGGTTGATGCACAGAACATTAGGGGAGAGAGCAAAGTAAAAGCAACATATTATAATAGAATGCGGTGCAGTAACAATACATAGCCTCAAATAGTGCATATTTTAAGCTAGATTTAACCAAGGCTTTCAGCAAAAAGAAGGCTGTCAAAGGGCTATGAATATGTGGATAATATATGGATGGGCGTTGTCTTATTCATTGGATGCTCATCTGCAAAAGGGAATAATACAATGTAAAAATAAATTTGAAAGAAAGGCATCATACTTTGTAACTTAAATCCCAAAAAAGAGTAGTGAGGGGTTGGGAGGTGAACTAATATGTTGCGACAGGTGCCAATGTCCATCATATCACTGTGTTGATATGCATGCTGCTGCTGTGAGCCAACATGTCAGGCCTGGGCTTCCATTGCAGCTACAGCTGACCAATCACTCAGTGCTGACAGGTTAAAATGGCTTTTTCAGCAAGAATGACAGTGTGGCTTGGATATAAAGATGTACTGTTATGACTTGGAACAGTCTTCTCATAATGACAACATCAAAGTTGTGTTCATTGCCTTAAGATTCAAGACAGCTTTGTCATGATCAAGGTGAATCTGACTGGACCATGTTCACAGGAAAAACTACACAGGCTTTTCGCATCATATATTCTTCATAACTTGACAAGACAAGGATCCAGATGAAACCCCGGAAAGAAATAGTGTGAGTGTTGGCAAAGTGAGAGAAGTCAGACACTTAGAACTACTGGCAAACTCTTTCTTAGTCGTGATTGTCTTTTATCAGTGAATTGTTATTTCGTCATTCTATGTGTTTCTCCGTGGTTAGTGCCAGGAGGTGAAATACTCATTAAATCTTATTGATGGGGAAAATACAAGGTTCATGCTATTTCGCATTTTATAGTTTTTAATGTGTTCATTTCTAATCTCTCACTCTTCTTTTTTTTTCTCTTTCACTTACTGATTTTCTTACACGTAATATTTTTAGTCATGAAGGCTTCGTATGAAAGCTTAAAACAGACTCTGTGCATGACAGATAGCAGAAGGAATTAACAGCCATTTCACGGTAGCACCTCGGTGGCCAAGCAGGGCACTGGGAGAGGGAAGCAGCTTGGGCGCAGCCGGGGCACTGACGGCCCCCGAGACACTCTGTAATTGTACTGCTCTGAAGAGCAGGTAGGTGTGCAAATTACCAAATGTGCCGTGTAAGCCCATTTCAGCCAGCTCAATCACTGTCAAGCATTTCCAAGTTTTGAGCAATTTCATTTTTGGTTCATTTCTGGAATTCTTAGTGTTGTCAATGGAGTTGAATTTTTCTGGGTTTAAATACTACATTGATAATATATAAGATGTGCCCTGGCTCTCTCTCTTCATTTACATGCATGTATAGATTTTTTTTATGTATTGTACCTGTTAAGTTACAGCATGTGCTACTATATATTTATGAATTGTATGTTTAGAGTATGTTCCACTGACAGTATTTCACCTCACAGATTAGATAACTATTATTATTTTAAACCATCCATTGTTTTACTACACATAAGAATGTCTATATATGTTCACTTATTTGTACACAGCAGATATTCTCATACCTGCTCGTATATCGCCGTTCTTTAAGTATAGCGGAAAGCTTTCTTTACATATAAATTAACATTACTTTTCTCCTCACATTCCATACCATATTGTATTTTACTTTCCACTCTGTCCAACTTTCTGCTGGACTGATATTTCTTCTCCTTGATGTATTGCCTTTATATAAGAAGGTGTCAAACCTCCAGGAATGTGAAGGATTGCATAGCGACCTGGGAGCGCCTCAGGGTGGGCAAAAAATACCAGCTGATGTCACCCGGGCTTCCGCTAACAGAGCTGTAGCCTCTGTAGGTGGCATGGGGTTGAACTCGAGTGGGAACAAAGGAAACACTGACCCTTAGGTGCTTGGAAATACGGTGGCACTACAAAACAGGGGAGTTGGTACACAGAGCGAGCCTGGCACCATGCCCTGTGATTTTTATCTGGCCTCTCCAAGCATTTGCTGTCATCCTGGCTGCTTGCGGGGCAGGTGCCAGGACTTCCAGGGCATGGGTCCCGTGAGCTGTCAAGAGTGGGAACTAATGCTGACTGAGCAGGGGTTGGGGGGTGAAGAGTCCGCGGCACTGACCCGAAATACTGAAACATTAGCAACCAATGTCCTTACACAAGGTAAACTCATTAAATTAAATTAAATTAAATTCCTTAAGAAGCACGGGAACAGTCCACAGAAATGTGTTGCTTATTTTTTATTTAAATTAACTGATTTTTATGGCAAATGGCAAAGTGTCCTTCGACTGTTCATGTTGTTTGTTTGTTCAATACTTTAATTTCAGAGTACACTAAACTTACACTAGACATTAAATTGCTCCATCAATGAAATTCTGTGGAAAAACAATAAAAATATATTTGTTCAAAAATCATATTTTAGCATTGATACCCGATGTATCAAATATGATACAGAATTGAAACTCATACTTGAAAAAGCTGTTTCTTAGGTTGCTCAGCAGGACCAATAAAGGCTTCAATTTCAAAGAACTGGAATTTTCTGTCAATGATTTAGTGGTTGAGGCTTTACAACTGAACATAAACCAAGTGTCTCTATCCATGGGTTTTACTGATGAATCAATGTTGTAGATGATGACTGTGGTTCCGCAGTAACTACGGAGCCTCTGAACATCCAAATGGGTCATATGTGATGACCATGAAAAGATTAAAAAGTCTATATTACTCCAATTATTGACATGTATTGATAGGATTAGTGGATCAATAGGTGTTAAACAGTTTAGATCAGTAGATGCTTGGTGAATGTTTGAGTCTTTATGAGCGAAGTGCATTCAATGTACATAGTAATCTTAAAATTCTTTTTTGTGAGCAAAGTAACCCTCATTGTACTGAGTCCGTGCTTGAATTTGGATCATAGCACCTGTCAAGTATGCATAAAAACACTATTATTATTATTATTATTATTTTATCAGCCATATTAAACACATTCAACCTTCCCAAGATACATTGTCAAATACATTATATGGACACAAGTGTTAAGACACAGAAGTTTATTTGCTAACATGGCAAAGCTGCATGATTTAGAGATAATTTTTTTTTATCCTTAGAATCGCTTTAAAAGTTCTACCTCTAGATTTTGGAAATATTTGTCACATTCTAACCATAAATGATCACTTTAAACCACAAATATCTATCGGGTTTCTTCAGTTCTCACTCACGATGGAGGCCAAATAAGCCTTTAAACCTAAACGACATAGTGACATTAATTGTGATAGCTATGGACAACAACCAACACATCTGCATTGTGATGATATATGAAATCAATGCTACAAGTTGCTACAGGTGTGATGTCAATAAAATACTGCGGTATGTCTCCACTGAGAGATATGTATGCGTTCATGTTTCCCTATAATCTAATAACTATTTTAACCCTTAAGCACTGGATCTGTGACATTTGTGGTACTTCCGAAATGACTTTTTCCTCTATATTTAACCTTATTTAAGTGGTTAATTACATTTATTGAAATATTATCTTCTGTATTTTGTGTTGTTTTTTTTCTGAAAATCAGACAATTTTCAACATTTAATTCACTAATCATGTAGATGTTCATAAAAGCTCAGGGTTATTATATCAAAAATAGAGGAAGCTGAAGAAAAAGTGACTTTTTCAGCAAAATCTATTCAAGTCTCATTTATCAAAGTCCATGGGTTTTACTGGTGAATCAACGTTATAGAAGATGACGGTGTTTCTACGGTAACTACAGAGCCTCTGAACATCCAAATGGGTCATATCTGATGACCATGAAAAGATGATAAACTGAATTTTACACCAATTATTTACATGGATTGATGGGATTAGTGGATCAACATGGATTAGACAGTTTATATTAGATGATATTTTTAATGGGTTAAATTCAACATGCAATATTTCATGATGACCTGTTGTTGTTTTTTTTAATTTTGCATTTATTTTTAAAATGTTTTATTTATTTACTTGTACATTTGATAGGGACCGTGCATATTTAAATAAATAAATGATTACTTAAAAAATACATCCATGTAAATATGCCAGAATTAGTAAAAAAAAATAAATAATAATAACCACTTTTCATTTGCTATCCCTAGGCAGGTGACAGAAACAAGACATAAAATGAATTTTAGACTCAGACTTGAATCTTTTTTGTGTTTCTAGCTCCTGTACAACAAACATTCATATTAATGATTGTCAAACAAATACACATTTTTGGAAATAGTCCTGGAAGTGGCTGGGCACGATGTAAGACCCAGACAGATGCTACAAGCAGCACATTAGTGTATTTGGTGGCACTAGACTTGGAAAGAAGCTTGTTCTTTCAGTAATTTGTTTGTTTTTTTCAGCAACACAATAACACTATTACTCAGTTTCTAATACTAGACCTTTATCTTAATTGAGGTGGAGGTGGTATAATGGTCAAGTTGTCATGGTAACCTCTTGTGGATCCTTATTAATGTCCAAGTGAAAAAATCAAAACCCCACAAATCCCTCTTACAACTGCAGTTCTATCTGTTTTTATGTGTTACTTTCACATTATCTATCACCGTAAATGATGATTTCAGCAAATATACCTCACAAACTTACTCGCATTTGATTATTGAAAACCGTCACAATGTTTTAAGATGAGGATCACTGTTACCAATCAATACAGTAAATATATTGAATCTAGAAACAACAATATTGGACCTTGTGACATTTACTTGCATATTTTACGTATGTTTCCCAGCCAATTCATCACATCACCCCAGGCAAAGTACATGTATAATTATTGGTGATTTTTTTTTTTTTTTAAGTATGTTTAATTTGGATTTAACCAGAGACAAATGAAATAGGTCTATGAGCAAGTATTCAATAATTCATGAATTATTCTATTCATTTTATTTGAAGACAGTAGCAGGAATGGCATTTGGAATTCAGTAATCCGTCAAACGAATGATGTTGTCTGACATTTTAATGGATTTAATTCATTAGTTGATTGAATTCCACCTAAAATTTCTGGTTTAAGTCATAAGCTATTATTGCAACAACCAAATAACGTGATGTGATGTACAAACTTTACACATGCAGCTGCAGTCATGGGGCTAAACATTGCATTAAGGTTGACGTTCAGTCATTGACATACAGTCTTTAACATATAACGACCCAATGATATTTTTGCGGTTGATCCCAAATGAATTTTTCTCTCTATTTAACCTTTCCTAAGTGATTTTTTGCCATTTATTGTAATATTTTCCTCTGAGTTTAGGATTTTTGCCGGTGAACCTCATTTATTTCCCTATATTTGTCTCATTGATCATGTAGATGTTCATTAAAGTAAAAAAAAAAAAGAAGAACAAATGACTTTTTCAGTAAAATCTATCATTAACTGAACAAAAACCAAGTGTGTCCATCCACTGTCATTGATCCAACTCCATGGGTTTTACTGGTGAATCAATCTTGTAGAACGTCCGAATGTGTCATATCTGATTACCGTGAAAAGATGAGAAACTGCAATTGACACCAATTATTTACATGTATTGATAGGATTAGTTTACAACAGTTTATATCAGTAGATGCTTTTGGTCAAGAGTGGATGTTTGGGTCTTTATTATACAGCAAAACCCACAGACAACACACACACATATAATATACAAAATATATTCTACTACTAATTCAACAAAATTAAAAACAACCTAATTCAAATCAAGGAAAAAATATGTTACTTAAACAGTTTTTATCTTAAAATTTTGCATTTCACCGGCCCATTGTCTCTCCAGATTTCCCATTCTTTGTGTGCAGATAGTCCTCATTTTCTTCATACTTTTTTCATCTATAAACCTGTCACAGTGAGACATTACAATAGAATTCCTGTGTCAAGTCATATTGCTTTGATGGCTGAACAAATGCCTTGGCAACAACAAAAGATAGGGACCAAGACAAGGAAAAAAGGGAAAAAAATAAGAAGCACTTACTCAAGAGCCCACATTCCGCCACATTCTTTGGCTCAAAGTGCCACTCAAATGACGGTCTATTCGGAGCAATGCAGTGGCCACCAGCATCTATGGCGACAAACTCACCTCAACTGTAAAATTGGGCGGGCATGTTGACCCACGAGCTTCCGCTTTGGCGTAGGCTCCTCAGTATTCAGCCACCCAACCAGATCAGAAGCAACACCGTCTCCTCCACTCATCTCACAGTAGAGAGCCTCTCTGCCCATTTCACTCAAGTGCTCACGGTCCGCGGCTCAGCGATAAGACAACCTGTTGATGTGTGGCACCTAACTCTATGTGTCATGGTCTAGAGTGTTTTTCATTCTGTGCTTGTCGCTGCAGTTGGTGGCCGGTTGCCACACTTGAATTGGTTCTCTGAGCGGACAGAGATACTTGTGCAGTGTTGTCGAAAAGAAAATGGAAAAAGAAAAATGATTAAGATTCACCAACAGCAATCTATGTAAGAGAGTGACTTCAGCGAATAGGCTGTTCTAGTTCTGCTTTGACTCATCACCCCTGCACAAAAGTGATGAATGTGGACTTGTGGGCCACTGTAGTCAGACTATTGGGCACAAGTACCAAAGATGAATAGTTGGATCCACTTTCAGCTGAGTCATCCGACTAAATCCCAGTCACGGACTTACATTTTTTTTTTACTATTTTACACCTCTCACCACTTTTCAGCAGAAATCCCCAATTTTTGGCATCATTTATGCTGGAAAATCACCGAACTCATTACTAATGAAAACACAAACACATGTCAACGGGCATTTAAGGGCTTCATCCTTCATCCACAGAGCGAGGTAATTCAACCGGGCTCTTATCTAAATGTTGACATTTGAACTTGAGAGTAATATCATAAGGAATTATGGTTTAAGCTGTCCTTAATGGTCGCGCCAATGGATCGAAATCAGCAGTCATCCTGTAGCGGCAGACTGCTGCCCCTGGAAACACTGAGAAGTGAAGAGGGTTGATGAATAATATATCTAAAAAGGAAGGCGATATGACAGCAGGAAATTAAACACACTAATACTGGGAACAGAGGACAGGACGATCAGAACTTAATTAAAGACTTTGAGGAGTAGAGGGCATGATTTAAGGCCAGAGATACTACTTTCCTGCTGACATCAACGATGAGCTAAGGATTATGGGGGCATGGCAACTGGGTGTGTTTCGGGAGACCTTGTGCCCTTTTATGACTCTCATAATGAGTTGCTATTTCTGCTGTGGGATAATTAGTAGCCTGTACATGTTAACATGATGTAAGTGTCTGGAGAAGAGTTAGCTTTCTAATAATACACATTGTTGGCAATGAGCTAAATCTCACCTTATGCAGACCTCTATTTTGTTAAAACACCGGACCTCTTTAACAGAGATCAGAGGTTTTTTTTTTAGTCTGAAGGCACTGCTGTTTAATTATGTGTAAGTACCGGCATCTTTCTTTGTAGAATATCTCTCTTGTTGTACAGTAGCTATTTAATAGAGATGCACTACAGATGACATATGTTAGGTTGAATCGGACAATCGCTCAGAGAAACTACAGGTGCAATCTATTACACTAGAGAAATGAAGGAAAAAGGAAATAAAACCCAGCTTCTCTCCCTCAGCTTTTAACAGCTGCATCATACATCTCTCTGGGGGGCCCTGTGAAAAGGTGGCTTAGGCTGCTATTCATCTTTGGTGACATGTTTATTTTTATTTACACTTTCTGTCCAGCTATTGAAGCATAATTTTATTTGCAACTCCACATGTTGCAGAGGTGACGGTGTGTGTTTGAATATATGCCCGTGTAATTGTATTTTCATCATTTGACCTCATCTAATAACTCTGACATTGGGAGGCATGAGAATTTTCTCAGCCTCTCTGCACATGACCAAAGATGATTGAAATCATCAAAGCACACAGAGGAATTTCAATGGTATTTACTGTGGATTGGTAAAGGGATTTCTGTCATGTTTATGTATTACATGGTGTAACATTAATAATAAATGGAAGTGGTAGAAAATATGAAAGAATATGTTCAAATGAGAACTGAATTATATCCTGCGGTTAGATCCTGCTGTGATGCTTTTGGGCAAACTGTTCCAGTATTTTCTTTCTTTTTTTTTTAATTTCAGAGTGAACATTGATGTTTTGGTTTGTCATCTTCGTATCATGTTTTACAATTGTAATTTTGTGGTGCACTTGCAGAGGAATGACAGTCTTTGAAAAGGTTTTGGTTGAGAGCGAAATGAGCTGCTGTTAATACTGTTTCAGGTTTTGCTGAAAAAAAAAAAAAAAGGAACTTTTCAGAAGAAGCTTGTTACCATGGTACTCATTCAAGATAACTCGAAAAGTCACTGTACACATCGGAGGATATTTGTCAACGAAAACATAATGTTATTTTTGAGAATCACTGCATTTAACAGAACAGAAGACCATGAAACAAAAACTAATGCTTATCTTTCTCCTTCAACTCTCCTGCAGATATCTTCTATCCAACTGCCCCCCCACCCCCCTGCCCCCACCCCTTCTCTCTGTACCTCTTTTTCCTACCTTCACTTCTCCCTCCCATTGATAGTGGATGTAAGGTTGATAAATGGAGCTAATTGTTTTATGGCATGGCTGGGCTGATGCTAGCAGTGCAATCAGGTTGAATGAGGAGGCCTTGGGGAGGCCATTACCCTTCCCATTGTTATAAAGGACAGGAGGACGAGGCTAGGCCACTGCACTCTGGAGGGACTAGGTCACCGAGAGAGACCTTCTGGCACCCTGCGCTGGAACACACATGTAAACACATATTCAAAGGCACGGCAAGTTTATTTGTAAAGCACATTTCATGTATAAGACAATCCAAAGTGCTTTACATAAAACATGAAAGTGTCATAAGAGGGGCATGAAAAGAGAAAGTTAAAATATAAAAACTTAAAAACAAAAATTTTAATTAAAATCATCACCGATAATGTCATTTTAACCAATAGACTCAAATATCCACCGTCAATTAAAGTCATCTGCCGGTCTAAAATGTTTAATACAGTTCTTCTTGATGCACTAATCTTATCAATACATGAAAATAATTGGTGTAAAATGAAGTTTTTCATCTCTCCATGCTCATTCGGACATTTCAGAGGCTCCGTAGTTACCATGGAAACACCGTCATCTTCAACACTGATTTCCCAGTAAAACCCATGGACGTTAATAAATGAGAGTCGATGGGTTTAAGTTCAGTTAATGATAGATTTTGCTGAAAACGTCACTTTTTCATCAGCTTTCTCTATTTTTGATATAATAACCCTGAACTTTAATCCGAGCTTTTAAGAATATCTACATGATTAGTGAATTATATGTTGAAAAATGTCTGATTTTAAGAGGAAAAAAACAACAACACAAATACAGAAGATGATATTACAATAAATAAACAAGGTTAAATATAGAGAACAATTGATTTAGGAAAGGTCACACTGGGTTCCTAAGGGTTAAAATGGTTATTAGTTTACAGGGATACATGAACACATACTACATGTATCTCTTTTAATTTCTCATTTAGATGTTCAGAGTTACCATGGAAACACCCTCATCTTCTACAACATTGATTCACCAGTAAAACCCATGGAGTTGGATCACTGACAGTGGATGGACACATTTGTTTTATATTTAGTTATTGATATCTTTGCTTAAAAAGTCAGTGTTTGTTCCATTTTCTCTGTTTCACATATATATATAAAAAAAAAAAATGTACATGATCAGTCAATTACATATAAGTAAATACTTGATTGTCACTGAAAACTCGCAAAATACACAGTATAATATTACAATAAATGGTGATGAGTCATTTAAAGAATAAATAGAGAAGAAATAATTCATTTGGGAACTGCCACAAAAGTCACACTTTATGGGTTAAAGTTAATTTAACAGACATTATTTAAGAGTTTTGCAGAACGATTCAGTAAAACAATAATGTTTTCAGGCCTGATTTAAATAAGCTGAGAGTTTGAGCAGAGAGCTGCATCACCAGGAGAATTAAATAAAGGTTTATAAAGATCAAATGGTCCTTTCAACACAGATGTAAACACTAAAAAAAACACCAAAGTATATAAAGTAACGTGTTTTGTTTATTGTAGTTTCCAATTCCCAACTATAGTCAACCAGATGCAAAAAAAAAAAAAAAAGATAACCCCTCAAAACCCAGATGTCTTTATTTTTCTCTAGGTGTTAATATAAATGTTCTATTGTGTTTCAGAACTGCTTAATGGATTTTATTATAGAACACTCTCTGTTTAATCTATGGCTGTTGTAAAAGGGATTTGAGGGGCTCATACTTTGTCATTTCCAGTGATTGTCCAGACTACACCTACTGCTTTGGTATTCCTCCCACTAATAATGGATTCAGTCTCTTCTCCAAAATCTGCCCTGCTGTACCTAGCTGCATTTGTTAAATACCGGTACTGATGTTCAGCAAAATTGCAATAAATTGCAATGATTTTCCCAAAACTATGTTTTTTCTTACGTCACCACCCCTTTGAAAATAGAGCATCTTAAATCTGTGAGTGTGTTTAAGTAAAATAGTGATCCACGATGTTGCAGTGAGAATCTCGTCTGAATGAAAAAAAACAGATGGGCCGGGCATGTTTTTGCAGCTCCATCCAGCAGAGCTTCAGGTGCATGGATAACATGCAAAAACACTTTTTCAAATGAACAGGCATAGCTGATATAGATTCATCTGGTATCTCATTTTCCTCGGAATTTCGACTTAGTTTGCCATCCACTGATTGAGCTTTGTGTCTTGTTCCTAAAAAAAGAAAAATATAATATGAAACTATTCTCTGTAAACCCCAGGTGTCTAGAGCAGGACTCATGGTTGGGTCTTGTTGACATGTCCTGTAAGAATGTTTAGATGTAGGGTGTATCTGCCTGGTTCCATCTAGTGTGGGGCTAGAGTGGTCTGTTGCCAGGACACCAGGCCATTGGGTAGATGGGGGGGTAGAGAAAGTACAACACATGGTCATTGAAACCATGCATCACCATGTTTTGGATACCTAAACCAATGATAAACTGAATCCACGTCATTATGGTTTGATATTTGGACCGATGTGTGTGTGTTATCCATGTTCTTTTCTAATAACTTCGACTTCCTGGTGTTCGTCAGTCAACTGCTGCATCTTGCTGTATGTACTTGACTCCTTGCTCCTTGACCCCCTCACATACCCCCACCCAACTATATGATAATAGACTGGAACCACATCCAAAAATGGACGTCCATCAGTCTTGGTGCATCTACAGTCTGTCTGTCCATGGGAATGGATCTCTCCTTCACTGTGGTTCTCCTCAGGTTCCTCTTTTCCCACTGGGTTTTTGGAGTTTTTCTTCACTGTGGAGGGGGGGGATACCCAAGACATTAACTTCATTCATCTACTGTACATTTGACTAGTGACTGGGTAGCTCAGTGGTTACTGCAACTGACTATGGGGCAAAAGGTAGCTGGTTTGAGACCTGGGTGATCACTTGGGAAAGGTTTTTTATGCTACACATCCCAATTGCCACAAGGGGGTACAAGCCTGGTTGTGTAAGGAAGGGCATCCAACATAAAAAACCTCTGCCTAATAAACATGCGAAGGTGATTCGTTGTGCCGACCCTGCAAAGAGAAAAAGCCAAAAGAAATCATCATCTACTGTATATTTATATTTTTATTTGACTGTTGTTTAACCCTGTAAAGCCTTGTGAGGCAATCTTATTGTGATATAGGGCTCTACACATACAATTGAATTGAAGTAAAATCTCCTGATTCCAGAATCCATTGTCTCCGTCTCGTCTCAGCGAGTATGATAGAATTTTTCTTTTTTTTTTTCTATCTGGTATTTTTCTATCAGATGTAGCTGATGGAGATTCATCTGGTATCTCATTTTCCTTGGAATTTCAATTTAATTTGTGATCCAATGATTGTGCTTTCTGTCTTGTTCCAACAGCTGCCCTCTCTGCAGCATTAGGAGGATTTCTCAAATGTTTAGGCTTCATAAATATAGTATAATATATGTTTTCTTACTCATAGCCACCTTGAAACAAATGTAAGCGCTCACTCGCTCGATGACGTTTTATTTATATGGCGTCACATCACAACAAAAAGTTATATTTAGAATTATTTGTAATATGTGGACGCAGCACATCAATGCTGATATCTAGGGACCGAAGTTAGTAAATGCATCTATTTGTGAGGCAGCTGCAGTGACCCCCCCCCTCCCCCCACTAATCAGGTGTATGCCCTCCACCTCACACCTATTTAGTTTAATCATTTAGTATTTGCATTTAACCTTTTATTCATTTCATTATTTAACTTGACTTACTGGTGAGTACAGCTAAAGTCTATTTAGTTTGTACTCAAAGTTACTTTTCTTATAGTTTTCTCTTTTATTTTGAAACTGGGGGGGTGAGGCAGTCATATGTGAGTGCAGGCCAGGTGTAGACAATCTGCCTAATCAGACCAGACCATGCAGGCCACAGGGAGGGGGGGTTCAGGAGGGAAAAGAAATAATGAAACCATTTCCACAGACAAAATACATTATATTATATGAAATACAAAGTTGAATCTAGAGGTTTGTTTTGTAAATGGGTGTGAACAGTGTATATTTATTGTAAAATGAAAGATAATCTGCTCTGAATTCACCCCTGGTGTTGGATTAGTGGTTTCAACCAGATCTATTTAAAGGGGTCTGAAGTGAAGTAGAGTGGTCTTTATTTGTTGTCATCTGTGGAGGCATGCTGTCTGTTTTTGGAATGTGAAAAATATTAAAAAATAAAAATTAGTTTTTGTGTACTTCTGCTACCAGTCCTCCCTGTTGTTTAACTCAGAAAAACAAAAACACAAACGTAGCACTGGGGCTTTATGGGTTAATATTACTTCATAAAATAATTTGGGTTAAACATAAGCTTAATTTAAAGGACGGTTAAATATTCTTTTTCTTCATATTTGTAGGCTAAAGGACATTCACTGAGACAGAGATTAAGTCTGCAATTATAGCTCTCACTGCTGCTACAGCATCAGGGGAGGACAGCTAAACTATTGGATTTTATAAATGTTTCTAGGATACACTGGCCCCTTTTCTGAATTTATTGTATAATGATATTATTGCAAATCGATCAATGCCCAGCAGCACATGCTCAGCAGTGATTTCTGTGTTACTAAAACCAGGCGGAGACCACCTACAAATGAATGAATAATTTGTGTCCACTCAGTGAATAATGATTGTAATATTTGGAAAGATGCTTGCGATGCTCCTCTAACTCACATTCTAGCCGTCTCCTCTCTAATCCTGCGGGGAGGTTTTTTCATATCTTGTTAAAAGCTATCATTTCAGCAATCGGGTGCGTTATTGCCAGGTGCAGAAAATATGTTTGCTAAATTACATTTTTTACACACCAACAAATTCTAGCTTTCGTCCGACTTATGCTGCGTTAAGACTCTTTATCATAGACTTGGGGTCTTAAAATTTTAGCTCAGGAGCCAGTTCAGACCAATGAGCTCTCAAGTGGGTCGACCCAGTAAAATAATAGGCATAATAACCTCGAAATTATAATCTTTTTTTTTTTTTTAATGTGAAAGGTAAATTACTAATGAAAATGTGAAATATCCTTTAAAAAAATAAAAAAAAAAGTGCGATTTCACCAATATTATGTAGCAGCTTATTAACACCATTTACAGCTCAATCTACAAATACAGAAAACAGTTGTAACAGGGAGAATAGTTCGTCATGAAGAACAATTATAGTGTTATGTTAAACACCACGCATTAATTATAAATGACGTATGATTTTTGTGTCATTGTAACCTCATGTACATCTCTACTGATGATCTCGGCTCACAGTAATCTCTTGGATGGCTCTACGGATGAATTCAAGAGCAGTTCTGATAATAGGAGGAAATATCGTAGCTACAGGGAGCTGAGACCTTGCATTCCAATAGATCCAGGTCTAAGAGAACAGTCATTACGCTTTGCATAGCACATTATGAACTGACAATTGGGAAGTTACGTCAAGAGGTGAGGTCCAATCAGAAGACGGAGTTCTATGACGTTGGAAAAGTCCAGCCTATTGTTTGGGGTGGAGCCACCCAAGAAGATAACTGTGAGCCAGACTTGGAATTTGGGGTTCTTGAGACTTGAGTTCCTCTTGTCTAGAGAGGTCAGCGCTAATGGTTATACTGTGCATGTGACCAGAATACTTTTGTGAATCGACGCATCCGGAAGTCATCGTATGAGTTTCCAATCAATGAACACATGAGACCCTCCTAGTCGCATATTATTATGTCAATATTTTCAGGGTTTTTTTTTTTTTTTAGAACCAAACCAAGGTAAAAAAAAAAAAAAAGTTGTATGTTATTATTTTACTGGAGGTCACATGAACTATGTGGCCTCTGAACGCACTTGACTGTTAATATTTTCATTGTAAATTTTGCACATTAATTTTCGTGGGTTGATTTTGACCCACGGGCATTATGTTTGACACCCCTGTCATAGACCGATTTATATTAAATTCAATGATCAGTATCTCCTTTCAGTTATTTTAGATTGTGTTACAAGAGCACTCAGAGAGCGCAAACCTCTGCCAAGCAGCACAGTTCCCCCAAATACTGTGACTGACACCCCGCAATATTACTCCCACATTATTATTTTTTTTTAAATCTATTTTATTAGATTCTTGACACTGGAAACATACCCAAAGAAATGTGAATTACATGCTGCTAACAA
>JAPSES010000249.1:14470590-14484321 GCA_029822895.1 Maxillicosta whitleyi
TTCAAAGTGATCCAGAATCCAGGATTTCTTCCGGATCACCCCCAAAAGTTAATCATTTCTTCCTTGTGCCATTGGCATCAAATCCTGAAAATTTCATCAAAATCCGTCCATAACTTTTTGAGTTATGTTGCTAAGAGCAGACAGACAGACAGACAGACAGACAGACAAATGCCGGCAAAAACATAACCTCCTTGGCGGAGGTAACTATCTATTCTTCTTCCTCATCAATAGCCTGCATTTGGGGCGTTATGTATTTATCTGATCCTCATGAATGTGATAATTAACAACATGTTTTTTTCAAGTTTTTCCTCACAAACTCAGTTGGATTCAAGAAAGACCTGCTTAGAATTTAGTGGTACTCTAGCCTCATATAGCCACACTTTGTTATCGTTGTACTAGTGCTGTAGGTCTGACATCCTCCAATATCATCCTGGAATGAGGGTGAAGGGTATATGGGTGGGTGGATACTCGTCAGATACTGTTGTACATGTGTTCTGCAATTTACTATAGATTAGTATCAGGTGAAGTATGTGCACGTGAAAAAAAACCACAACACTTAACCCTTTACCAGGCAATTGACTATTTTTAGTAATTTCTGAATACATTACAAGATAGTCAAGCACCTGTGGGGCAGCTCTCTCTCTCTCTCTCTCTCTACTCCTCCTCCTCAGCAACTCAAGTGTCCAGAGCGCACATGTCGAGGTGCGCATCCACTCCACTCCACACAGGTTGCCTCATAATGGCTTAGCTTTTTGTTAGCTTTTTCTTTTTGTTTGGCCAAGTGTATCCAGAGTGTGTATCTTTTCTTTTGTTACTTTGAGCACGGTGTTCTAATGGGTTTGGTTCTGCTTGATTTAAAAAGAGTTAAAACAACCAAGAACGAACTAAAAGACATCTAATACAATAATAATAATAATTAAAAAAAAAAGTTATTCTGAATTATACCCTTTTGACTCTGGTGTCCTTTTTAAAGATGGTTCACCTTCGGATGGACAAATGAATTGCCCTCTGGGATCAATAAAGTTTTCTGAATCCTATAAATTGAAGGGACTCTCAAAAATGATAATAAAAAGTGATAGGTGTAGAAAGGACAATGACTATCCTACCATTAATGATGGAAATATTCACCTTTATGCTAGCAAAGTATTACCAGGAAACCAGACTGGAAACAAAACTCAAGGTTACCATGGCCTAAAGAAACAGGTTTTTGGTCATAACAGGAATTCATATGCAAATTCAGGCATTTTTGCACAAATGTATAACATAATGATATGAGAAAGTGACATTTTATGTTCATAATGTCAAGGCTCAACTTCAATGAGACATTGTGACAGTCTGCATAAACAATTTTACTGTTTTATATTTTATCAAAGTTATCACTACATGAGTCTGGATAGACATAGAACTTGACTGGTCGGTGGAGGCAGACGACCACAGGGCAGTAATTCAGTAATTCTAGTTTTCACACTAGTATTTGAACATTCAGCTTGAGCCATCAGAGCCAATCTAAACACACTTGCAATCAACCTTTCTGGGCATGATTTCAAAGCTTTATGCTGATTACATTTTATCAGCGTTATTTCATCTAGGTGACTTTTTGAAGCTCATTGACAATTCCAGCCAGCGCTCTAGTTACAAGGTTAGCCGGTGCAAGAGCGGACCCATGCTGCTAAACCACCCCCGCAGATTTAGCTTCTACACCAATTGCATGGAAAATAAAGGGGATGAAATGTCTTTGTATAATAATGACATCTCCAAAGCAAAGAATCGGGACTTGAAGGGGCGTGTGCTTTAAGAAACTACAAAATAAAATACTATAAGATGAACAATAGTGCCTTTATACTTGTATTGTAGAGCAGGGGTGATTAAAATGTGCATAGTATGAACATTATCTTCCCTTAAGATTTCTACAAAAGTGACTCAAACACATGAATAGTCCTGCATTATTTACCTTTTTTTGTGGATGCTCTGAAAAAATACAGCTTGTAAAAAAATAGAAACATCACTGGCTAAGGTTTACAAGATGTGTTCGAATTCTATGGGGTAAGAAAACTGTCAAAAAGATTAATGTGCATAAGATAGAAATGCCTGCATATTATTCTACAGTTGAGCAAAAAAATAAATGTTTGTAAACTCTTGAATGACTTCAGTTGTACATAAAATGTATTGTGTGTATTTTATCTGTCAGAATGGGAATAAAAAAAGTTTTGACATCAAGAATTACAAACACAAAATGCGACTTTAGGATTGTGCTTTCTTCATCAAAAATACGTCACGGCTTCAGAAGCATTTTTATCGAGCAGGAGATACATCGATTCCACAGATAACGCATGAGTTGACGGGCGCATATGGAGGCACTGGCATGGATTCTGTAGCGCCTCACAATTTGATAGCAATTAGTCGCATATTTCAACTATAGCGACTGGGTAGTCTAATGGTTAATGCCACTGGCTTTGGTGCGGGACATGATGGGTTCGAGACCCAGGTGGACCCTTGCACTATATATCCCAATGGGGTCACAAACCTAATTGTGCTGGTCCCAAGCCTGGGAGTGTCAGGAAGGGCATCTGACTTAAAAATCTGTGCCAAATCAACATCCATCCATCCACTTTCAACCACTTAGTCCCTTTTGGGGTCGCGGGGGGGGGGGGGGCTGGAGCCTATCTCAGCAACTACGGGCGGAAGGCGGGGTACACCCTGGATGAGGCGCCAGTTCATCGTAGGCCAAATCAACATGTGAATGTGATTCGCTGTGGCGACCCCCTGAAGGGAAAAGCCAAAAGAACTCATCAGTCGCATATTTCAACTGACCAGGCATATTCCTGTGTAGCCTATGAGTAGCGTTGTACCTGAATTCGTTCATATTTCATACTCACTGTTTTACTGCCTGATGAATAAACTGTGAACCAGTTCATTCTGTGTCTGTGAACGGCATGTGCTGTGTATTTAACTTTGAACTTGGTGATTACGATGTGTGACTGATGCAAATAAATCACTCTTTTAAACACATTCTGTTTTTAAAAGAAAATATTTTATTTTAGTGACCCCCGCAAAACTTGCCAGACTTTTTTGTTTCGACCAAAACCGGACCAGAACTGGGCTCACAGGCCACTGCTGGGGTTAAGTCAGTGTGGATGTACTACACTGATGACGGATACAGATTCATGTCAAAAATACACAACTATCCCTTTAAAACTGATCGAACACTTACTGTCTGTAGTTCTTTGTGGGCTTTGGCAATGATGTTGAAAAATAATAGCTCGCAGCAACATATTGAACAAAAAGAACTATGAACTAGCTCGTTTTTTGAAACTATGAACGAACTACTACCTACAAACAATTATAAACTATGGACAAACTAATTAGCTCCCACGTAAGTGCAGAGCTATATGTGTTTGTGTCGTTTCAGAAGCCGCGTCTGCCTTGAACATTGTCCGGAAGATTTCTCTAAGGCTATTACTCCAATTTTCTTCAACCTTTGTATGATTGTACTTTGGGTCCATGCAGAGGCTGGAAAAGAAGATGGTTGACCTTGACCTAATTTGAAGGTCACAGGGGTCCAAAATTGACCTAATTTTATGTTTTTGGCCAATTTTGACTTTAGATATTGTAGATAGCTTTGTTACTATAGAACAGAACAGAATATGTGGGCTTTGCATTGGTGACCTTGTATTTGACCTTGACCTATTTTTTCAAGGTCAAATACAGTAATATTAAAATTTTTGCCTAATTAGATCGCACCTATGTTCACATAAAACTTGTTCTGTACTAAATCCACACACTTGTGGATTTTATAATTAAATATCATACTAAACAAACTTTTAGAATGAACTATTAATACCCATGTGAGAGCTACCCGTGAATTTGTTAACAAACACGGTCTATATTTCATGTTGAAATTTGCGAACTGAACTTTGAACTAGTTCAGATAGAAAATGAACTTTCCCAACACTGCCTATGACTGGTTTTGGCTTCTGTACCAGTAAAATACATGTGACATGCTTATTGGAACTGTGGTGTATTGTAGTTTCCAGTGCAGATGAATGATATGCTGCTACATAGTGTGTTTTGAGAACTGTTTGTCCTATATCCTACCCGTTACATTGGACTGTTAGCTTAGGAAGGACCTTATTAGGCTCAACGCTTTGGACCAAACCTGCAGCATCCATGGTACGAAGCCTTGATACTCCAGGTAACTGCCACAGAATCCATGCCAGTGCGTTTGATATTCACTTACTGTCTCTGAACTCCTGTGCAGTCTGTGGAGTCCATGTATCTTCTGCTCAATCAATATTACCTGTGAAGTGGTGATGTATTTTTGACAGTAGAGTCACATTAGTATTCGTTCTGGAGAAAGCACAACTGTAATGTTGTATTTCGTGTTTGTAATTCTTGACGTCAAAACTGCTTATTAGTATTCTGACAGTGAAAATACACACAGTATATTTTATGTACGATTGAACTCATTCTAGAGTTTGCAAATATTTATTTTTTGCTCAACTATAGAATAAAATGCAGGCATTTCTATCATATGCGCACAAATCTTTTTGACAGTTTCCTTACCCCGTGGAATCCTATAATAGCAGATATATTTATACTAGACATTGCCAAATGGTTAGAATTAAAAGAAGAAAAAAAAAACATAACTGAAAATAATGTAATAGTGTAAAATAATAATGTATTTCTTGAATCTCCCTCCAGTACAACACTGAATGTAATAAAAATATTGACTGGATTGATTTTCTTTTCATGTGAACTAGCACATAACGCACACAGATGTCTCAGTATTTGTGGCCTATCCATCCACTCATGTCCAATTTGGATGAAACCCTTATTCACTGCTGGAGAGAAGCCTATTGTCAACAACGTACGGCAGCAAAATAATACTGTCAGACTGAGCCAGCTGATAGTAGATGGAAACACTAGAGATTTTAATCAACTGAGAGAGCAAACACAAATTTAACAAAAAATAAATAAAGCATATACAGTGGACCCCTGGGTTACTCATACTAAGATGCTGGTCTCCTATTGGTTGGCATCATGGTGTCACTAATGGCGCTTTTCCACTACATGGTACCGGCTCGTCTCAACTTGACTTGTTACTCCTACATGGCGCGTTATTTCTGAGAGTTGCCGAAAACTCGCTCATTGCCTATTTTCTTGTCTGGATTTTTCCGTCCGCCACCAAAGACTGCATCTACGTGACCATCTATGGTGTAGTTTTGTTCTGTCGTCATGTGGATTCATGTTTCGCTATTCACTGTCTTACTTCCACCTCAGATTTTTGTAAATCGTGGGTCACAGAGAAAACGGTCTGACCAATCAGTGTCTGCAGTGTTGTGACGTCACGTTTTGGTATCCGCTTCAAGATTTTGGAACCTCGACTGAGGCGGTACTAAAAAAGTAGTGTCGGCTCCCAGGTTCCAGGCCCAGGTTTTCGTAATGAAAAAGCGAAAGAGCCGTGTAGAGTCAAGTAGAGTAGAGCCGGTACCATGGAGTGGAAAAGCACCATAAGATGCCGATATGCTATTGGCCAAAATCCCTCCCACAATGCCTGAGAGAGATGCTTCCTCTCTCTCTTTGTTTATCGCTCGCTCAATTCAGAATCTCGTGTGTATTTCATAAAGACTTGATCTTGTGTGATCTCGTAGCCATGGGTCCCAAGATTGCTAGTGATGTTGACGGGAGAAGTAAAAAGATTATTATAGGTTTCTATTTCCCACCATACAACGATTTCACCAACTCCGGAACAGATTAATGTCGTATGGCGGGGGTCCACTGTACTTCAGTATAGGTCACTGCCCCCTGATGGTTTGGAAGGGTACTACAGGTGCATCACAAAGAATCTTACAGTATATAAACAAATGCTGCCAGACACAACAAACCCCGCCCCTCATACGCACTGTAGCTTATTTTGGCATCGATCCAGCTGATGTCATCGTGTCTATGCATGTGCTGATGTCAGTGTATCAATTTCCTCTACATATTTGCCACATTTGAGGTAAATTGAAACAAAATGAATGTTTTTATAGACATGAAATTTTGGTCAAGGGAGAAGAAAAAACATTGTAAAAATTCCTAAACATTTTTAACTTGGATCTACTTTTCCCAAACTGTAATGACATCTAGTCTGGGTCACTGGTGATCTGTAAACCAAATTTGGTATGACTTCAACTAATAGTTTTGCTGTTTGTGTTGAAAATCAAATTTAACTAAAAACAATTTTTAAAAAAAATGTATAAAAATGTATAAATATCAAACTACATTTTAAAGATGTTTATTCTGATTTATATATTTCCTATTTTTGATGCAGACTATTGCCATCTAGGATTGTAATTGTAACAGTACATGTTTTGTGGACTTCAAATTAAAGCATTTTAGCACCACACAGTCATGATTTTTAATCAAATGTTGTGGATGTTCTCAGCGTAGCTTGAAGTGTACCATCATTACTTCTCCTAGAATAGAACCTTTTTATTCTACCTTCATGTTTTTTCTGTCAAGTTATTACAGAAAATGTTGCACTTCACATGTTTTAAAAAAAAAACAAAACAAACAAAAAAAAACAACATAAAGCTATTTTTGTGATAATTCAAAGCCTGATTGTAGCATGTTGTCACACTGTGGGTATGATGGGTCTTCATATAAAATTATTTCTGTGCTGTATTTTCAAAACCGTTCCTAAACACAGCATATTTTTGTTTCATTTTCTACTTATGAGTTTTATTAAAGAGAGCAAAGAACATAGTAAAACACTTCGAATCCCTCTTGTTAGCGCTGTCAGTTTATATGCAGGTAAAATACACATAAGGGACAGAAAAGACAGAACGTCTCATTCTTCATTTTCATAAAAAAAAACATGGAAATACTTCATCTTAGCCATGTGTGTTGATTAAAGTTGTTAGTAAAGCATTGGGTTGGTTTGGGATTAAAGCCGAGCTGCAGCATCCTTATAACTGGAAATATCTACACTAAATAACAATTCTTCTTTTGTCACTAAATGCATTATATAATATACCAGCAGTTTATTATCTGATGTCGTTCGACTCTTGTACGACAAATGAATGTAGATGCAATAATATAATGTACTATAAATATTATATAATGTAATATAAATGTTGTGGGAGAAACATCTAGAGTTATATCTTATCACGAATAAGTAGAAGAAGAATTTACAAGAAGTTATTGAGTTATTTTTAAAAGTATGCAATATATAACTCAACAAAGATAAAAGATATTGTGTTACAATGTGGTAGAACCGATGCATCAAATGTGGCATCCAGCAATAAAAAAAGACTTTTTAGGTGAATGTAAGAAATTTCTTTTATTCTATTTTGTGTAAATATTCCATTCCATGTTGAGGAAGAAGGGTATAATTCTGGAATGATGTAATGCCTGATTGAACAAAGATGTCTTTTGGTGAAGAGGACAATACTCATCCTGGAGGAGTCCCCGTGTTCCTACATGGGGAACTGGCTCAGTGAATATCTGGACTTGGTCTCTATGGAACGACCGGCCACAAACGCCACAAAAGTTGGACGGTGGACATGAAGTTCCCAGGACTTTAATGAGGTCATTCTTGAATACATTATGTCTCATTTAGATGCACTGTCTGCAGGGGACCTGTCCGTTCAGTTTCTTATATATGTTTGTATGTCTTAAATCAAGACTACATGTTAAATCTAAGCGGAAATAACATGGAAATTCTGCTTGTGGTGAAATAGGAATGAAAACAATATTTACTATATATATATATATCAGTAGTAGTAGTAGTAATATTGGTTTTGATAGAGCTCAGCGTGAACCTGCTTTTTGTTCTACTACTACTGACTATATATAGTGTCAGTCAGTAGAACAAAAAGCAGGTTCATGCTGAGCTCTATCAAAACCAATATTACTATTACTCCTACTACTAATACAATAAAATAGCCTTTATTGTCATTGTGTGTTCAATGAAATTACAGGGGCTATTCTACAATATTAATAATAAGAAACAAAAAAACAAAACAGTACTTTAGAAAATAAGAATATAAAATAATTATAATCTTATTTTATCAGAAAATAGAATTCAATAAGAATATAAAATTACAAATTTGAAAAACAAGATATTAAAATAGGATATAACATTTTTGGCGAAAAGTAAAATAGAGTTCTACATAATTCTATACAATAGAGTTCTACATAATTCTATACAATATAAACAATGTAAACCGTATGTACATCTGTAAAACAATATATATATATATATATGAACTGATATGAAGTCTTTAAAAATAGTGCATTTATGATTGAATTAATATCAAATAAATATAGCATTTTTATTGCAACAAAGATTATTGCATGACTTATTGCATTATACATTACACTTTATATATTATTTATGGTATGTTTTTGGAAGTGACTGCATAAGGACAATAATAATTATTATCATTAATAATAATAATAATAATGATAGGTTTGTGTGGTTCACTTTTGTGTTTTTTTGATCAGTGTTCTCATCATGTTTGTCTCATATTTAAGTTCAATAACATTACTCTCACACATCATTTCATGCCCATAAAATAACAATCTTTACAGGTAAGAATTCATCTTCTAAACAAATGATACCAGGTGAGATAAAAACTATGACTATAAGCAACTGTTTTAATATGTTGCATCATTGCAATGATGTCCATCATGACCTTTGTTTGAAGGTTCTTCAGATCTGACTTTTGTCACCTTTCAGGCAAGGATGAACCCAGTAGAGCAGAAGACACTGGGCTCTGCAGGCGTGTGTAGTGGCAGGAGGTGCTTGCTAGTCAGAACTGTCTGAGTTCCCATCTATTTTGAATTTAAGCCAAAGAAAAGTACACATCAGGTTCATAAAAAGTTCATATTCTTAACTGAGATGGAAAACTTGGCACAGTGATAAGAGGAGATGTGCTGAATTGGGACTGAAATAGTTTTTGAATAAATGGGGCTGTGATGGGATTTCTCAAGTGTACACAGAGCACATCGCAGCTTTCATTCACCTGTTACAAACATCCTCTAGATCGTCTCTGCTTACTTGCTTCTCAGATCTAATATACAGGATATGCTGTATTTAATGGAACACATGCATAACATCCCAGAGCCAACACAGTTCCAGAGTCAGGTTTGAAACACTTCCTCTTTTCGGAGATGGTAATTTAATCAAATGAATCATTCATTGTCTTAATATATACTCTACGACGCCTATTTATGAACTCCTAAATCCCATTCCAATTTTCTACTGTCATAAATAATTGGTTCTAGACACTTTTTCCACACATGTAGTTTTATATTCAATGAGAGTACCACCTTACATAATATATATCTAGTTGCTGTATAATATATGGTATATAATTAAGTGGAAAACTGTTGAATTTGCTGACTATATCAACACCTTTTCAACAAGATATAGGCCTACATGTGTTCAGAAGCACTGTCAAGTCTACATCTATTTTAGTGCAAAGTATTTATATATCCTAAACACAGTATTGTATTATAAACTGCAAAATGACTGCCCTCTACTGGTGGAAATCCTGCTACTACAGTAAAATTTTTCTATTGGTTGATGCTTGTCACCTGACGTATGTTCTGTAGGATATTATTATAATGTTTTACATCAGGGCCCCCAAAGTGTCCAATCCGGCCCACGGGATGAATTAATGAAATACAAAAATTACATTGAAGATATTAATAATCAAAAATGTTAAAATAATTTTAGGTTAATTCAATCGTCAAACATGGGTCAGACTAATAAAACACTATCATAATAAACTATAAATAATGAAAACCACAATTTTCCCTTTTTTTTTTTGCATTACAAAAATCTTAAATTACACAAAAATGTTTACTTTTATAGATTAGTCTTTTGCAAAAAATGTGAACAACCTGAACAAATATGAACAACCTGAAATGTCTTAAGAGAATTCAGTGTAATTGTACCAGTATTCTACCAATATTCTCTGTGTATTTGTAGATTCACTGTGATCTGTATGTTATAATGAAGACGTGAAATTGAGGAACTGAGGTCAAATAATGGCATCAATTCTAAACATTGCACTTTTTTCTTCATGTTTTTCTCATGTTTTTCAAGGATAGTTTGTAGATGAAAACGTTTTAATGATACAATTTTACTTTTTTCACACTAAAACATAGAAATTACATATATAATTGTGGAACTGGTATCATTTATATGTTATTATGTTATTATTTTAATGATCCGGCCCACTTCAAGTCATATTGGGCTGTGTGTGACCCCTGAACCAACATGAGTTTGAGCCCCCCTGTTTTACATTGGGGGCTTTTACATTGACAGCTTTAATTGTTAGCTGAATTATTATAAATAATTAAATAATTCTAACACCATCTCCCGCTAATGATGTTATCTACCTTTTTTGTGCACATTAAGGTGCAGGTTGATTTGGATTATGTTTACCGGTCAAACACACTTCTTCTTCTGGTCCTCACAGTCCAAGGTTTTATTTTATTCATAAGAATAAAGGTTAAGTTTTACCCTTTTTAGTGTTTTATCCATTAACTGTCTTTTGTGGTTTATGGCAATAAATAACCAACTAAACAAATGAATACATAAAAACAAAACATGTACTGTTTTTTTAATGAGACAGTGGTCTTGTTTTCTATATGTTCTGTTGTAAAACGCAGATATTTTACCATCTTGCTTTGGTTTTTTGAATTAAATGGCACATTCATGAATATTTTTCATTATGTTTTTAACCATGAATGTGCTTGAGTCTCCAACATAATTAGCTGGAATGATTCTTAGGTTTTCTGTTCAGCTCCTTTTTATGTATCTACCTCATATAATGTGTATATATTATCTTCCTTCCCAGTTGTTTTCATGTCCTCATGTACTTACAGTTGCTGCAGAACAATGATTTTGGATTTAACCACGGTAATCTCTCCTCCCTAAGAGACATCACAACATGAACATTCTCAGTCCGTTTTTTTGGCATTATGTTTTTTTTCCTCACCGTTCCAGCTGAAATGTGTTTCAGTGTCCTTCCAGCTTGGTCATTAATGCCTGTGTAAGGCTCAGTTCCACCCCTGTAAACCCAACGCACAAAGTGCTGGTGCTGCCAAGAGGAACATAAGTAGACCACCTTTCCTAGCTCACCAACAGTGGAAATGCTTATTTCCCTCCAGCTGTCACTGCCTATCCAAATCAAGGCCACACTTTCCCTCAACGCAGTTTTCTCCAATCACTGGAGCCGATTACAGACATAGCTCATCAGTTTCACAATGGCAGTGGATATGAAGGGAGTTCGTTTGTCAGAGGGCAATCAGTGCCAAATGGAACCTCTTCACGCTTTGGTTCATCCTTGCACATAGTAGTTAATCGTGATTGTCTCCGTCTTCTAACAAGTCCCCAGCAACGTTTGGCCTTGAGAACCATCTATTAGAAATAAACTAATCAGCAACTATCAAGGAAATACACTACATTAATAATGGTTTCCGCTTTGAATTTAGATTAGACTAAAAATAAGTTTTCTGTTGTTTATGTCACTCTTTTCATGTTTAACCTTGTAAAGTCTGAACCATTCACCTGACAGGAAATTCGAGTTCTTCATGTATGATTTTGAATTTTGTATCATATTTGATACATCGGGTCTCAATGTTCAAATATTATTTTCGCACAAACAAAAAACATAATAGAAACACAATTCCTTTCCGTTTCTCAGCTGCATTTGGATAGAGTTTACGTTCAGAAATTTAGATATCCACTGTTTCTTTTAAGCTTAAACTTTTTATTTGTTTTAATTTGTTTTATCTGTTTCTTCAATTTTTATTTTTTATTTTTAATCTTAAATCCTTTTTATTTTCTCTTTTAATTTTTATGCCTCGCTTGTGATGCTTTTATGTCTCATGTAAAGCACTTTTGAATCATTTTGTATATGAAATGTTCTATACAAATAAACTTGCCTTACAAAATTGTCAGTTCTGCCTCTTTCCTCATTAATGACAATCTTGTAGTATCACTAGAAAGGCCTGTGGTGAATAAATTCCTCCCCCCTGGTGGATTATCTGTATTGAATTTATCTAATTGTGTCCATCAGGTTTTAAAAAAAAAAAAAAAAAAAAAGTCACACTGATCATGTGGAGGGCTTCATACCTCATGTATCAAATATGATACGTTTGAAGTTATAGGGTTGAATTCAGGAATGAATGCAATTAATGACCCCCTCATTATCAGCTCTACCAGTACACTTAATGGCCTCCAGAATAGTGCACTTCGAACCATGGTTACTGTTTAGTAATAAAAGTGATCTCAGTTTGAGTTAACAAATGCAGAAATTCATTACAGCAGCACTTTCTTTGTTAGACAAGTCGCTAACATTTGTCAAGCTAGGCAAGAGCAAGTGTGAATTTCCACTGAAAATGTCTGTATTATGTTAGCGGGTAGAGGTAATTATCGATGGATCCTCTCCCTGTAGACTGATAAGGTGGCCGAGCTGACAGATGGATTGCTGTGCTCTGCATATCTAGGGTTGGAAACATTGATCTCTGGGATTAATGCTGGTCCCAGAGGAGTTGATGGCAGTCAAATAGTGTTTCTGTAATTATACATTTACATGGGGTGACTATCTTGGAAGCTGCTGACATGCACACTTTAATGTTGCACCGCTACTCAGGTGGGAAAAGAGCAATTTTCCCTCCGCTTATTAAATTATTATTATTTCACAAGATGGAAATGACCCATCCAAACTTTGCAAATGCAGTGATTTGAAATATTTCTTTAAGATTGGCAGTACAAAGTACGGAACCTTTTTGTATACAACCACAGGAAGTTTATGATCCCAGGTGAAAAGTCAGCACTACACTAGCAGCCAAGAGGCAACGCTCAGTCCCTATTTTATAGTCCAAATGGATGCTGATATATTGATAAGCTCACTTTGAAGACAGTTATTTAGGCTGACCTACCCGAATTGGGACGTAAATTTGTCACCGTCGCCATCATTTTCCATCTACAGCCTGAAGGATTTAAAGCACATGACATCGTTACTATTGCGAGAGCAAATACTTAGATCAAAGAGGTGCTTCTCGCGACGTTATAATGCGAGGTTTGTCCGGAATTAAAGCACAGATCGGTGTCTGAGATTCCGTAGTGGAGGAAATGTGCCTTAATCCTCCCCATGATGAAGCTGCATTCACTGTAACTTCATTGTAAGTAAGTAAAGTTTAATTATGTAGCACCTTTCACAGACAAGGGAGGTCACAAAGTGCTTTACAAAGGATCAATAAAATACAAATAATTAAAAATACAATAAAATACAGTCATAAAAGAAACACAGATTGCCTCATGGTCTAAAAATAATTTCACATTACTTTAAATTAGTTAAATTACATTGCTAAAGTTATTTTTTATCAAATGTCTTAATACACTGCTTTCATGAGAGCAATTTGGATGACTACTCACAAATACAGTATTTATCCCTAAAAATGTTCTTGTTTTTTTTTTATTATTATTATTTAATTGTAGAGTAAATTCTGAATAAATTTGCACACATTTTAATTTCCTCCTCCTTACAATTTAATGAATAACTGCTAATCTAACACAGATTATTTTTCAAATCACTTAAGATCCCGGTCATCCGGTGCAGTATGGATGCGGCAGCGTCATTGTTCATGATGTACTGTACTAGTCGAATAATTGATGTTGGTGTTTGCTTCTATTAATTAGCCTGGGGGGGGGGCAGCTAACCCTGA
>JAPSES010000249.1:14489719-14501106 GCA_029822895.1 Maxillicosta whitleyi
AATGCATTTTATTTATATTGCCCTTTACATCCAAGGATCTCAAAGGGCTACAGGTTAAAAAGAGACTAAAAAGTAAATCAAATTGTCTAAAAGGAGTCTAAAAAGAGAATGAGCTGTTCTCCATCAGTCCACCAGAGGGCGCCACTCTTAATTAACCATACTGGCTAAATATTATGAAGAACAGTAAAGTTTTATGAGAAGATGAAAGTTGGTAATAACAAACCATAGTGACGACAGAGGAGGTAATACTAACGCGGATGCTAATACATATATTGATATTGATGAAGGTAATTGTCATAAATCTGTCAGTAGTTCAGTCGCTGTTTGAAAAGATCCACTACCTCCATGGTTCATGGTGGTTGTACTTCTCCGTCTGGGTCCACACAGAGCTTTATATATAAGATAATATAATGATCTTTATATGGCTGTGGGTATGCATCTGCAGGCTCCCAGAAAACGGACAGAATTATGTATGGAATGTGTGCAGAGGACGGACAGAACGCTCCATCCATATCTATCTGTGGTTTTAACTTAACTTTCAGCCACCATTACTTTTGTCACCGTCATTTATTTTGAAAAATCTTTACATTGCTGACATTACTCTTCCACCGCGTACCTACTGACTGTGAATGTCACGCTGGTGTAAAGTGGTATTGGTGTTGTATCAGAGCACTATGAGTAGAAGTATATGTGCTCAGTGTCAGACTGATACCTGACACCTGATACTGGTATCAGAATTGATACTCTGAACCTTTATGAACATCTACATGATCAGTAAAGTAAATGTAGGAAAATATCTGATACATACTGAAAAAAGCACTAAATAAATAACATAATATTACAAATAATGGTGATAAATCACTTAAAAAAAAAAGGTTAAATACATAGACAAATTCATTTAGGAACTGCTATAAAAGTAGCACCGAGTCTTTATGGGTTAAACCCGCCTGGTCCTGGTTCATGTAACGCTAAATATGCCACATATGTACCATATTCAACCGTTGACTTTTATGGCTTGTGACCTCATTTTAAATCACAAATATATGGTGAAACCAGACATTCAAAACCAATACATTTTTATTTTCTCAAAATGTATTTTTCCCCCTTTTTTTAAATGTTATTTATTTTAATTTTTATTTTAATTTATTTTTTAATATTATAATTCTATTATGTTATTTATTATTATTATTTCTTCAGACATAAGACATTTAAGACATCCTATTGAAAATGTCTTAACAGGGTCAGGTGGGTAGAAGAACCTCAGTCCTGTTTTCTAATGGCGACTGTCTGCACAGGTTAAAGCGTAGCACATAATGCACATGGTCACATGATCAAGATGTGTCCTCTCAGATATTATATCCTGCATTTTATTTGATCTTTTTATAGGAAAAGCGTGAGATGTTTAATTATAATGAAATATATATTAAATTATTACAAATATTTTTATTAGTAATTTTTTTGTTTTGTTTTATTAATTATTATGAATTCCAGGTGTGGGGTCGTGACCTCAAGGTTGAAAAACGCTGACCTTGTGACTGTAACGCTGTAAAGTGTTTCAAAATAGCAAGGTGTGTGTGTGTGTGTGGGGGGGGAGCATGAAGCAATTGCTACAGCAGCTTTTCCTGGATTGTCAGAATGGGTGAAGCTACTCTTTAAAGACTCATCTCTCACTTTGTCATCTTTTCTCCTGAGAGGATGAGATGAGCAGCAGATAACCATTCCACTGGGCAGGCAGGTTTTAGTGTTTAAAGTTTCCACTGGGGATTGATCCTCTGGGTATTCTCTGCACTTGTAGTGAAACAAATGGCAGATAAGCCACGCCTCCAGGAGCCTGGATCCCACTGGCCAATGGGAACGCCGGAGTGAAGAACACCTCCATTAAGAATCATCCCCCGTTGCCTTTGAGATCATTGAATGAAGGTGAGGAGACAATTTGTCAGACACACACACAGTCCATGTGGTCCTGGGTTGACGTGCCCAACTGCTGTATCGACTGCCTGTGTAATGGTGGAACACTTTGTAGATGTCACAGAACAACAGGCTATAAATGAGGATCCTAATAATCACGTTGCACAAATGACCTCATTTTCCACCTTAGCATAGACTCAACATCTCATCTTTTTAATGCAGCATCCACTATTTTTATTTATCAGTGTTTATTGACCCGTGTGGCTTCAGTGGTTTTTTAATGTTTACTGCTTCAAAAAGATTTATGAAAGAGAAGCGCATACTTCAATATACACACACACCTCTTAAGTTGTTAATGCATCTTCATACTTATTATACGGTGTAGAGCATTAGTGTTATAGGTGCTGTTTACATTCAGCAGAGACGGATCCAAATAGTGTTTTTGCGCATCTAAAGGTCAGGTCGAAGAAGAAAAAAAAAAAAATGTAATAAGGACTAAATGAATAAATCTTATAGAAAATAATCCTCTTATTAGATTCTCATCAAAAGAGCCATGCATTAGTGATATTATTTCATATTTTACCCTACATGTATGTTTTTATTCTACATCCCTTTGCCTTTTATGTTAAAACCCAAAGAGATGTATGAAAAAAAAAGAAGAAAAAAACAAACTGGATGACTGTCACTCTGAATGACAGCGAGACAAGGTAACATAAAATAAGAGAGGAGGCCAGAGATAGAAGCATTTTTCACAACCAGCTGCTCAAGTACAGTATATTACACAACGTGGGAAAGAGGGCTTGGCGACCCGTGTCCTCCACCTTTCAAATCTCATCTCCTTCAATGAAATCAGGTGTCAAAGTTTGCAGGAATGCAGTGAAAACAAGCCAAACTCGATCACGGCTGGAGCTGTCACAGCTGTTGAGAGGGCCCATAAAATAACCCAATAAAGGAGAAAGAGTTGTCTTCAACGCCGGACTACCGGTGTGGACAACGGGATGGGAACATTTTATAGTATCGCCGGAGAATGTGTTGGAATAATCGAACTTGGTGAACATTTGAACCTATTGCAATAAAAGTGTGTGGGGTATGTTTGACAGCGGTTTAAGTGTTATGTTTTTGTTGAATACACATAGAAAGTGATGGTTCAATGTTCCAAACCAATGATAATGTAATATAAACAGATGCACACCAGGCTGATTTAATGAAAATAAACAGTGAATTAGTTTAATTTAACAGGTGAGTACAATTATTTCAGAAATACAGAAACAAAATATTCATATATAGGATTAAAAGTGCAACAATAATAGTCCATCCACAATAATCCCTCGCCATAACGCACTTCACCTTTCGCGATCTCACTGTATCGCAGATTTTTTTTTAGTGTAGTTTTTGTAATGCGTTCCGTACCGGCAAAGGCACCTGACGACGTGCCCGAAAAGGAAGAGGAAGATGTTAACTATGGCAGAAAAAGGTAAACTTCTGGACATGCTGAATGAAGGTAGAAAGGTCGTAACTAGTTAGAAAATGCAACAATTTAAGCAGGAATTAAAACAGGTTGTAGAAGTCCACTCAATTTTTGCCAGAATAAATATAACGATAGTTTAGCATCATCTAGAGGGAACTATTAGGGTAGAAACGCACAAATAAATGAACCAAAGACTAATAAAAGTGGGTTTAGATAAATATGTAGCCTGGGCCTGCCCATTCCTTCCACACGGTCTGGCAAAGCACACTATTGAATCAGGAACTCCACCCTATTTTTCGGGAGCCAATCAACGTTCAGCATCTCCAATGGCTCTAGATAGAGACGTGATGACGTAAGTGACGCAGTAGAACAGCGACCGGAACCCCAGGATCGTAAACAGAAGCACCTCATTCAGTGTAAACATGGAGCAGCGGCTAGCCGTTAGCGTAGCCATAGATGTGGAGTTGGAACAGTTCAACCAAAACATATCTGAAAATAGAGCAAAGAGCAGCACTGGAGGCATTTATTGGAAGGACGGATGTTTTGGCCTTGCTCCCGACAGTCTTTGATAAAAGTATTATCTACCACATAGGCGTAATTTACAGGGGGGATAGGGGGGTCATGACCCCCCAAAAATCAGATCCAACCAATATAACCCCTCCAATATAATCACATCATTCCGATTAATAAATGTATTAACTATTTTGCATGAATAATTAGTTAATTTTTTTCCTTATTCATTTTATTTACCATAAAAATCACAGCATCTCTGATCATCTGTTAATGTAATGTGCGTACATGGTTACAGTACATTTTTTCCTCATTGCCTTTGCCAGATCAAACCAAGTTTAACTTACTCTTGCCATGATTTTTTTTTTTTTTTAATTCAAAAGTAATTTTAGTTTAAAAGTAATTTCAGTAATATAGATCTCTTGTGTGATGTGTAATTCACACCCACTCATGCAGAAATTGAAAGATCTTCAGCCCGCGCATCACAAATCCCAGCAGTTTTAAAACCCTGCAACAGTCCTGAGTGTGACCCCCCCCAATGTTTAACCCAAAGTTACACCCTTGATCTACCAGTTAGCCCTGCTGCTAGCCGGCTCCTTCGAGCTGTTTTCGTTGCTTAACATACGTCAGAGGAAAACGCTGTGTGATTGGTTTAAGCTTCGACAACGCCTTTTCTGGCTTCGACCAATAGCAGACTGAGACTTTTGAAGGAGGCGGGTACTTCAAATTTAAAACATTTTTATATTTGCGAACCAGTAATATGCTTGGTCAGACCCAGTGCCAGCATGGTATTGGAAATGTCATGACAACCAGGCTAATAAATATGAGCCCTTTAAGATGAACTTCCCTTCATGTTTGATCAGACTCTTCTTTATCAAGACACTGTTTCTGACGCACCACCGTGATGTGTGTTTATCAGTTATAACAGGACACTCGGTTCATGTTTTCTTGAGCTTTCGTCACTTCACATTCGTCTCCAAGCAGCAGCTCCACCTCATCGTCCGTCACATTTTTCTCTCAGTTTCACCACAGCACCTGAGATCATACGCCATGAATAAAAATGAAGACAAAGATGTCAGAGAAGTATTTGAGGTGTATAACTTGCTACTTTTCTCTTTTACTTATGCCGGTATGAAATTAATCTTACCATGCATGGTCAGCATAAGCTTCTTCACTGAGGTGTTTTATGCACAGTTTATGTAAATGACTGCCACCGGTTGCTGAAACATATGTGTATTCTCATGTCAGGTTTTCTGCAGGTATCAGCAAAACTAATTTAATGCTTTTTAATGCCACTTTAAACAAATTTAATGCCCATGTCCAACTGCAGATACAGTTTTATATATAGACAGGCTTTAACCAGGTTCTGAAGAGTTCCCCCTCCAATCACTTCTGCTGAAACGTGCATTTTCCCATTTTTCCAACATTTGCTAACATTCCCTCTGCTCTTTCACCACGGCATGAGCACACTCATAGTACGTTGCATTCCAAGCATCCGGTGTTGTGACTGTATCGCCCATAAGCAGTAGCCAATTAGAGGGTTCTGTCTGTAAAACATCACACTATACTTCTGAACAAAATTATTAAATGTTAATATAATCAAAATAAACTATGAATAACAATGTTTTTTTTTTCCCATCAAACTGATGCTTTTTAATGCCATTTAAGGCCTTAATTTCAAACTAAATAAACTATGAATAACAATGCTTTTCCCCCCACATCAAATTAATGCTTTTTAATGCCATTTAAGGCCTTGATTTAGGGGGGAAAAAAATTTAATGACTATTGCTTTTTAATGATATGCAGAAACCCTGCATTTGTACTAAGATATTTGGTAAAACAAAGGTTGTGTAAGCTTTGTACTGAGTTTTATGTATTTATTTTTTGTCTTTTAAAACAGAAAAAAATAAATAAAAATGTCAGTTTTGCTAAATATCCATTAGTGTGGATGAGGCATATCTTTGAAACCATCCCAGCTGTGATTGTAGGTTTGAAATCTGTATTATTTGTCAAGTGCTCTAATAGCGTTAAAATGATTGCAATCATGTTGCACTATAATTCCAGCTGCACTGCACCCAGGAAATGCCATAATCTGTTGAAAATGTGTTTTCCTGGAATTCTATATACCTGAAATATCCCTTTTTCTCTGTAACGCAAGGAGGTAAATCACTATAAGGCTGAAGAGCATTTGCAGCTGATAGTCTAGAAAACTGGAACAATTTCTTATGAACCAATGCAAGTAATATACAATCTATATAATGTAGACATTATATGTTTTATGAGTCACAAAAAGCACGAAGCCATTCAAAGCAACAAGACCACATTCATTGTGAAGTGATGTTAGACAAAGTATAAGAATTCTACAGAATGAAGAGAAAATCACCTTAAAGGACTCAAATGGTTTTATGCATCTTAAAACATTTCCCTGTGGTCTACATAAACTATAAATACTCTGCTTGGGTCTGAATTCTTCATTAATTCAACTCCCCAGGCCCATCTTCAACCCTGTTCCTGAGTAATGACAGGAACCAGGTTGTTTTGAGCGCTGGCCCTTTAAATGCACATGAGCCCACCCCCTCCATGTCATTCACTATGCTTTCTGTCCCATTCAGCCACTTGAGTTTGTTAATACCCACATGGAAAGAATCTATATGAGGATATATGCCGCATATATACCACATATATGCTGCATATATGCTGCATATATACCACATATATGCTGCATATATGCTGCATATATACCGCCTATATACCGCCTATATGCAGCATATATACCGCATATATGCTGCCGCATATATACCGCATGTATGCTGCCGCATATATGTTGCATATATGCTGCCGCATATATGTTGCATATATATACCGCATATATGCGACATATATGCACTATATATATGCGGTATATATGCAGCATATATACCGCATATATGCAAATATACGGTGCATATATGTGCACGATGTGTGAACAATATCCTGATGAACTCTAAACAGATGGAAAACATGTGTTAATGGTCTAAAACACCAAATACCGAAAACTATAGGGAGTCAACTGCAAGTTAGCTTAAAATAAAACAATATATTGACTTACCCTGATGCAAGAACATTGTTGTTTTTATGTTTGTTATATGCTGTTTTTTATGTTCTGTACATGAATGGTCAATCTGTAATCTGTGCCAACTATTATTAAACAAAAACGTATACTTTGTATTATCTTATTTTCAGCTTCTAGATTTTTTCTCACCATTTAAGTTCATACAAATATAATAATGATAAGATTGCAGTACATTAACCTAATTGATGCTCTGACCTGTCTGAAGCTAACCTATTTTTGAGTTGTCTTCAGCTCCCCTCCTGCTAAAAGGTTTTCAACTGATACTTGTCTGAAAATTAGATCATAATGGAGTAATTAATTATAGGCCAAGACCAGTTATTGGAAAGTTATTTTAGCTACTATTTGGAATTCAGCAGTAAGAGGTTGTGGAAACTGAAGAGGAGGTGCAGGATGACACCAGAGGGCCATAACGAGTTGTGTCGTCCCCATTAATCAATGCCTTCCACACAATTTGCTGTCTGTGAATTGGGACTGACCTGTCTCAAGGGTCACTCGCCAATTTTCAGCTGCAGCCAGACCACATCGCACATGAGCTCTGTACTTATGCCCAGTGTTCCTTCTGAGTGATTCCATCTTTAAGATCATGGCTGCTGCATTCCTCACTCTGCGAGACTGATATCTTTCCGAGTAAAAGCACTTCTACACAACAGCACGGGGGATTTAAGGAGGTTATTTACCACTGCTAATGGTAACTGGATAGGTAGGATTATTGCGTGTGCACTTTATGGGATTGTTCATCCATGCGTAGCATATATCCTATGCAAAATGCCTCAGAGAGCTGTTGAAATACTGTACTTAACCTCAAAGTCAAAGGATTTGCAACAACAACCCGTGAATGTTGCAGACTAAGGGTTCGATAATGTTCTTTATTTCAAATGATGGCAGCTTGATCCACCCCTTTCTGTGCAAATGTGATTTATTATTAAAACCATCTAAGTAAATTACCACACCGTTAAGCTGGTGCTATTAATGTTTGTAGAAAACAAAAGAAAACATGACGATTACACTGTGTGACCACATGTGCTTTATCAAGTGTAAAAGGTCATGTAACCTATAATCACATGTCACATCTGGAAAACAGGTTATATGTCACACATTTTCATTAAAGTCTGAAGAAAAAAAATAGGATAGTTGCTTCCCTTTATTGTTATATATATATATGTGTGTGTGTGTGTGTGTGTGTGTATGTATATGTTTGCCGAGTATTATATATTACTTCAAAGACTGACAAATGCATATGTGTGATTATGCATTTCACAAAAACGATGGATCGGGGGCTGGTCCAGACAAAAACTACATACACCAGTGTTTTACTTGGTGACATCTGATGAACAGGTGTTGAACATGTTGCGTTCAGACTAGGGCATACCGAGGTGCAGACTCCCCTCCTAACATGTCCCTTAATAAAAGGGAGCAAATAAAAAAAAAAACAACCAGCAACTAATGAAACTGTGATATGAATTATTTATTTATACATGCGTAAAGAAAAAGTGATATGAGGAAGAGAATCAAAGTAAAGAAAATAAACATAATACTTTAAATCCACTATTCTTACTTACTATACTAATATACTACGCTTTAACCTTTTAATCTTGAATCTTTTTTATGTTGTGCTTATACTTTTTATTACTTCCCTGCTTTAATGCTCTTAATGTTTTATGTAAAGCACTTTGGATTGTCTTGTACATGAAATATGCTATAGAAATAAACCTGCCTTGCCTATACTTACTCTTCAAACCAAGAAAAGAAAAAACAAAATACATCCCTCTTACTTAATCTCCTAATTCAATGAACAGGAGAAAATGAATAAATAAAAGATTCCCACCTTTCAGCCCCATTAACATTAACAAATAATAGCTCTTCAAACAAAACTACTATACTTTCCAGACTATAAAACGCTACTTTTTCCCTGCGGCTTATACAACGATGCGGCTTGAATCTTGATTTTTACAGGTTGGCCAGCTTTAAGGGGGCACTCTTAGCAGGAAGCAGTAGTAGAAAGACCAAGCCTTCTCCTTTAAATTTTTGCAGCACAGGTTGTGTAAGACAACGTAATTCTAAAAGTAATGTGACAAACCTGTGGTGGGTTTATATCGCTCTGTAAATAACACTGTGAGAAAATGATGCCCCCCCCAATTGAGGTCCGGGGATATGTGACAAGTGATATAATGCCATAATGATGTACAACAGTAGTCGTTAATGCACCCGCATGCACGACGACGTATATCGACAATGATATCGGTTTGATATTGGGTATCAACCGTTATGCTAGGCCCCAGCATCGGTATTGATATCAGAACAGAAAAAAGCTGGATAGGTGCATCCCCAGTGCAAACCATTATATTTTGGGGATTCAGTCCAAATCTTTTGGCTAACCAGATCACTTCAGTTTTAATTTTGGAATTGGAGTTTTGGAGTATTTCATACCATTGTGTACACACCAGTGAAGTAGGCAAGCTGCAAGCGGCTACTATCTCGATAATAAATAATTAACTTACTATTGATATCACCTCTTGCCCAGAGGTACAGTCGTATGTATTTCATTTTGTCTGGCTGTGTGAACTGTATGAAAATATCACACACTTGAAACTAACATACCTACCAATCTACAGTGTAATTCACCTGAGCTGCCCGTGGCAACTAAAATATACTTCTGATATCAGTGCTACACGTCCAATCAAATCACCAATTCATCAGATGAGCTGTGTGAAGTGCCGGTCCGCTCTGGACTCCTGCCATCTCATCCCCAGTGGCAGAGGTAACCTGCCAGCTTTAAACGAAACAAAACTGTCTCATTTAAAACAAAAAAAGCCCCTTCTCCCTAATACCCTTTCCCTTTTATCTGACAGTAATAGTACAGAGACTCTCACATACTGATTGTGATTGGTTTGAATGAGTTTGGACGTTCATGATTATGATGGTTCATGCTATTTTAATTTCATTTCATGTGTAAATGAAACAAGACGCTCCACTGCCTTAGGGGTAACTGTTTATAAAGCATCATCTCGAATAGTATGGAAAGACTAGGTAGGGAGTTAGGGAATGAAAATACAGTTTGCAAGGTCGCAAACACAAAGCGCATAAGACAATGAGTGACTCTTACTCTTTTGGGATGCATAGATTGACTTGTTTTCAATCCAGTTTTCTTTTTTTGGAGTTATTGTTTTGCTATTTTTGTGGATTCCTTGTGTGTATATCCGGTGTTGTGCTACTACGGGAACCTCAATTAACTGAAGACTCTGCCCAAAGGATCAATAAAGTTCTATCTAGTCTAATCGAATCTTTTCAATGCAAGCAATATTACTGGAGAAACTAGAAGTGAAAGTTTCTCAGACTAATCTGTTTATTCACTGCTAACACTACCTGTGGAAAAAGAAGAACCATACATTTACATCTGTTTAGCAGACGTGGGAGTAAGTCGCATGTGTGCAAAAGGTAATTCTCAGGTCGTAACCTTTACATCTTAGCCATGTGTTCAGGTTCTGTAGGGAAAATCAAGCGTGTTGTGCTGAAAGCCAAACAAGACGAGTCGTTGTTGAGGTCGAGTTGGGTTCAAGACGAGACAAGTCCAAACTTAGAAGTGAACATTCGTTAAATTAAAACCCTCAGCCTTGGCTGTAGGGCAGTGTTATCAGTTCGTGGTCTGTCCGTAAGTGCAAAAGGGTTGGTGTGCACCTATAGCAGATCACTTTCTCACAGCTTTATCAACACATCCTCCACATACAGGTTGGGCTACTTGTAGAATTATGTAATGAAGGAAATATTCTACCACTTCAGATATGATGATACAGAGGAAGAGGACGGAGCTGATAAATGAAGTTACAAGTATTAAATGAGAAAACAAGGAAGTTTGTTGCTAGCAAATGTTCCCATTAGCTTATCTGCTTAACAGGATCTTTGTATATTTATTAGGGCTGAGAATATTAACGCGTTAATCGCAATTAGATTAATGTAAATTGTGATCGCGAATATTTTTTTTAATCGTGATCAGAGTTTGCTAGCATTTTCCGCACTTGTACCATCCACATGAAGCTCCTCTGGTTGTATTAATTAAACTCATTGTTGGTTAAACGCGCTATTTTGAGTTTTCTAGTCTTTGGTTCCTTCTACGCATCCGTAGGCAGCTCAAGCGGAAGCTTTCGTGTAGCCAGTCATTTATTCTTAATACTTGTTTTCCTTTTTGAAAATAAAAAAAAGCCCAAAAGGTAGATTCTGCCTTCGTCTCTGTCTTCATTTTATTCTGATTTTTTAAGAAACAATGGTCAGAAATACTTTGCATTGTGGGTTTAACTTTATATTCAAAAGGTCTTACTGCAAAATATCAATTTTACACATGCGAAGTAAATCAAGATTAATCGCGATTAACTATGAAATTTCTGAGATTAGTTG
>JAPSES010000249.1:14609359-14627709 GCA_029822895.1 Maxillicosta whitleyi
AAAAAAAAAAAAACGCCCCTGACAATATGGCAAATTTATGTCCCCACCACTTTCCAAACCAAACCTACACCCTTGCATCCATCTACCTGAATAAAAAAACCTTATCTAACATTTAACACAGTTTTACTTCCTATGTAAATGTGTATATAACTTATAGCAGTGTTTCCCAACCAGTGTGCCACAGCACATTAATGTGTCATGGAAATTTATCCAATTTCATCTGGTTCTGTAAGAGCATACGACTGCACAGATCAATGATCCACTCTATAACAACAGTCTGCTGCTTCTGTTTGCAAAATAAAAATACAAGTGAACTCGACCTGATGTTGTGGTTCTGTTGCTAAAGCCCTCTCAGTACTGATGCATGGATTAGTGAGTTACCCCCAGACCCCAGGTATCAGGCTGGGGCAGGAGGGATATTCCTCCATTAATATACAACAGACTTCAATCTGGGGGCTCAGTCTGAGCGATCGCTGGTGCACCCCTCTGAGCTTTATGTTCCAATTCAACATATTTTTGTGACATTTTTGGTTGGTGTGTGATATTTTTTAATGTCAAATATGTGCCGTGGTGCAAAAAAGGTTGGGAAACACTGCTTTAGACAGACACATACACACCACACACACACACACACACACACACACACACACACACACCATAGAGTCTACCCCAGGTCTGGGCAGCTCAGACATCAGTGCAGTAATTAGTCTTAAAGAGGAGAGTCTTTACGTGCTTCTCGAAAGTTCAGAGATGATGACGTTAGGCTTGTCGTTTCAGGAAGTTTTGTCACGTATCAATTCAAGAAATATCTGCATCACGGTGGAAGATTTGGGAGACCTGGGTTAAAACAGTGTAATGCATATGCCACACCTATATGTGGCGCTGTACACAGACACAGACAGAGCCACAGGATACACTAAAATCAGAAGAATGCAGTGAGCATGTGCATGAGTTCTTTTCTTCTTCTGGTCATGTGATACTTGTGTGATGGGTTTGTTTCTGCTCTGGGACCCGTTCTCCAAAAATACAGTTTCATGGCATGTTTTGTGGACTTAAGAATTTTGTGGATTGACGTAATTTCCTTGTCATGTGAACAGGGTCGTATGCTCCATATGAAGAGCTCTTTCCCAAAATGCTACAAAATCCATTACATTACCATTTTTTATTTTATTTTTTTACAATCTGATTTTAAGATAGCATCAGGAAAATTGGATCTAGGTTAATGTTATCTGTTTTTTCCATAACAATTTTAAACATTACAGCATAGATTTCAGTGATATTGATAGAGAAAGATAATAAAAACACTCACAAAACAGCTCTTCATATATCACCACAGTACTATGGCAACAAGAGGTAAATAAGTTCATGGAACAGTATCCATGATTGGCTCCGTGGCAACAAAATATCATCACTGCTTATTGTCACAGTACAAATGCTAACATTAAATTGGCTTCATGGAAATAGACAAATTGATGTTTTGTGTCACGGTACTGTGGCGGTAGCTATTGCCTTTTTTTTTTTTTTTTATTCAATGTTACTTTTTTATTCAAATTCACTCCAGTCCTGAATGATTATGTTTACTAAACCCTAGCAACAGGAAGAACCATATTAGGATGCAGTGCACATGATCGGCTAACATAATCTTCCTTTGATATTTTTCCTTTTCGCATATTCTCAAAATCTGGCCGTTAATTGTGTAAGATGAACGCGAACAAAGCATGTTAAAAATCTTAACAACTTAAAAGGACAGGTCCTCACTATGCTAATGCAGACAACACTATAAAAGGTCTCTTCCCCAGGCATGCTTTGTACCTGCTGCCATCTGGAGTAGACATTAGAGAGCGTGGGCATGTCTGCACAGGTCAGGTCTGCCCTAATTAGAATTTCATCATAATTACACCGAGACTGCAGACTGACAGCTCCATTTAAATGGGTGTACTGCTGTAGGTAGATACTGACTGACTGAATGGAAGGATCACACTATGAGTGGGACATATCATGCTCAAGTCTGGAATCATTTTTTCCCTGTTGATATTAAAGATAGGAGAGTGAAAGAAATAGAGGCTCAGACTTTTTTTTTTTAATTTTATGCAGAGGCTGCCAAAGTGAAATTTCCTCCTAGAGCTAAATACCGTCATTTCCGGGCTATAAGCCGTGACTTTTGTCACACGCTTTCAACCTTGCGGCTCATGCAATGATGCGGCTAATTTATTTGCCGCCAGGGGTGCTCGAGCAGAAAAGGTAAGAGTGGGCACATGCGGCTTATAGACAGGTGCGGCTTATGTATGTACAAAATGGTTTTTCCTTTAAAAATGTACTGGGTGAGGCTTATAATCAGGTGTGCTCAATAGTCCGGTAATTACGGTATAAGGAAAGTTATGAAAGAAAAAAAGGCAGTGCTGTCGTTAATGATATTTAAGGACCTGGAAAAGGGGTGGGGGCGTTTCTGTGTATATTCCCTGGTTTCCTCCCACCATCCAAACACATGCACTTTAATAGGTTAATAGGTCGATGTCAATCAGCCGTAGGTGTGAATGTGAGTGGATGGTGCATTGTGTATATGCCAGCTCTGTGGGGGACCCCGCCTTCACCCGTTGGTCGCTGGGAAATGATCCAGCACTCTCACGACCCTCTGGAGGACTAAGCAGCTCAGGAAATGTGAGTGAATGAATATTTATACTGTATCAATGCAAATAGAAGTGTAGACACATAGATTACTAAAAGCATATGGCGGGGTTACTTGGCACGACTCTGGGGAGATCATATGGAACGAGTGGGGGGAGGTGAGTTCATGGTCATATATTTGATTTAGCCAAAAGTTTTGTTTAATTTAATTTAATTTAATTTGATCGAAACCTCCCCTTTTTGTGTAATTGTACACATTTTATTGCTTTTATCTATTCTTGTATTTTATTTATTTTCCTGTACAACACTTTAGTCCACTGTGGTTGTTTTAAAGTGCTTTATAAATAAAGTTGGATTGAATAGAAGCTTATATTATCACAAAGAATGGAACTACAGTAACCTGTCAGCTGATTTATGATTTGTAATATTTATTTGCACGGTACTCAAGTTATATACACTATGTGCACGCAGTAACAATTAAGACATTTTCTAATATTTTATTTAAATACTATTCTTTTTTTAACATATGTAAACAAACTACTTTTTAAAATTATTATTATTATTTTTTACAGTTTTATTGTTTGGAAACAGTCAAAAACAGATGCTTGCATTTCCAATAAGTTACAGGTTCTTGGTGGAATATGTGAGCAGCACAAAAAGCAGAATCCGGTCAGATTTACCCTGAAGCTGAACAAGTTTAGCCGTTATTCATCACATCTGTCATGACAAATCCATATAGAATACCAAACCCTGTCATTTTTATTACCCAGAACCAAATGTTACAGGTGCCTATGCTCATACTTATAAATATGAAATCTATTTACATTTGAAGTTTATTATATACATTATTTATTGAGCTATGTTTCATACAATATTCCAAGAGGGTTTTTTTTATTGGTGGAGGATAAATGTATGATTATATATGTGTTTTACTAGTACCTTTAATTAGATGATCTAGTCCACAGTACCTTCTACTATTTTCTTACTCTCAACCTACACATATCTGACTAATAATAACCATTCTCATATGGTTTGTAGTCATGCATTTCTCATTTCTGCTCCAATCCTCTCTTTTAAAACTAACCCAAATCCCTTCAAGTCTCTTCAAGAAATTCCTATTGACACAAATCTGAACCACCATAATCCTATATATTTTGTATTTGTACTATGTTCCTGCATCTTCATATAGCATGTTTTGAGTACTTCATTTTCAGTATTTTATATTCGGATTACTTTATGTAAAGCAAAATCTGTGAGTGTTTAGAAAGTAATGCTATTCTTTTGTCTCCAAACCAAAACTCATCGCCTGATTCCAACCAAATTCCTCAAGTTCTTCGAATTCTGATGGTGGCCAGGTTCACTGATGTATGTTTAAATAAATACACATCTCAATAGAATGTTTAGCAGCTATATTTTTTGCACTGGTTGGTAAAAAAGCAACTGAACTTGTACTGAACTGCAGTATGAAGTGTCATGTTCTTACAGTATTTACTAAAGCTCTCTCAGCTTCTTATCTCTTTGCGTTTGGTGCAGCTACAGAGGAAACACACTCTGATCTCTCATCTGCAGCGTTAAAAATAGCTTCATATGTTTATTTGTAATTAACACGCCTCTCAAAGAATACGCCCTTAATTTGAAAAACAGATATACCTTACTGTGACGTAACAGATTATTTTAAAATGAGGTTTTTATGACAATCAAGCATGGATGTAATATCAATTTTGCTTTTTTTTCCTCATTTGAATAACTTGTTGGTAAATATTGTGATTTGTGCGCTGTTTATATTGAAGCTGAACATCTCAAGCGTTGCCAGTTCATGTTATATTAGGGTCAGACAGCCGGCCAACAGCCACCTGTAAGTACTGTAAGATATTGTAATGAGGCTTCGAAAGTCATTCATTTCTCAGTAGAGAACTGCTAACAGCTTGAAACATATGGAGGGAAAATCGCAAACCAGTGTTGCTGGCAATTCAGCAGTGATTATTAAGGAACACCTGTTTGGCTGGCTGGCAAGGCGACTCAGGGTCCCGCTGAATAGCAGCAGGCTAATGAAGGTCTTCTCAGCTTAATTGTTTGGGCTATAAATAGTGACGGATAGACGAATAGAGCGCAGCGCCAGTCTCATCCATTTCTTGCCATATAGTGAATGCGCTATTAGAGGTTTGTTGTTGTGGGTTTGTGAATGGGGCAGAGACAGCGATTGTGTAATTGCCAACATTAGCGGTTACAATAGCGTCATTAACAGTAAAGTGTAAAATTAAACATCGGTGAAAGGGCATGTGCATATAGAGAGGGTTTCCTCCTACGGTGCGAGGATGATGACTTCTAATCACCAATAAGCATCTTACTGTAGGTGTATGGTATGTTTAAAGGAGCGTTTAGATTAGAAGGATGAATGTCAGGCTTCAAATTGTGTCCAAAGGTTCTCATCAGCAATTCAAAGTGAATCCCCCTTTTATTTTATTTTATTTTTTTACTTTAGTCTACACATATCCCGGCTTTCCTACTGCCTTTTTGCTCTGACAGAATCTCATTGTAGAGAAAAATTTAATGCAGACCACATCGCTAATTGCAACATTACCCACAACCATATCTCCAAATGACTCCCTGACAGAAGAACTCAATGAGAATAAAGCAGGATCATCTGATTTTCTGTTAAATGGCATTTGAAGGATTGCCACTGCAGTATGCACCCTGCTGTTCATGGGTCACCTTCATTGATGGTGTTCAAATGAGTTTGGCTGGCAGTGTTTTCCAGGTCAGCCCTTTGGAGAGAGGAAGGTGATAACTTTCACAAGTCTTAAAGGACCAGAGTGGAAGGTTTAGGGGGTTAGGGGGATATATTAGCAGACATGGAATATAATAGTGTATTATTAGTACTCATAATTATGTTTTCATTAGAGTATAATCACATGTAACTATAAATCATTGTGCCTAGACCTGCAGTTTAGAATGACCTCCTTATTATATACACTGGAACTGGTCCGCAATCCTTCTACCGGAGCCTAGAAGGGGCAAACACTTTCTCTGGAGATAACATTTTTACATTGAAGTGATGGCCAACACAAACACTGACACAAAGTTTTAGCTGCTATAGGATGGTTAACCTCAGAGCTTCAGAGAAAAATCCATAAGATTCACTGCAAGTCAAGCAGAGAAAAATGAAAAAGAAGAAAAAAAAAAAAAAACATTGGTCACCAGAGTCTGCGCTATGTGTGAGCCCATCAGGACTTCAACACCAAGAGCAAGTTAATGTCACCTTGGCTCAGCTCAGAAGTGAGGCATTGTACACATTACGAGGAAAACGCCCAGATTTTGAAATATAACCCCTGCGATTCCAGAGTTTAATCTGGTGCAGATTGGTGGAAGTTGAAAGCTCCAACAGCTTTATTGCTTTATTAAATTGAAATAATGCGTGACTTAGGGCAGGTTTTTAAGCCACATTTGCTGTATTATCTACTTTAGGTTTTTTTTTTTTTTTTTTTAAAGGGAGGTTATGAATTAACCTCAGTTCATAAGCAATTATTCATATGAAAGAGTTCAAAATATGGTAAATTTCAAAGAGCAGGTTGTGACACACGGGAGATTTTACACTGCCACGACTTTAATATGATGAGACTTGTTTCCTTTATAATTTAATGTAGGGATGCGCCGATAGCACTTTTTTCCAGACTGAGTACAAGTACTTACATTTGAATATTATTATTGTTGTTATTTTAGTTTATTTATTTAAAGGACAATGTTCTGTTACATTGAAAGATGGCTGCACCAGATTTAGCACAATGCTATTTTCCATCTGTAGTCCTGGTAAAAATAAAATAAAATAAAAAAAAAAAAACATTTCCTTAGCATTTCCTTTTCGGATACTTAATAATATTGTTAGAGTTCTTAGTTACTGATGAAAATGTGCTTTATTGTTGTTGTCATTAGTCTGACTAACAAAATGCTGCTACTGATATTTAACATGTTGGAATGAACGTTTCTCAGTCCATCCACCAGAGGGCGCCACTGTTAATTAGCCATACTTCCCGAATACCACAAAAAAGAGTAAAGACTTTTGAGGAAGTCAAAAATAACAAACATGGCGGGACAGAGGAGGTAATACTAATGTGAACGCTGATGTTGATATTAACGAATGTAGTTAAATTTGTTAGTAGTTTGTCACTAACTCGCAGTCGCTCTTTGAAAAGATCTGCTACGGTTCCCGGCGGTACTGCTCCGAATTCCCCGTCTGAGTACGCTTCCATGAACACCAGGAAAACTGAATTATATACAGAATGTAGGCAGAGGACTGACAGAACATTCCATCCATAGTGTCTTTTATGTAAGTTTCAGTTACTGTTATTTTTATCACTGTTGTTTATTTTGAAAAATCTCTCACCGCTGACATTACTCCTCTTCCACATACCTGCTGCACTTAACTGTGAGCGTCACAGATTGTATTGGAGTACTTTTATGAATATGAATATTAGTACACATGCTCAGTATCGGATCTGATACTGGTATCGGTATCAGTGCAGTTTAGTGAATATCCATTTATTACTCTATGCAGAACACACTTCATGTTATTGCAAACTGCACAAACAAAACCAAAAACTTCATAAACAAATATAAACAATTCATTGAGGAGTTGATAAAAAGTTGGTTTTGAGTGGTCGCTCATCTTGCCTCCGCTCTGTAATCGCACCAACAACTGAAGTGAAGTCACTGACATTCGCCAAAAGCAGAATATTTGCGTTCCAACATATAATGATGCAAATAATGCCTGTCAACATTCCATATGTTTTGTTTGTTTGTTTTTTTAAGTATTTGTAATGATAGATATTTGGATCTTTTGCTAACACAAACATAAAAAAAACTTGTTGGTCTCGAGTGTCCGCAACCCAATCAAGATCGAGTCCTTGACGGACAGAGTCCGAGATGAGACCGTGAAAGTAGAAAATGGTCTCGAGAACAGACTTGAGTATTACAACACTGATGACAGAGGCTTCTGTTTCCTTTCAAAAAGCTAAAGCTATGTTAAAAAAGACAAAATAATACCATAGGAGACCATTTAAACAACATAAATATCCACTAAACTTTGTAGTGATTGGACCAGAACCCACATTTTCACCTCTGAAAACACTTCCATGTCATGTTTCAACAACTTCACTGAAAATATCCACCCAGTTTAGTCATGAGTGCACAAATTATCATTGATTTATAGCCAATTTTGAGTTATTACAGTGTTGTACTATACCGTAAAACTGAGCTTTATAAAGGAAACAAATAGGGATTCGACCCTTGTTAGCGTTAGAGCTTTTAACAGATGTAAAACATACACAAACACAGCAGAAAGTGCAGCAGAAGACTGAAGGTTAAGCCTTCTAATGCAGTTTAGTGTTGGGCCTGACCCTGAACATTCTCCTACAATCTTATTCTCAGGCTTTGAGTATTGTATTATGCATGCATTTTAAACATGCAGAGCTCTGTGAAGCTGCTCTGCCTTCCCTTTGATGTTCTCCTCTCTTTTCTGTATCCTGATGCAAGTGTTTTATTATCCTGTAGGTGCAGATATAACATGTACACACTCTTAAATGTGTAAAAATGCAGCTTTGTCTTTTTATAACTGTTTCTATTCCTATGGTTCCTCATGTGAATTTGATTATTTTCTATATATATATACACCCCCTTATATTATATAACTATGGAAATAAATGTTTTTCTTTTCTTTTTTTTTTTTTTAAGAGATAAGACGAGGTAGATGGTAACATATTGGAGAGCATTTGGGTATAGAACCGTCCTCCTAACATTTATATCTCTCTTTGTGTGTTTGTCTGCATTGGCTGTTGCCATGTTAAGGAGCTGCTGGCAGGCAGTGGGAGTCAGACTCAGATTTAAAAATGGCCTCTGCCTCCTCTTCAAGCCCCCCTGTCAAAAGCAAGAGTTTGCAAAAGTATCACGAAGAATAGAAAGCCAAATATCTCTGGCTTCTGTGTGGGAGAGAATAAATACATGGAAAATTGCAAAGTGTGCCACAGGGTATTTTCTGTCACCCGTGGAGGAGTATGTGATGTTAAGCAAAATGCCTCAGGAAACTAAAAAACCCCATATTCCAAACATTAAAGTCCAAGAGACTTCAGCATCAGTCCCCCAATTTCTGCCAGCACCTGATGCACTAATGAGATTATACATTGTTTTTGGTTTGTGTCATTTTAACTGTAAATGTCATTAGAATTGTCACAATATACAGAAAAATAAGAACAGATGTGGAGATGAACTGTAAAATACAATACATATGTTATGTTATGGTACAATATAAATCATGCACAGAACATTATTTTGCGTACTATAGATTGTTTCTTGTTTTGGTTGTCTGACTAAGTCTTTTCCACAGAGAAGTGAATCTATGTTTGCATGTTTTCATTGCCTCTTGTAAACAGTCACATTCCTCTTGTGCAAATGTTTTATTCTGTCTGAATGTGTAAAGACACAGAGGAGAAACCAATGTATAGCACATGACTGCAGAAGCCCTGACTAATTAAGCTTTAATCTGAACCCATTTCCACACTGAATTTACAGCCAGCCCCAGGGTTTACTACTCTTCTGAATTGCCTGTCTTGCATCATGACTCTTTTTTTTTTTTTCCAAGCATGTAACATGTCATTACCATATTGACACTGCTGTGTTTATAATGTGACCACTTCACTGATTAATTCAAATAATATGTGTATTTAATAATGGGATTCCACTGTGCAGACATTGAAATGTGTGAGCTATATATAACTGCCCCAATTACGCCACATAAATGTGCAGTTTATCAAAATCATAATCGCTTTACCAAACTTAAAATGGCCAAATTACCTCATAGTTATGTGGGATATTTTAATAATAGTTTATCCGAGAAGTGGTTGATGCTTTGTATACTTAAAAAAAAAAAAAAAAGTGGTGGTCATTGTGTCTATGTGTGTGCTGATATCTGCATATCGATTACCTCTATATGTGCCAAGTAAATTGAAACAAATTGTATGTTATATTAGAAATTTCAGCTATTATATGTACATGAGAGAAGAAAAAAATATTTTTAAAAAATTGTTTTAACTTTGATCCACTTTTCCCAAAATGTAATCACATCTATTCTGGGTCACTGGCAATTTATAAACCCAATTTGGTGTAAATTCAACCAATAGTTTTGCTGCTACAGACATGTGAAAATTCACCAATTAAAAGTAAATGGGGAAAAAAACAAAAAAAAAAACAAAAAAAACTTTGATCTACTTTTCTCAAAATGTAGTCAGATCTATTCTGGGTCCACTGGTCATATATACACCCCATTTGGTATCATTTCAACTAATAGTTTTGCTGCTCCACTGTTAAAAAACAACATCAGCATCAGTCTGCAGATGAAAAGCAATGAATGCATTAAATGTTATTGCAAAAATGTAAAGAACTCCATTCAAGCTGGTGGTAAACACCATCATTAGTCACACTTAAAAACATTGCAACATCTCTTCTATGTATGAGTATTTTCATTTTTCTTTATTTTTCCTTTACCCAACCCTCGCACTGTTAATATGCTTAGACTTCCTACCCATGGCCTTCTCATGAAAAGCTATACTATCATATTTGGGAATCCTCATAAGGAGAATAAATCAGCTTAATCAGCTTGGTAACATCATCCAGTGCTTGTGGGAACACAGTTCTGTTGGCCCTGTATCTGCTCTGTTGTCTTCATTAGAATGATTATAATGTCCCCGTCTGCATTTGCAAAACTCAAGGCCAGGTTTTGAAGACTTGCATAATATTTTTTTCTGGAATACTTCATCTCTGCCTGTAATGATAATACAGTTAAATATGTAACCTTAATCTCTTTTTACTCCTAATCCTCTAGTGTCCCTCTTATATAGCAGTGTTTGGAGAAAGCAGTGTTGTCCATTCAGGCTCTGGAGAGTCTGAGCAACATGGACACTTCTATTACCAACAGCTCAGTTTCAGCACCTTGGAGAGCTCTACAACACAATAGACAATGTTATGTTTTGCCATTAAACACCATGGGAAACACATTTAATTTAGTGAATTAGTTAATATAAAACTGTCATTAAGGTGATCTCCATGTATCCAACCCCCCACCCCACCCCTTTACCCATTTTTGGCTCCACTTATTTATCACAACAATAGAAGTTATTGGCTTTTGCTGGCGTCAGACTGTTAAGAAAATGGTTTGTACATTATTGCACAAAAGCAAAGCTTACACACTTTTACTTTTTTTTTCTAATTTCAAAGGAAGTACAATGACAGGAGGAGCTGAATCATTTTGTCTAACTACTGTATATGGATGCAGCTAGATAAATAGTTAAATGGCTCTGATTTTCAAAGCCATACCACACATTAACACACTTGCCCATTAATCTAATTTAATGTAAGTTGGATTTTTTTTTTTTTTCCAGACACATTTGTCTTTTTATTCCTACTTAATAACACATTAGTACACCACATCACCAGGTATGATTATTACATGCTGAATCCCAGTTACATTGTATCTACGAAGACAAAACCCCCAATAGTTTCATAAAAAGAGGTTAAAAAAATAAATATATATATTTCATTCCAATTTATAAATGAATGTACATAAGCAAACCTTATCAAATAATATGTTTGTGTTTAATCCTATTATTCATGTTTTTTTGTTGTTGTTTGTTTTACAGTGGTTGATATTTTCTACTATTTTATTGTTTTTTTGTTTTTTTTTTGTTTTGTTTTTTAGATGTAGACAACAAACAATGACTGTGACTCTTACTAAGGCACTATGGTAGACTCAAACAACCTGTATGGAGAAAATGTACAAATTGGATTGAGAATGATTTCAGTCATTTTCACACTTGTTAAATAATGAATTAATTCTTTCATGTACTGACGCACCTACTGGTAGCTCCTGTCCCCATGGTAACATCTATAGATGGCACTGAACATGGAACAGGCACTGAACAATTCTAATAACTCATGAGTTGTATAGGCTGCCTCTTGTGTGTCCTTGCTCTTTTAGTCTTTTCCCGCAAAATGCCCCGTTCATTATGTCGTCTATGACTTATAGTGTATGAAATTCACCATTTAATGGCCTGGAGCCTACTGAATTTTGAATGAAAACAAAATAAAGCCCACATGGAGGAAGAAAATGGCATACATTTTGTATTTAACTTTGGCAGGCTTCAGTCCATGCTCATTAAGCTTGTCAGTTTCCCAAAAAAAAAAAAAAAAAAAAAAAAAAAAAATTAAAGCAGAACCAGTAGTATTAAATAATAAGTCAAAGAGCACAAGAAACAAATTCACGGCATTTGTCACAGTTTTTTTTATTTCACTTTACTGCAAGATGCAAATTCCTTTGTGTTGCTGTTTAACATAATTTAATAACAAAATGATCTCCCTGCATTTTCATCATATTAGAAGAAAGAAAAAAACAGTAATGATCACTTATGTCTTGTAGAGAGGCATAATCTGTTGTTTTACACACATACAAAAAAAAAATTATGGTTGTAGAAGCGAGTCTTGTAGCGTATCTGTACAGTATGTAGGTCATGATATTCTCTCCTGACGCTCATGGCCCTAGTTTAAACAGAAAATGCACAAGGAATGCTAAAATTTTCCAGACATGAGGCATTTCAGTGACGGTACATTGACAGCTTCGGGATTTGTGCTACATGTGCTGTTTACTGTACTAAGGCAAATAGTGCTATACTGATGGTGTTATTGGAGTTTACATTTACAGTATCCATTTATGAAGGAGCCGTGGAACATATTAGGAACTGAATTTAGTCTAGAGAATAGAAGGTAAGACTGACAGTGAAAAGGTCACGATAGCACAATGTGTGCGGGTGTTAAATATTAATGAGTATTGTATGGCTTTGTGTTGCTTGTGACCTGACCGTATGAGTGAACCTGCTCCATAAGCCCTCTGACTGACTTTCTAAAACTGCAAAAGGGAAATGACTCTCCTTATTTGACCCTTTATAGAGCCTGCAAAATGGTCTCAGAGGAGATGAATCAATGATCATTTAGGATCAATTAATCAAAATGAATGGTTGAGACAATACTCCAGACGCAGAGGAGAACCGTCCCTATAGTCCATAAATCTGTGCCTAACAGATGATGTACTTCCCCCTCGTACCCTGCTGTTTCTGACTATGCTGCAGGTGTGCCAAATGATTAGAGACACGCACAACCAAAGCCTCAGTACCATGTGGTCGCTTCAAGTAAACGCACCGCATTGTTGTATTCGTAATCCTGGTAGAAGCACAAACGTTAAAGTTGGAGAGTTTAATATTTCAGGCATTCGTCATTATTTACAAACCTTTTTTTGTTTTTGTTTTTGTAATGTCTCGTTCATAAATTCATGATCAAACCGAAAATCTGCAGCCTATTCTTAAATAATTGAAAGAACATGTTGCGGTTTTGCTTTCTCACAGGTACAGAACTGTTATTTTTGTCCGATGTCACATGAAAGTCATACGAAAAGGAGGTGAAAGAGAGTTCGGATCGAGCTTAATCTCAATGTGACTCCAGCCTCCTTTCATCTTCCCTCAAACTTGTACAAACAGAAAAAAAATGTCATTTCTGTCTTAACACTGATACAGATTCTCAAACAAAATGCAACACCGTTCCCTAATAATCCACGTCTTTTGTCAACCACTGAAAACAAACCACATGGTAGTATTTCAGACATCCATATACAAATCTGTAAGGATTGAGAAGGATCTTCACACCTGGAACAGATTAATATGAGCACTGGACTAGTGGCTGATGTTTGGGAAATACAGCGGCAATATCCAGCCGGTCGAAATGTCAGCAACAGGCAGCAACACAATACACCCACATATCGGCGTTGATCCCAGTGGACGATGTAATAGGGCTGCGACATTTGAAAAACAATGCCGGAGAATATCGAACAACCAAGATGCAGTGGTCAGATGTGTCGCCAAAGAGCGGACACGTTTATTCCTTTTGCAAAATGCTGCAATATGACGGCGCTTTAATTGTTGCCGTTATGCATGAGTTCTCAATTAAAGAAAGATGCATATGTGCGTGGTTTGTGTGTTTTCCATAGGGACTAAGAGTTTTTGTTCTCCTGTCTGAATGTAATAAGTAACACAAAGGCACCATCAAGAGTGAAGAATATTCATATGACAGTGATGAATGGCTTGTTTAAAAGCATGAATAGCTCATGACTCTACAGAATACTGCTGTGCCCATATAAGGGGCTTGATCATGTGGCATGTAATTGCTTTGGTGAGAGACAGACATAATTGCAGCTAATTATTTTCCGAATACTGATGAAAACAAGTGTTTCCTAAACAGAGGGAAGCATCGCGCATACATACAATAGAAGCATATGCACGTATATTATTTGTCAGATTACGGAAGCTAACAGAAACGAACAGCACTGGCACCTCGATTCACCATTACTGGCTTTGCTCTCCCTGCCAATGTTATTGATGGCAGACTAAATGTCTCCAAGGCTTCATGCTACCATGTGTGACAGAATGAAAATGTTGTCTGTGGGAAAAATATTTCACTGTTTATCAGTCGGTGCAGCTAGCCACAGTAAAACCCATTCTGTTAAATACTGTACATAAATGCCTCCCTGCAACACCTCCTCTTCCCAGTCGCTTCCCTTGCACTGTCCCCTGTTGTCCCTTTTGACAGAGGAGCTTGACAGATAGATCACAAAGATGCACAATCATTGCGTGGTAGGGACTGGGATGGAGTGCACCCATTATTCTAAAGCAAAGCTGTCTGGCGGGGCAAGGCCTGTGCGCCACATGGTGCCGTGATAGATGGGGACCATTAATCAAGGCGCGACGGCGCCCCGAGATTGATGTGCAGAAATTCAAATGCTCAAACAGCATTTGGAAGATTAAGGCTGTGTGGGCAAGGTTAGGAGTCTACCTTCCTGTTGTGGAGAGACAGGTGCACTGGTGGAACCGCTGTCCGGAGGTGACATGTTTGGGCGTTTAGGGGATGCTCTGCCCTGTAACAGCGCTGCTTTCAATGTTCCTTCCCCCAAAAGACTCTCGGGTGTTTCATATTGAATTAGATGTCCTACATTTGTCATTGCCCCAGTGACTCCCTGTCCTTCTGAGCGCTGAAGTCTTTTCAGTAGCAAAATAATTCTTTGTGATACCAAGCACTAAAATTGTCAGAAGCCTTCTTTACAAATCTTGTGCAATATGCATAATAACAGAAAATATTGTAAGATAAAGTGCTGCAGCAGCCCTAACACAAAACAAGATGGTTTATGCAACATTTAAAAGATCAAAATACAGTCAGCTTTATTCCAAATAGGTTTGGTGAATATTTCATGCGAGGCTTTTTGAAGCTGATGTTGCTTTGAAAAAAAATGTACAGTAAAACGCTCAAGCTTTGCAAATGGCAACAAAAAAGCTAAATCATCAAGAACAGCGGAGGAGAACAAAACAAACTCAACTAAAATTGTGCTGTAACCACTACGTCAAAAACAAATCAGGATTATTTCCATTGGTTTTTTCGTGTTGTTGAGTGTTTATACTGCATTTCCACTTTGCCAGCAAAGCATCTTGTTCTAAATAGGCTACGGAAATGTATAATTACTACACTGAACTTACTAGAAATAGTCGTCTTGCACCCAGTTTCCCATAGGTTCATTTGTATCTTAGTAGCAACGACATTAGTGATAACACCCTGATCTTGCTAGAATTAAGAGTTGCATTTGGTCATTACTCAAACACAAGCAGAAGCAAAGAAGTTGCACACAGCAACAAAAATGTACTTACAAAGAAACTGTGTCAACTCTAATGAGTGATCACGTATGCTGCCTGCAGACCATGCAGTTATGCTACTTACTGTATGTTTATAATAAGCACATCAGGTGGTAAGATTATAGTTTGTCAAAGCTTTTACAGTTAATTATTGACTGTCATAACAATCTGTTGGTGGTGCTGTGTGACATACATACATTTCAGCTTTAAATACAGTATATACTTATGTGTCTGTCTTGAAACTCAAAAATAAGCAGAAATGAAATAATTGGTCTTACAGCTCAGAATAATTTAAAGGGAGATATGTGATAAATGCGACTGGATAGTTTAGTGGTTTACACCGCTGACTTTGGTGCGGAAGGTTGCCAGTTTGAATCCTAAACGGGCCCTTTATTCTATACATGCCTATAGCTTGAAAGTCGCTTTGGATAAAACCTTCATGCAAATATAATGTAATGATATATTGTACGTTGATGGAGATGGAACCAGCCAGTTGAAAAAACCCTTAGTTTATGGGATGTTGTTTATATTATAGTTAAAGACAAGGTGCAGCATAATTATCTATAACTATCCTAATCACCATCTGTTATTATGTTTTCATCTATATACATATATTTGTTTTTATTAGTGGTTTTCGTATTTTTAGATCCAGGTTGCGTTGATATGGGGGTTGCCATCGGTTCGGGGGCAGAGTTGTCATTTTTCTGTCTTTCACGCTCTTTGTTATTGCTTTAAAATCTCTCTCACTGTAAAACAAACCTTAAACTGTAAGTATATCCTGAAAATAGTAGGTTTTTCAAAGATGTGTCTTATGTCTTTGTGCCTTATACGTTGTGTGTCACAAAATCTTGTATCGTAAATTGTTTTTATGGTACATTTGGAGATGCGAAATGAAAATAAATTTTAAAAAAATAGACATATGTTGGCAGATTTGTCTGTTACTAGAAACTGTTCACTGAACGGAACTGAAAGTGGAAATATATAGGCTGCTGAATTTTCAGAAGGATCAAATACAACTACATTTATTTTCATAGAATTACAGCAGTTTCAGTCCCGTAGACGTTCACTCACATGGTGCTGTTCAACCGCATAGTTTTACAGTTGTTAATTTTTATAAATAGGAATTAATATTATATGATTAAATTTCAGTTTTAAGTGGCATAGTTGACAGCATATCATACATAGAGAGTAATTCACAAGCGATTTCAAAGTAAAATAACACTACCAACCCTGTACTGGGTCTGTTAAAAAGCACAAAAGCCTTAGAAAATAATTCATGACTGAAAAGTCGTTCAGTTTCAATGCTGTTATTTTGACGTCAGTGCGCTACAATACAAGGCACAGGGAGCAGCGTGGAGCTCATGTGTCACATTCATATGTCATGGATTCAAGGACACACTAACATATGAAAAGGAGACAACGGTCAAACCACTGAAGCTGCAGATCAGTACATGTTCTATCTCTTACAAAGGTTATATTTGGCTGAACCCACTTTTATTTGTCTTTGGTTCATTTATTTGTGTGTTTGGACCCTTGAATTTCAACCCTGCAGGTGATACAAAACTATGTTTATATTCAAAAAGAAGGAAAGAGCAGAGGCACTCTGAGATTTGTGGAAATGATTAAAACCGCCTTTAATATAATATGGCAAATAAATTTAAAAGCACATGGGCCTACGCATTGCGGCCATATTGGCCTTCATCAGGGGATAGACAAAGAACGTAGGTCAAAGGTTAAAATGGCACCCATGGTGGTAATTTGGGCCCATCCGCCACCCACGGGATCTGCAAGAGGAGACGAACACAAAGCAAGAACCAATCAGAAACAAGAAAACTATGGGGTCGTAACACTGTTACTTGACGGTTAATTTCCTACATGTATGTAACGTGCAAAAAAGCAAAATGAAATGTTAAGATCAATGACAAAACGCTTCCTAAACCTACCAAACACACAGTGTGCGTTTGAATGTTCCACTTGTCGGTACGTTGCAGAACTGGTTAGACAGATTTGTGCTTTTTTCTTGAGGCACAGTGAGTCATACAGAAAAATACCTACAGCATTTTTATATTAGTGCAAATGTAGTACTCCAAACTTTAGTTTTTTGAAGCCATTTCAGTCTGCTGCTCTATTTTTAGCACCTATTATATAAGACGTGATGTGTTGCTGTAGGATTATCTTCTTGTGACATGAGCGTGTTTGTCAGAATCCATCTGAGGAGCAATTTGACCATCGCTTTTTTTAATCATTAACACAAATAAAGATGAAATGAGCAGATGAAAAGCAAGACTGACATGAGCGGTACAGGGGGTTTAACAGAAACCGTTCTGTTCATCCTTCCTGTTCTGGGACAAAATCAAAATAAATGCACGTCAAGATCTGGGGGATATAGAAAAAAAAATCTATTTTTTTTTTTTTCATATCAGATAATATCGATCACAATATCAATCAAATGACTATTTTTTGTCGAGCTTAAAGTTTTAGTCATATGTTAGTTGTGAAGAGGAAAGAGAGAGAGATACATATGGTGTACTGACTGGATACTTTGGTGGTTTACCCCGCAGACTTTTTTTTTTTTTTTTGACAGTTTGCTAGTTTGAATCCCAGGTGACCCCTTGGGCAAGGCCCTTTATGCAAACATGCCTGTACCTTATAAGTCGCTTTGGATAAAAGTGTCAGCCAAATATAATGTAATGTAATGGATAGTAATGTTGTGGTGCTTATAAAGAAGTCCCCCCACCCCTCTGTTTTTATGTATTACCCCCCCACACACACACACACACACACACACACACAAACTAAATACACAATGAACCATCTCTTGTTGAGTCAGATTGTCTTAAATGAGTGAATAAGTCCTTTTCTGTTGAAAATTTGTTTGGATAATTCTGACAGGAAGTACAGAGTCCAATGTTTGCTGTTACATAAAGGGAATGAAATCTATCTAAATGTGTCTGCAGA
>JAPSES010000249.1:14682080-14710600 GCA_029822895.1 Maxillicosta whitleyi
AAACCCACCCCTCTTTAACTCCATTTTACATTATAGTCTAAAATAGCTGCATTTAGCATGGCGCAGCAGGTTGCCTCAGATAAACACTTCACAAGAGATGATCGGTTTGGACACCCCCGGTCCCCTGTGTCCAAAAAAAAAAAGTGTATTCCATAATTTATGATTCAGACCCAGTGAGTTTAACGCACTGCAGATTGAGGACATTCGCGCAGATTCAATTAGACTTTCTCTTATTAAAGACACTTATGCCTTTTATGTGCTTTACATTTAATTCCATACCTACTGTGTGCTTACCGCTTTCCTCTCCATTAAGCAGCTGAGTAGACATACGAGTCATATCGCAGCCCAAAGCGCTTTAAAATACAAATACATATAGTATATATCCCTATGCAAACAAAACGTTCTCTGTCATGGGAGAGCAATCCTATGCGACAATCAGCCTGAGGCCACTGGAACACTTATTCTACCGCGCGCACAGGCTGTGGGGGTCGGTAGGTGGCAGTCGTCTCCCATTTGGAAGAGACACATGGGAGGAATCTGTCTCTCTCTCTCTCTCTCTTTCCTCTCTCTTCCTCTCTCTGTGTGTCTGTCTATCTAAATCTCTCTCTCACATACACACACGCACGCACGCACTCCCAGATAGATGCGCGTTTCACCAACATTTTTGTTTTATTTTTTTTTTTACATTTGACCCCCTCCTTTAAAAAAAAAACCTGACCAATGAATAAGAAGGACGGCGGTAAAGAATCAATACATTTATTCCAGTCCTCTAGGTGAGACGCAAGCGATTGGACTCCCTGCAGTGGGGGGGCTACGTGGGGAAGGAAGAAAATTCGATGAGAAGTTCGTGAAAAAGCGGAATGAAGACAATGGTATGAAAGAATTCTCGTGCGCTCACTGTTGTAGTCCTGCGGCTGGTGGTTGCGCGGATCCACCAGCAGTGAGTGACGGACCAGTCTCACTTGGAGGGACCAGCTTGTCAGTGGGAGGTAACCTACATGATGGTCCCCTCGTGCACTTATCAATTCCGTGTCCGTCCTTGCCGCGCCGTGCTTTTTTTTTTTTTTATTTGAGTACGTAAAAGCCGTGCGCACTGAGGCACCGTAAAGCGCGCCGGTGGATGTTGGCTGCACGCGCGTCTTGGAAAAACGGTAATATGTGATCACATCTGAAGAAGCAGCTTAAAAAACACACTGCCGTCGGCTGAGAGGAGTGGTGGGGGACAAAAAAAAAGGGCTCTGACGTTCAGGACTTTGTGGATAAAAAAAAAAAAAAAAAAAGATCCCAGACATTTTCTTACCTCTGTTTGTGTCACATCAATGGATAGAGGCGAGGCTTGAAATGCAAACACAGATGGAGCGAGGCGCAAAAGTGATGACTGCCTTTGGTGAACTATAAGCTGTACCTCCGTCCAGACAGGGTAAGATCAAGTCTCGGCACGGAAAACATGTAAGAATTGCGCTATTTTTTTTTTGTTCTACGACGACTGATTTCCACACACTTGAAGGGGTTTTAAAGGCTTCTTGAGGATACCTGCTGGATTTTTTTTTTCCTTCCCTCCCTCGAGTCGACGTTGCATCGCCTTCAAGATAAGATGCATTTTTCATCACGGAAAATGGAGAAGAGAAGAGAAAGATTTGGTTTCATTTCGACAACTTTATTAAAACTGCAATGTATAGGATACCTTTTCAATCACTGAACTGCGGGACTTTGTTTTCATCGACAGAACCGAAAGGGAAAACAGAAATAAGCATCTTGCAAGTCCGCACTGGGTTGTGAGGTGAAATCTAATCAGATTCAGAGGAGGTTTTGGCGAAGAAGTAATAGAGACTTTTATGAAAGTTGCGTTAAAAAAGAGTGGGACGTTAAAATAACCTCAGCTGTTACTTAATGTATGGATGATGGGCTGCTATCAAGTTTTTCAGGAGAGACCATTTCTCCCTGCATTGACCAACCTGCTCATCGGGTTATGAAAAGGTTATAATCGTTTCATTTAGGTGCGAATAAAATAAGAACACTGCAAATTCGCTTTTTCTCTCAAATTCCGAAAATATCCAGGACCACGTTTGGCATCAGGAGAGTACTTTCAACAATGGCACTTGTAGGTGCCTCTGTGTGGTGTGCGTCCTGAGGACAAAAAAAAAAAAAAAAAAAAAGGAAATACCGGATGCATTATAATCACTGTGAGAGTTATTAGCACGTCATCCAGACTGATGTGTGGATTACATATCACGTCGTTTTGAGAGTGGAAACACAATGTATCTGACAACAAAGTATCACAGCGGATTCTGCAAAATTGCCTGACAATTGCGGATGTTTTGTCGATGCAGTTTTTGGGGAGGGAGCGAAAGAGGGCTCGTTCTTCGTCAAAGCCAGAGATCCTGCAGACGTCGGTGTCTCCGTGAACAAGTAAGTTAGTGTTAGTGTCACTCATTTTTACACAAAAGATGTCTTGTCTTTTTTGTGTGTCTGATTGCTCCAAATATCCCAACATTTCTTCTGGTTAGATGTGCAAATATGATAGTTTGTTTCATTTATTTAATTTATATGTGTGTGTGATGGATATAAACTAAATAAAGGTACACTATTCTGGAGGTTTTTAGTGCTCACTTAATGCTGCGGCCTCCAAGTAAAAGATCTCTAATCACGCACTGATTTAGAAGATAAGGAAAAGATGCGCGCACTCGCGTGGTTGTGCTTGCGTTTCATCGCGCGCCCTTGAGCGTGCGAGCATTAAAGCTTAGAAAGGAAGAACACTGGAAGAGTTTATCATTTCTACGAAGCAAAACCCAAAATAATGCCTGTAATAAATGCCTTTACACATGTAACATACCTAGCACATGTTGGATATAGACTAGATAGATAGATAGATAGATAGATAGATAGATAGATAGATAGATAGATAGATAGATAGATAGATAGATAGATAGATACTTAATCCTGAGGGTAATTCAAGAGGGTAACTCATCCATCCATCCATCCATCCATCCATCCATCCACCTGCACTCAACCTACATTTAACAGCCACCTGAAAATCTGCCATATTTAGCACGTGTATCTATATGTCATAGTAATGTTTCACAAATAATTAATCGTGTGTATGAAATATTTAGTCGCGGAATTTACAATTCAAGGATTGCATCACTGGCTTCCATGATGGGTGCTTTGCTTTTCTTTCAACTTCCCATAGTTTTGTCAGGAGCCGCTTATTCACAGCCTCTGTGCCTTGAAGGGAGCTGTCCTTCTTAACGTGGTGCTGAAATTAAAATTAGCCTTCTTTGCTCGCCCTCTCTTCAGCTGGAAGTGACAAGTCTTAGGTCGAGGCTCAAAACACTGAGTCACCATTCTGTGGGAAATAGTCATCTTCATTCTTCAAGTAACAAAGCAACAGATGACACATTTGTGACTGTGTGCCCATGATAAACAGTTTGCCAATGCACCAATTTTGAAAGCAATTTTTTTTAAAGCGAAGTCATAGACCAAGCAACGTATCAATACATAAGGAAAGTTACAGAAAAAAAAAAATATCAGACCACCTTTGTTTTCTTCATTTTCTTGTTCATGTTAATGCCTGGTACAACTAAAGGTACATTTATTTGGACAAATATAATGATAACTACAAAAATAACTCATAATAGTTCAATTTCAGAAATGATATCAATCCATTTTCCATTTTTTCTTGATAATAATCCAAATCACTTCAGTTCTTACATCAATATCATTATACTGACAAAACAGGGCTTTTAGACATTCCACGTTTTAGTCACATGACACACACATGGGTTAGTATTGATTGCATAACCATTGTGTTTGATGACGTTTGATGGTCTAAGACTGTTTTGTGCGACTTTAAAGAAACAAACCACAACAATATGAAATACTAGAATTAATCTACACATATTTTGGGAAATATTCTTGAGTAAAGGTTAAAATGAAGTCATATTTACTTGTTATCGCTGCTTTTAATATCAGTGGCAGGTGAACTTAAAAACAGTTATCTGTCATGTTGGTGACAAAGCTGCATTGGTGGTAAAAGCATAAATAGAGGTTGCTGCCACTCTAAAGGCATACGATGAATTGCATCTCTCACCTGTGAAAGTGGGAAGCGTGGTGAGCATCAGTCATTCACTGAAAGAAAAGCCCTCCATATGATGGAGTCACATCACCTTGGAGAGACAAATTAGACTGCTGATTTTATGTTTCTGGCCTGTCAGATGGCTTGGCATGATAAATCCTCCCTACATATTCCCATGATTGCAGTTGTTTGCTGGCAACTGGTGCAGAGTGATTCATTGTAATAAGCAAAGAGACTATTCCTCCTCCCCAATTTAGCACTTCTCCAGATTTCCCATCCGCATGGCGACATCTTTGAAGGTGAATGTGTGCTCTGTGTTAACTGGAATAAAGGGAAATCCACTCGACCTAAAAGGGTTTTTTTTTTGCTTCTAAAAAGGTTTACCAGGACACTGAATCTGAATCAGTGTTTGTTTATTTCACTATGTTGGAGTGACAACAGTTGTGTCCCTAGGGTTTTCCTATTAGTTCTCCTCAGCTGTGGGTAATAGCCTTAGAGCAGGTGCAACAGGGGGCCGAGAGGGACTTCCTGCTGCTCACAGAAAGCCAGTCATCAGTTGATAATGTTGCTACCATAGACATCTGCTTTATGACCATTTTCTCCAGCCATTGTTGTCTGACTTATCTATTGAAAATCACTCCAAGCAGCCATGTCAGAAAATTAATGAAGTTGTCAGCTGGAAAAGGGCACTACTGCAATGAGGTGCCAGGGTCTTGCAAAGCGACAGACTGTATATCCATGTTCTCTTCTCACACTCTTTTGTCATTTTTTCCTCCTCAGCCTATGACTCAGTTCAGATCAGGGCCAGCACTTTGTGCCATATAATAAATGTTCATTTCTCAAATCGGATTAATCTCTGTAAAGCCCAGCTTAGGACACCATTAGCATTCATTTCTTTCACTGCCGGGGACTTGTATCAATAATGGAGCTACCCTTACATTTTTCATCTTCTCTGGGTATAAAATCTCTCAGGGGGTTTCATTCAACGAGAAAGCGAACAGTTACAGTGATCCGTTATCTACTCCCTCGGCTTTTGTATTGGAAAATAGCAGTGCGATGCTGGGGGTCTGAAGTGCTAGGCCAGATAGGGTCTCTAAGCTGCAATGCTGAAGGTGGAGGGGGGGAGAAAAGCCATGATACAGAGCTGAGGTTGACAGCATTCATATAATGGTGCACAGATACTAAATTCAGAGCTCAACAATTGATATCACCGCTACTTATCAACGGTATTTTACAGGTTTGATCAAGAGTCAAATGTTTGCACTCCATTCTCTGTGTGTATTCTTCATTGTTATTGATTTGCTCTTATAAACGTGACTTTCTACCAGTTAAAGTCAGTACAGTATTTCAGAACACTTCACTTAAGTCAATGGATGAAGGACTTTTTTTAGTCAGTGATGTAAGCTGAAGCTCCCATTGGGTGCATCATGCCTAATGATTGCTGCTCTTATCCATGTGGTCAGTCATGTGGTGCTTAATTATGCATATTGCAGAGGTAGGCAAGAAAAAAAAAAGACTCCTTTACTGTCAACGGCCCAAACAAACAGCATCTCCTGACTTAAAATCTTTACTTGATGATGATGATGACGGTCACGCACTAAATATTAAAACATTTGGCTGCAAGAATAAAATATGCATCAATCTCATATAAAGTTTTCACCCCTTCTCGTGGTGGTTAACTATGAGAATAAAGGCAGACAAATAAAAAAAACCAAAATCTTTAATTGAAATGTAGTCATAGGGATATCAGTACATTGAATAAATCAAGTAAAATGTAGTTTTTCAGCTATTGTTGTTCATAGGTGCCACTGTGAACATAAAAAACACTGTTATCTTCTACAACATTGATTCACAAATAAACCCATGTAAACTGACAAATGTTAGCCGTCACAGATGCTTCTATTAATCTTCACGTTATTGATATATTTTCCTGTTTTGACACGATATCGTCTGAATTAACTTTGAGCTTTGACGAAAAAATCTACGTGACCAGTTCATTCAATATAGAAAATTAGCTTCTTATCAGTGAAAAGATGCAAAACGCAGTGGGTAATATTATAATAAATGGAACGAAAAGCTTAGATGTAGATGAAATATTCTGTGTAAGTCACTAGAAAAATAGTTCTCTTTGATAGTTGAGAGACTTGAAGAGATGCTGTTATGAGGCCTCGGAACGTCGCCTTTAACATAAGAGCCAATGATGTGATTTTGCAAGTGTGCTACATGAGCAGATATTGTAATATTGATTGAAAGAAAGAACACACACACACACACACACACATATACACACCTCCGTTGCTATTCAAATGCGCTGGAGGATGATGCGTACAGTGCTTTGAAGAGAGTGGTCAGATTTGTTGGATGCGAGAATCTAACAACTGGTCACACTTTTATCATAGCTGACACACCATCAAAGTCATTATAGTCTTTCCTACAAAAAAAAAAAGGACTTGTTTCCCCGCTGATGTACGCGGGTGAATGATCATCTGAAGCTCGGGCTGCGTGCCGTTGGAGCTTGTATAATATATTCTACTCTATCAACGAGACACAAGCGAGCATCTTAGGAACAACACACGTTCGTAGATGGACGTGAACGGTATCTGCGGCTGCCACACTCATTAGTCATCCTTTGGAGCATGTCTGTCTGAATGCTCTGTCCAGGGAAAGAACAGCTGAGCAGGGGGACGACCAGAGCACATTCCGCCAGTCGATGGATTAATCAATTGGTGTTCCAGCCCAGCCCATCCATCTCAGGGAATAATCTGGGAGACATCATAAAAGTGCCATTCTGTCATTCTAGAGGCCAGGGAGCATTGCTTATTCTCTCTCTCTCTCTCTCTTTCTCCGCATATCTCGATTACCATTTTGACTGTGAGAACAGGAATGGATTAAATGGGATGTGGTTAATGTATGTTCATTACGTACGTTTCAGCAACGCAAGATACGTTTGATTTTTTTTTTTTTTTTTTTTTTTTCAATTTTACTCTACAGATTGGAGTATTTTTGGTTCTGTGACTCAGTGCTGAAGTGGATTTTCCTCCATCTCCGACACTATCTCACACTTTTTTTTTTTTTTTTTTTCGCTTCTTTAGTATAATTCAGCCAAGGGCACTGACCTGATTTTAGGATGCATCATTACTCACCACTTGCCTTACATCACCTACCTTGCCACTCATTATGATGGTGTCTTCTCAACTTAGTAATCTTCACCTTTCCCTCTGCTGCTAGTCTCTCTCTTTTCTTGACCTCGCTAGAATGTCACTCGCTGCTAAAACTAGACTGACACCACCCGAGGAAGGACTGATGTGATGGCTCCATTAATAACAGCTCACTTGAGCACATACACATGCTTACAAACACCCCCCCACACACATACACACACACCAATAACACAGTTAAACTCTATACGTCTGAGCCAAAGGGGAGTCATTCTTCCTGCTTTATAGGTATCTGGTCTGTTTAAAGTGATACGGGCCCTGGTACCACATTAATTCCCGCTGCTAAATTAAAAGGTTAATAGGCTGGTGAAGGGGGCTCTGCTATCTCTTGCTGCCTTTCTGTTTAATCCAGACAGTGCCCTACGGAGGCAGCATTCCTGGAATCCTTCTAAAGGGAAAAAAAAAAATAAAAAAATTGAAGGTTAAAAAAAATAAAATAAATGAATATAAGCCTGAATCTTTATTTGATGACTGTGGAATTTTTGAGTGAAGTGAAGGCTCGGTCCTCTAAACACTCAAAGTTAAAACATTTGAACTGGAGAGATGCCCTTCAAACAGGTTTTTAATGGTCGCATGGCAACAGAGCTGTGGCGCATCCCCAAGCAGCTTATGAGCCGCTAGCTAAAATAGAGGTTGTCAACGGACACCAGCCTTCAGTGACAAAAGCACAATCTATAGTCTGTTTTATATGACGTATCTGGTGGCTCTTCAATAGTTTGTTTGTGTTCTGTCACCCAAATCACCAACTTTTTCAATAAGAAAGTGAAGTGTTTAATACAGTATAGATAAGTGCTTATATCCCCCATAGCCCCCCCCCCCCGTTTTTATCTGCTTTTAACTGTGACTGTTTTTATATTTGTACTTTTATCGATATTATGTATTTTGTATTGATTGCTTTTATTTATGTACAGCGTCTTTGCATCCTTTGAAAAGCGCTTTAGAAATAAAAATAAAATTATTATTATCATGTGTGTTATGGGCTGTTTACCTTTTACGGCGTCCTATGGTTTTTAAGATGAAAAGAAATTAGCCCGTAGCCATAACGGATACTTGACCTGTTCAAGCTTTTTTTTTCCCCGTGTACGTTCTGTTTTCGTCCATAACAAATTGCGTGGCTTATCTTGGAGGGGTGTTGTAAAGATGATGTCCCTCCCACTTAAACAAAGAAGGAAGAACATTTGACCCCGATCCACTTAATTTTCAGAAAAGGTTTCCTCAGGCCATATCATCAGAATACAAGGAAAGTGGAAGTGGGTTGTACTGAGAGGCAAAAAAAAAAAGTGATCATAAGGTTGGAGCTGTTGAGTAAAGATGAAAATCATTAAAATCCAGTAAAATCATTAAAAAAAAATCCATTTGGTCTTTGAGAACACAAAGCTGTAATATTTTTTTTCAGTATTGTTCATGAGTGTTTGACCCTACACGCATTAGGCTGTACTTAGAACAGAAATCTAGTCTTATCTTTTGAACAGCTACAGCAAATTCACTGGATCAAAGTAAGCCACGTTCATTTTTACAACATGTCGTACACGGAGGTGATTCAGAAACGAGAAAGCTGCTTTACGAATAGAAACGAACCGTGATGAAAAGCCCATAGATGAGTAAACAATGTAATTAAATGACCTTCACAGTCTGTAAGCAGATTATTGTGGACTACGTGCTGTTAAAGCCAACTGTAAATGAAGCTCTGAGTGTTAAGTAGAAATATGCATGAATAATCAATTAGAATACAAAGAATGGTCAAAATGGTTTTTTTTAAGGGGTCAGGAGATTTATGTTATATTTTATACATATAATTAATATTTATGCCAATGTTTCAGCCAGAGGGCTACATAAAAACCTATTTAGTGTCTAAAAAAATTAAATGGTATATTGTAGTCCATAAAGTTGTTTGCTTTTAATATAATTTATTTTTGTCGTTATTATTTATTTATTTATTGTCTTGATATTATCATTATTACTATTATTTACCTGGAGAACACATGTTAATGATTCCATCATGACTAATAGATAGAGAAATATAAAAAAGTAATGCAAAAGGAAGAGGGAGATGAGATAAATGTATAATTAATAATATTTTATGCAGAGGGGATTGGGATTAAATTAGTTAGTTTTTGTGCATGTAAATAACATTATTGTGCTGTTTTGTCTTGATTGTTGATTTTTGTATTAATATAAATGTTTAGCTTATTCACATATATGTCAAATTTCATTGCCTGTTTGGAATAAATCATCATCGAAATCATAATCGACTGAAATTGTCTTGGTTATTCAACTTTAAAAATGTTTTAAGTCATTTATTTCAGTTTAGTTCTACTTTTATATGGCCCAGTATGACAAATAATAGATGTGTCTCAAATAGTTTTACTATATGTACCATATACAACATGCACCGCTTTTAGGCACAGAAGAAAACACTCTAGAAACCTCTGTCAGAGCCACAGAGGAGGGATTCATCTTCCACAGTGGACAGATAGTCTCATAGGTGTTGTGTGTACGTTCAGATGCGTGTTTTTCACCACAAGAATATATTAAAAGTAGGTGGAGTGATGAGCAACGTTCAGGCAGAAAGTGGTACAAGGCCCAGATTCCACACCTCAGCCCTGGGACCCAGAGAGGTTGTACTTTTTCACATATAGTGGACCTTTAGTTGTTGTCTGACAGGGTCATGACAGCCACCTACTGTGGTGGGAATGCCTTAAAGGAGGGATATTTATCTTTTTTTTTAAATAGAATTATACATTTTCAAACATTTCCCTGTGGTCTACATAAACTGTAAATGCTCTGCTTGGGTCTAAATTCTTCATAAATTCACCTCCACAGGTTCATCTTCAACACTATTCCTCAGTAATGACACCAGAAAGGTCATTTTGAGTGCTGGCCCTTTAAATGCACAAGCCCCGCCCCCTCCAGGTTGTAGACTGTGCTGCTCAGTCCTGTTCAACCATCAACTGAACATTTTAGGTAATTGTTTTGATGTTTGGGCATATTTTCAGTTTTTACTTCAACCACTGCTGATAAATAATTAGGTCGTAATCTGAGAAATGTACGTTGGAAGTTTTGGCCTTATATGGGCAAATGTTGTGATGTAACTAGTTATAGATGTAATGAATTGGGGGGCAGTTGTGGCCTAGATAGCTGGAAATGCTGCTGGAGTGTTGGCTTATGTTCGATGGGATGCAAGTTAGATTGCCTGGACTGGTGGAGAGTTGTTGGTTGATGTGCCCCCTGAGCAAGGCACCCCCCCCCCCCCCATTCGCTCCCACCCTGCAGCATGTGTGATGTATGTATGCATGATGTAGTGATGCATTAAAGGCAGAGGTCAAATTTCGGTGTGTTGCATGATTACGTGTGAACCTACGGATAAAACAAATATTCTTCTTCTTCATCATCAAATGAAGCAGGAATTAAACCACGTTGTAGAAATCTACTCGATTGTTTCCAAAAATAAATATAAAGATAGCTTTACAGCATCTGGAGGGCTCAAATTAAAAGTTTTGGAACTATTAGAGTCCAAATACACAAATAAATGAACCAAAGACGAATAAAAGTGGGTTTAACAAAATACGAACCCTTTAAATTAATTAAAATGACCATCTCTAATATTGTGTCAATCATGACATTTGTAGCGATAATCTGATCTTCAAATGCAGTGAAGTGAATGGTACTCTGTGTCTGTGCATATACACCCTCCTAGACGTTGCCTTCTGCAGACCCAGGGGTGCTGAAGGAGTGTCTGGGATCTGGACATTTAGGTCGAGCTTTGCCGTCTGTCTCCTAGTTCTCACAAACCCAATCAGACTGGCAATCAGATGGTAGCGCAGCTCAGCGTCTCAGCAGGGGTTTGGTCATCAGTCAAAACCCCACAATACAACGCAGCATGGTAACAAAGCTAACAGTCACACAGTTGTACTCTACAGACACTGTGTCCATGGCAGCAGACTGGAAGACTTTCACGTTTATCACTGAAATAAAAGAGTTTCTGCTGAATCTTCGACTCAAACCGAAGCATATAAGAATCCACTCCCCCTATGACAGACCATGTGCAGTGTGTTTTTTTCTTTTCACACTTATTTCCTCTGTTTTCACTCATGAATGTGTGTGTAGATGATGTGTGTGTTTATCTCTACGCATGTCTGTGTCTCAGTGCAAGTGTCTGTGTCCCTGTTAGTCTTTGACCTTAATGTGTCATTCATCCTGGCACCTGCATGTAGGCAACGCTGCCCTACTATGATAGTTTTGATCTGACAAGGATAGACTTACACTTGATTTAATCCAAGTTGTCTCCATGGAGTCTGCTGAGGTACCAGTCTGTTTCTGTGCTCAGGTCAAGGCCTTGTGACAGGGGCTGTCAGTCCTTTCCTCCACTGCATGTGGAAGAGAAAAGAAATGCGTTTACCAAGAAAAATAGCTGGTAAAGACCCGAAGGGATTGAAAAAGCTCCTTCATGCATGGTTCACCGGCATAAAAACTCAACCTTAACACATGTGGCTTCGCATACTGAAGCTTTGTCAGAATCCAGACTCGAACTCGGTCTTAATTCGTTGTAATAGCCTCCTGACAACCAGCAAAGTTTTAGATTTTTTGTATTAAATAACCGTCTTGATCAGAAACTGCATAATGTAACTTAATGTTCCGATACATTTTTAAAAATCATATGGAATGTCCTTTGCAGTGGACAGTATTTTTTAAGTAAAACCATGAAACTTTTGTTCCCTACAGAGGACAAAAACATGATAGTCTGAACTTAAATGCTTCCTGGTTTTTAATAATGCTTTACTGTAGTTCTCAACATTTTTTGGACAAACGACCTCCTACGTCTTCATGAGCCTCCTGGGGGTGGTGGTGGAGGGGGGGGTGCTGTAAGTAAGTAATGCGACACATGTCAATAGGGACTAGGGTAGGGTGGGGGGGCACAGGAGATGTACATTCACCAATGAGATAACATGCTAGTTGTAGGAAAGCACAGTACATTCATTGGACATCCATGCAAAACTGTACTGATGTTCACTAAATGTTGAAAAAATGATTTGTTTTTCTTTCTTTCTTTAATAAACTCAAAGTGTCTTTGAGTCTCAAGAAAAGCGCTATATAAAACCAATTTATTATTATTATTATTATTATTATTATTATTATTATTATCATGCGAAGTCATTCCATAAACATAGCAATGAATATAAATATCACATTAATTTACGGATGTATTCATTATTATTATTATATATTTTTTCCTCTATCCTGATTATATTATAATTTTTCCTGGTGTGTCCACACATACAGCACAGTGTTTTGTTTAAAACTCTTCTTTTTCTCTTGTTGTAACATCCATTGACATCCATTATTATTATTATTTTTTTTTAAAATTTATTTAGGTGATTAGTCGCAGAAAAAGGTCTTTCCATTGCCGTTTTGTGTGATATACTATTTGCGTTACACTCTTGCCAGCAAAAAAACTTGAAATGGAGAATTTTGGTGAAATTGTCATTTTTCCATTAGGCAAATTTTATGCGCTTATAGTTATAGCTGCACAATTTGAAAAGCGGAAAAGCGAGTACTGGCACCCTAACGTATGGGCTGAAATATGTGCCATCAGAACCTGAATTCGAGGAATTTATAATTGAATTTGAATAGCTAAACTTGAATAATTGCATTGGAAAAACTGAATTTGAATCACACAGTTTGAAATTGTATTCATTAATTTGAATTTTTGGATTGAAAAACTGAATCTGAACAGTAACATCCATTGACATCCATTATTATTATTATTATTATTATTATTTATTATTATTATTTTTTAGGTGATTAGTCACAGAAAAAGGTCTTTCCATTGCCGTTTTGTGTCATATACTATTTGCGTTACACTCTTGCCAGCAAAAAAAACTTGAAATGGAGAATTTTGGTGAAATTGTCATTTTTCCATTAGGCAAATTTTATGCACTTATACTTATAGCTGCACAATTTGAAAAGCGGAAAAGTGAATACTGGCGCCCTAACGCCCCCCATTTGTGCCTCAGCGCCCCTCTTCTTAGCTTTCTCCATCCAAACGCCCCCAGTGTTGTCCCAACGCCCTCCCCCCTTTGAGAAACACTGCTTTGTACCAAGGTCAAAACAAAGACAAGTACGACCGAAAGAACAGCAGCAAAGTAAGTCAAATTAACACACTTTCAGATAACAGCTGCTGCGAGTTTGCAGTCAATGACAAACACTGATCTGGATGTTTGACAGCAGGTGATATTTTTTGAGGAATAAAAACACACAATTAAATTGATGGATAATGCGTCAAGAGAGGCATTAGAGAGGTAGCCAATCATGCTTGATGGGAAGAAGGAATGCGTATGTGTGTGTGTGTGTGTACGTTTGTGTGCGTGTGCATAAACGTGTATGTGCATACAGTGGGATGGCCAGCCTCCCGCGGCCAGTGCCAGACTCTTCAGCATTTGGCAGCGGCTCGTCTGTCACGAAGGAAAGAATATAGTCACACAACATTCAAGGCCGCGTCACATTTTATTTCTTTTTAGTGAATAAATTACCTTCATTTAAGCAACGGCACATGAAAACGCACAGCGGTGTCCAACGCCAAATCAAATGTATGAAATACAGAAGCTGTAAGAGTTAGATTTCACGTGAAACTTTAAACTCCAGTTGGGTTTATGAGAATGAAAGGATTATTAAAAAACTGAATAAAACATTTTTCTTCCATGTCTCCCATGATGGCTTTTTTTTTTTTTCATTTTATTTTAATCAAATGCAGTCAAAGGATGCAATACAAATCAAATTATTCCAGGAATTGATTAACGTTATTTTCTTTTAACCAGACAGAATATGACAGATTGTTATGCCAGCAGCAAGAAAAACCATACTCCACTATTAAATATTGTAGAAATTGTGCTGTGCCACCAAAGTGGGGCGTCTTTAAACCACTGTAGACCAACCCCCCCTCCGTGGGTTACCTTCATAGTAGCTGTATAGTGTGTTTTTTTTGGGGTTTTTTTGCATTGAGTGGGAAAACAGTGCATTGATGATGACTCTTGAATTAATGAGTAATGGTCTCAATGAACCTCATGTGATATTTTGTTTGTTTTGAGGGTGATGTTTTTTTTTGTAGGGGCCAGGGACCGTATAATATTTCTAAATCATGTTGAGACCTTCTGATCTCGGGGAGCTATCTGTAAGAAACCTTGGTATTTTTTGTATGTGATTGTGTGGTTTAATCTTTTTCCTGCTCTGAAGTCTGGTGCAGTGATATAGTGATTATGTATAGTAACAAGGGAACATTCCGGGCTCTACGTTGACTGTTAATTGGGCTCCGGTGTAACGACTGTGTCATATTAACGACCCAGATCTACCTCATTGTAATATTCATGAGAGGAGGATTGCCATTTTTCTCCGGAACCGCGTGATGTAAATTTATATTAGTGTGCGAGTCGGAATGGTATGGTGTGTATGTTGATGTTTATGTGGATGAGTGTGTGGGTGTGGGGGTCCAAAGGTTGCGCAGCTCTTCTTCAGTTTATCCTTTTATGTTCCTAAAAAGCAGCTGCAGTGCTCACTGTGGGTTTCATCCTATACCACCGGTACCGATATGAAGATGCGTGTATGTTTATTGATTCGCAGACAGGTATTGCAGATAATCGACTCTGTTTGCGTCACATTACTTAAAAATGAGGCAAGATAAATAGACTCAAAACCAGGTGGTCTGTCGAAAAAAAAGCCCGTCCAGCCCGTTACAGCCACTTGGGAGAGTTTTTTTTTTTTTTTTTTTGGAGGCAGTGTGGACAGGTGAAAAGGGTTCTCCGCTCTCGATGAAACAGGTGGGACCCCTACAGTAACTGGCATGTAATCCTCACACTTCCTCCCCCCGCCGTTTGCTCTTATTTGCATTACACTAATCTGAGCACAAAAGAGACTCCTATTCTTTCTGTATTCATTAGCTTCATCTCTAGGTGTTCTTGATTCTTTAAATGCCCTATCATGTCCTGGCCATCGTATTGCATATTTCCATGCTTTAAGGCACAATTCCGCTGTGCTATTTCTCCTTGCGATGCCTGAATTGTAATGTGTAGTTTCGTATTTAAAGAGGTCATATGAATGTGAGGTGTCCCTTACGGCTAAAAAGGCTAAACCAAAGGAAGCAGAACAGAAACCGGGTTTTTCCTTTTGTAGTTTGGACTTGTGAGGTCACAATAGACAGAGTGGGATATCTGATAAGACAGGACAAGGTATTTTGAAGGACAAATGAGTGTTAACATCTTGATTGTTGAACGTTTAAGTTATGAACTGCTGCCACACCGTTTTCCTTATCTCTGTAGATAGAGGACAGTCGAGCTCACCCTACTGTGGACTTCATTTGACTGTTTCCCTATTCGATATCTGTTTTATCGTTCCTTTTTTCGCGTATAGTCGTGAAGGATGAACCTTAATGGTAAATTGTGTTTCCCTCTACAGAAGAAAATCATGCATATAAAACACGGAATGCTACGCTGGCTGTCTTCCAAAACCAATTTAGACTTAAATGATGAATAAAAGTGGCTTTGCGGAATATGTGGCGTCACGTCAGATCCAGCACAGTAAGTTTTGTGTAGTGATGAGGGATTCATTATAGCCAGTTAAGAATGGCAGCTATCAATCTGTAAATGAGCTGTGTAAGTCATATAAATTATCCGGCGAATGTAGGCGGCACACTCGTAGATGTCAGAAATGCAAATAGGCTTCAATAGATGTCTGGGCTAACAGGGAAAATGTTGGAGAAGAGAGAGAAAAAAGAAAAACTGCGATCTTCCATCCTCTCATTTAACGTGACAACAAGGATTTCATCATTGTGAGGAAAAAGAGATTCGCTGACTTAGGGGAGATCTAGTGTTCTCTGTGTTGAAATAAGAGAACAAATCTTCAGAAGACTGTTCTGCCATTTTTGTACTCATTTGTTTGAACATCAAAGGATCCGCTGCATTGTTATTACACCCTCTGCAAAGTGGACCTTAATCCAAATTAATTGATGGAGCAATGCTGGAACATGCTTACAAGAAATGTATTGTTTTGTTTCAATGAAAAAGTTTTGCAGTAGAATGGACTATTTTTCCTCAAACTTGGACTTTTTCCAGTCAACAGGAGGATTTTGTGATGTTCCCACTTTTTTTTTTAGCCTAAAACATTGAATACATTTGTTGGTGCCACCTTACATTTACTTTTACCCTTGAATCTGCAACCATTCACACCATAAACCTTAACCATGAAGCAGTTTAGAAGTATTGTAGCAAGAAGTGATCATATTTGGACATAACGGTTTACAGCTGTATAGAGGGTCAGAGACACCTTTGACAGGTTAGCATTAGCTCAGGGGTGAGCTAATGCTAATTGCTAACTTCCGACTGTAAAATGATAGGTCGTTAACCAATATATAACAAAGTCATTTTATGTTCTCATAGTTTAACCTATAAATCTCAATTACAGTCGGGCTGTCTGTCAAGAAAAAAAAAATATTTTATTTAATAAAAAGAAACTAAAAGTCCAGCTCAGTAGGCAATTGAGCTGCCAGTCACACCTGTTAAAGTCAGACATGGTAGACATTACAGCCTTCGATTCGACCCTAGATCATACTAATGGGGCACAATTTTGTAGACAGACTATCAGAACAATTATTAGAGGTTCCAAATAAAATGAATGAGACCAGAATGACTCCTAGAGAAAAATATTCACTTAGTATTTTTAAAGAAAAGGTCAAGGTATTCTCGGAATTTTGAGTTTAATGTCGACATGTCGAGTTTAAAGTCGACCCATCAAGATTAAAGTCGACATCCAATTTCAACTTTTTTCTCTGAATTTTGAGTTTAATATAGACATGCCGACTTTAATGTTGATATGTTGACTTTAATCTCATTATACCAAAAAATGTCTTCTCCTTCATGAATGGCCCTTATGCTCCGTCATATATTACAGATTGTTCGTTTATCAGACAGGGGCATTTGTTTATTGACCTGCTTGACTAGTTTCGGCTACTTCCTGTAGCTTTTGTCGGAAGCGTCACACGACGTTGCTGTGACGTGTCTTATAGGCTGTTTAGATGAGTTACAGGAAGTAGATGAAACTAGTCAAGCAGGTAAATAAAAACTACAAATATAAAAAACTAAATATAAACTGTCCCTGTCTGATAAACGAACATTCTGTAATAATGACTCGTCTCCATTGACAAAACTGACTGGGAATCTGAAAAGCTCCTAACGTAGAGACCTTAGAGAAGACGGAGGGTCTTCCAACTCTGGCTTTGTACCTGTGACGCCGCTCTGAGCTGCCCTACTGGTTCACCTTCAGCATGTCTACGGTACGTGTACTGATTAGACGTCCATCTAGGACAGTGTTTTTCAACCTTGGGGTCCCACGTGGGGTCACCTGGAATTCAAATGGGGTCGCCTGAAATTTCTAGTAATTGATTAAAAAAAAAAAAAAAAGATGATGATAATGATTCAATATATATTTCGTTATAATTAAAACGCCACACACTTTTCCTATGAAAATCAGGGTCAAATAAAATACAGGATATAATACCTCAGAGGGCATATCTTGATCGACCTGATCATGTGATCGCATGCGTTACTACGTGCCCAGACACTGTCACAGTCAGAAAACCGGACGGAACCGAGATCGGAAAGACTTCTTTTCCTGTCTGACCTAAGACATTTCCAAGACAAACTGAGAAGCAGACACCAAAAAGGTGCATTCTATACTTTATATGGACTAAATTTCGTCTAAAACTAACATTTATTTGTGACATAGTATAGCAAACTATTACACAATCAAAAACAAACTCATTTTAGCAAAAAAAGTTTTGAATGATGTTAAAATGACGTAGATATGGGGTCACGGGCCAAAAACGGTTTGGAACCACTGGTCTTAGATACCAAATATCACACATGGGTTCCACTTGGCGGTCACCATACTCATAATGTTCAAGGTTCTTGTGCAAATTTAAAGCGAGTATTTGCATGAACGTATTCCTTCGGTAGACCTGCATATTGTATTGAAGACCTCAAACTGAAACAGGTCGGTACAAACAAGTGCACTGTAAAACCCCTATACATAGAATAGAACAGAACAGAATAGAATAGAATAGAATAGAATAGAATACTTTATCTGTCCAACCCTGGGGAAATTTCACAGTTACAGCAGTTTAATAAAGTGTAGAAATTCTATATAAATAACAGACAGGAAGATAGTGAGAAGAAAAAAAATGCTTTGTAATTTGATACAATCAGCTACAAGAACCTCAACTTGAAGGATGACCAAATAGAAAATTGCTTGACAATCTTTTGCTGAACCCTTTCGTGTATACTGGTCACTACAGTGGACATCTATTCTACAGCTGTTCTTTTTGTATATTTATGGATTTTGTTGTTTTAGTTCGATATCGGCCAAAATCGTTGACGCATATGCATCATTCTATACACTACAGTTCTTAATGTTATTGTAAATCTGCTGGTCTGCAATGACATGTTTAAGTGTAAAACAAGTGCTTATTATTGTTATTAGACTGTTTTTGTTTTGTCTTATTTTAACAAAAGGGTGTTTATTTTTGCACATTATGTCTTTTAGAGTATGTTAACATGGGACAAAACATCACATTAGCAGCATTAATTTATTTATTTTTTCATAGTTTCCACACAGTACATAACCAAATTCATGGTTCATTTTTTTTCTTTTTCAATTCCATTGTTTTTTAATGCCTTAAGAGGAACAAACACAGTCAGGAAAAAAAGTTCTCATAATTCACTCATGAAAGGGTTAATTTTGTCATTATATGATTGGTCAATGCTGTTTTTTTTTTTTGTTTTGTTTTTTTTTTGCACATTATGTCTTTTAGAGTATGTTAACATGGGACAAAACATCAGATTAGCAGCATTAATATTTTTTTCCCATAGTTTTCACACAGTAGATTACCAAATTCATGTTTCTTTGCTTCAGAAATCAAACACATGGTGTCCAGCTAAGTGGACATTTTTGCAAGTCCATGAAAAGTAGGTAATTATTATTTTTTTTTTTCAATTCCATTGTTTTTTTTTAATGCCTTAAGAGGAACAAAAACAGTCAGGAAAAAAGTAAAGTTGAGTAAAGTTCTCATAATTCACTCATGAAAGGGTTAATTTTGTCATTATATGAGTGGTCAATGCTAATAAAGGCAAGTTCATCAAACAGAAAAAAAAAAAAATACTACTGGATTGAACTGGATTGAAGTCTATTTTACGTGTCACCCATTTAGGCGAATACTTCTCTCACCTTGAAAATGAATAGCGGGCCAAGAAAACTACTGTGTGTTTGAGATGTCCTGTGTGTACACTGTGGAGTTCAATCATTCTATACACTACAATTCTTAATGTTATTGTAAATTTGCTGGTCTGCAGTGACATGTTAAAGTGTAAAACAAGTGCTTATTATTCTTATTAGACTGTTTTTGTTTTGTCTTTTTTTTTGCACATTATGTATTTTAGAGTATGTTAACATGGGACAAAACATCAGATTAGCAGCATTAATATTTTTTTTGTTTTTCATAGTTTTCACATAGTAGATAACCTTGAAATCAAACGTATGGTGTCCAGCTAAGTGAACATTTTTGCAAGTCCATGAAAAGTAGGTTAATTTTTTTTATTTTTTTTTTTTCAATTCCATTGTTTTTTTAATGGCTTAAGAGGAACAAAACCAGTCGGGAAAAAAAGTTGTCATAATTCACTCATGAAAGGGTTAATTTTGTCATTATATGAGTGGTCAATGCTAATAAAGGCAAGTTCATCAAACAGAAAAAAAAAAAAATACTACTGGATTGAACTGGATTGAAGTCTATTTTACGTGTCACCCATTTAGGCGAATACTTCTCTCACCTTGAAAATGAATAGCGGGCCAAGAAAACTACTGTGTGTTTGAGATGTCCTGTGTGTACACTGTGGAGTTCCATGTGTCAGACCTGCTTGTGAACTCAGACGGCAAGTTAATGTCCACTTGCCAGATGCCTACTAACCTGCTGTCATGTGTGACTTTGCAGGCTCGCTCTGTCTGACTGTGTCTTTGGCTGTCGTTCAGAATAGCTGGATTAGAAAACCTCTCTGTACACCTAATCAAGAAAGTGTCTGGCATAATGATGCTCCTGCCTCTGGAAACTGCAGTAAACTACCACTTTGACTGACAGTTGGGTTGCTGTTTCTAGAATGCTCGATGAAATTTGCAGAAGCTACTGCATCGTAGACGTTACCCGCAGTTTATGTCTTTGAATAACCTAAAGGTGCAGGGAGAGAAAAACACAGACAAATAAAGAGAGCTTGAGGGAGTGTGTTAAAATGGAGGATTACACTTTGACATACCGTGGGGGGAGCCCTTCCCTTTTCTGTGCAGCTGAGGTCCAATGTAATTTGCCATGTTTTAAGCTCAATGCCCAGGGGTGTTACAGGATTTAAAGACCTTACGAAATGTGCTAGACCACATATGCTTATAAATAAGAAAGAAAATACAGGATGTAGGAGTGTAGGACTGAGAAGATTGCCCTCCGGACAGAGTTGCTATTAGACATTTACTATCACCAGTTATATAAAAAAAAAATAAAACCATTTCAAGCAGCCATACACTGCAACGTAGATGTGTGATGTATCTGCCAAAGTGATGGGTAACTTTGGGAATAAGTGGTAAGCACCAGTCCATAGTATTATGTTTTGTAGTATTAGAACCTTGAGCACAAAAAATGAATTAAATAAATATATATTGAAATCAGTGCATCAAATAAGTAAAGAAAATAAAATATGTTCCTACTATACTTCAGAGAAGTCAGGTCACATATAGTTAAATAGGAAGACGGGCTCCAATGCTTTATAAGGTGATGGTCGAAAGTATGATTTATGCTGCCAGTGGCTGTGTATTATGGAGACTGAATAAAAAACAGAGAAAAGCCTTGGAAATCCTTTAGTATATTTTTTTCTGAAGATCTATACAAGTATGGACCTATTTCTATTTTACTCTGATGCTCAAAGAAGTTCAGGGACAAACAGTAAAGCACTGTTTGTAGTGAATGTGAAGAAGTTAAAATACAATAATAGCAGAAACGTAAAACACATTATCCGCTTTGAACTGATGAATAATGTTTCGTTAATATGTGCTTTAATGTGCACGCATTAGCAAATACAAACACAAAGCATCTGTTCTCACTGTTCAACGTAAAGCGAGTCATTTATTACAAAATAAAATCAAATAAATGAAGCCTGTATGAAAGTTTTATTTTTTTTCCCAAGAGTGTTCATTTTTCTACCCAGATTCACTCTTCCTCACTTTGATATCTCTCATCCTCTCCACTAAACACTCAGAGCTGTATCTTCATTTCCCATCTCCACCATCCTGCTTCACAGTTTCTCTTTTCACTAATCTCAATGCACTTTATGCAAAGTAATTGGTTTAGAGAACTGTTTATCCACATTCTCCACATTTCCCAGCTCATGTGATGCTGAATCCGGTAACCTGTAAGCCTTTCCAGAGGAGCGACAATACCCCGGCTGATTTCAGCTTTACTGTTCCCTCGGTAATGGGAAAAGCTAAAGACGGCTGGCTGCTGGGGCAGCGCACAAACAAGGCGGGCTTCGGGGGGGAGCAAAGCTTCTCCAGAAAGCAAGCACATCAGTGCTATTGTTAGCACATAGCAGGAGATTAGCGCTGATGGCTGTATGTGAGCTAGCAGGCTTGGCTGGTGTTCTGTGTCGGATGCTAACCCAGCCCACCCCTGCTGCCACTGCCACCATGTCACAATTAGCCAGAATAGCTGCAGACATGATTACTTGCCCCGGTGGCAACATAGTCAATCCATCTCCAATCATAGTGATATCAGAACTCTGGAGATCATTATCAGTGTAATGAATACTGCACTCACTTCCACCTAGTAGATTGTATATTTTCCCAGAATCTCTCCCTCTGAATTCCGAGGCTAACAAGCTCATAGAGACGCTGAGGAATGAGTCATCAACAGGAGACGGTTGATAGAAACACGACACAACGCTATAACGTGACCTAACCACGCGCCGTGTTTTAGAACAGACATAAGCGACACGGAAAGCTCAACCCAAAATAGCTCCCGTAAACGCCGGAGTCTGATTGTATAAAGAGCGTAGCCGCAGACGGAAACACTCTAGCAGAAAATGTCACGCAGTCTGCCTCGTTCATTCTCTGTTTACCTGTTTCCCAACATGCGTGCTGCACCCACAGGCACAGTGTCACTCACAGACGCATGCAAACACACACAGCGTTTCACTGCCTCTGACTGATTACGGCGCATGATTAATTAGCAGACAGATTGCTAAACGACGGTGAACATGGTTTGATGTGCAGAGGTAAAGAGTAGACTCCCGGTGGAATACAATAATGTCCTCCATGCCCTCATCATTCTCTCTCTCTCTGTCTCTCTTTTTTCCTCTTATCCTTCTCTTCCATCAATTTTTTCCCTCTATTTCTATATTAAGCTCTTCTGGGTTAATCATTCCTAGAGGATGACAGCAGCACAGTGCCACAAAAGTGACACACAGCTGTGTTCAGTGGAGTTTTTGTGCACCCACTTCAAATGATTACAGAGCCTTTAAAGGATAACCGCACATCTTACTGCCTCGCTGTCTTCGGCACTATACACTTGAAAAGAGGTGAGGAATTTTAATGCTCCATCTTGGCCTCTTCCCGTTTTCCACAAAACCAATTTACTTGACCTTACTCCTCATTTATCCTTATATTTGTGTGTCCTTTCACTTTTAAGCACCACAAAAGGACTTTCTAATCTTCATCTTATTATGAGGCGTTTCTTAACCTTTCGTGACATCCTCGCACCCTATTTTGCTCAGTTGCGTTCAGGGCCCAGCGGGAGGCAAACGCTCTAATTCATTTGTTTACATATAGGGGATATGTCCAACGCTGATGGATGGCTTTGGCTCTTGCGGTCCCTCAGTTGCTCAGGGTTTACAATAGAATGTGCTTTGAGTCTCTCAAAGGACCGTATCCTCAAATAGAGAGAGATAAATAAAACACCCCCGCACACATACGGCACATACAACATACTGACATGCAATTTCCCTATTGTAAGGACACAGATATGAAAATCCACATTCACACAGAAGAAGTGATTACACATGTCTACCCACAAATAATCACATATATGCATACCGCGCCCATTATCCACCAGTGCCTACACATGCAGGCGATGAATAAAATAATTAAAAGCTGCAATAAATAAATAAAAAAAAAGAAACAAAATATATTAAAGGGACTGATGTAAATGTGAAGAAAGCATTAAAGTCCCTCACATGAAATCAGTGGTTTCCAGTAATCGTTTAGCCTGCTCCGTGTCCAATTTAGTCTGCATGGCGACTCTCTTAATCAATGTGGTTGCAAACTGTGATGTGATGTGACTGCTAACATGGACACACACTCTCTCTGTTTCCCTCACACACACACTCACACACACACACTCTGCCAGGGTCTCCAGCTAAAGTCAAATGTCTGCCAGCTGAGCGTGTCCCTCAGTCAGGCTTTTGTTCATCTCCAGCCGAAGCTCTGTAATTTATTCACCAGTAATTTGTTAAGAATGAAGGATTATGTTTGGCAATTGGTGAATAGTTCTATTTAGAAACATAAACTATGAATTTTGGTAACACTTTATAATAACTACACACTATCAAGCATTACTTAAGCAATTAACAAATACTGAATTTATCATTTATAAAGCGTATTTATGACATTAATACTAATTATTCATTCATTCATTAAGTCAAAGTCAGTTTTCTTTGACTTTATCTTGTTATATCTTGCACTTTTTAAAAAATGTAATATTACCTTAGTGTTTAGGACTGTTGTTGTTGTGCATCTGCACTTTATTGTTGTCGATCTATATGCATGGGACAGTGAAACGTAATTTCAATTCCTTTGTATGTCAGGTACACGCAAATAAATTGACAGAGACAATTTTTTTTGCTAAAATGAATTTGTTTTTGATCATGTAATAGTTTGCTATACTATGTCGCAAATAAACATTAATTTTAGACGACATTTAGTCCATATAAAGTATAGAATGCACCTTTTTGGTGTCTGCTTCTCAGTTTGTCTCGGAGATGTCTTTGGTCTTTGGTTTTATTTGTCAATTTCTTCGCGTGTACTTGACATACAAAGGAATTGAAATTACGTTTCACTGTCTCATGCATAGAGATCGACAACAATAAAGTGCAGATGCACAACAAGAAGAGTCCAAAACACTAAGGTAATATTACATTTTTTAAAAAGTACTGTACTGACATATAGAATATAACAATATAAAGTCAAACAAAAGTGACTTTGACTTTATGAATTAGTAAATCATATATAACTGCTTATAAACCATCTACTAATTAGTATTAATGTCATAAATATGCGTTATAAATTCAGTATTTGTTAATGCTTAACCAATGCTTGATAGTGTGTACGGAATTTTCAACTATCAATAGAGCGGATTTATTTAAAAAAAAAAAAAAAAAAAAAACAGGAAGTGGAGGTCTTTTCAGATTCCTGGATATGAATTCTCTTCTGCTTGATGTCCGTCTAAATCACTTACTCACGGCGATTACACTGTTTTTCTATCCTTGCATCTGTTTCGCAGTCGCGTCCTGGGTCTCCCAGCAGCTTCTCCTCACACATGAAGCATGTTGGATTTCATTCCTGCATGAAAACACACGCTCTAACACTTTGGCGCAGACACAGTTCTGAGCGCTGCGTACACCTTGTAGCGCTGAGTGCATCCGGCTTCAGCTATAATAATATACGCGTTGAAGCTCGGAAACTGAAAACGGCGCGTCGTCTCGTGAGCGAATCTGAAACAAAAGCTGCGCGCTCTGTGTTTTGATCGATGCGTTTCAAGGCCGAATTAAACGCACGCGACCCTGGAGACATTTCTGCATCTGTAAAACCACGGAGGCTAAGATGCCCCCGTGACTCTGCGGGGTGAACAGCAGGCGTGTGGCAGGGGAAATGTACTTCCTCGGTTCATTTCATCGCTTCACTCTCTCTCTTTTCCCTCTTGTCTCTGTAAGGCTCTCTCTGCCGGACTCAAAATAGAGCTACAAACCTGAGTACTTTCTTGGTCAGGGAGCACCGGTAGTATTGTGGGAGAGCATTGGCGCACACGTTCTATTATTAAACCCCCAGTTATGTAAACCACCGAGAGACGACACCGACGAATAATGATTCACCGTAATTCAATTGTATAACAGGCTTATTTTGACAAGGAAATCAGAGGTGATGTGCGTGTGTGAGGGAATGTGTACGGGGAGGGCGGCGGTTGATTCATTTCCTGTTGGTTTAATTATGTTTAGCTGAAACTCACTTGTCTATACAGTACATTCTTCATGTGACCCAGTTTAATTTTTTATCTTATCCCGTCTCGTAAATTGGAGTAATATTTCTTACGAGACCAGCGCGGTTTCTTCACACATTCATCCAACGCTGCTGAATGTTTAGTAAAGAATATAATGCGTGCAGGAGCTATGAATCGATGACGTTCAATCAGGAATTGTCTGTCGACTTTAACCTCGATGAACCGGGACATAGCTTTTTTACGGCCATACAAAGGGAACATTTTGGTCTTTTGGCTGTTTGTGTTGAAACTGTAGTTCACGCAGCCTTTTCATATGGGGTTTTATGATTATGTAAATGTAGAATACACACTAAAGTTACAGCAAATGTACAGCAAAACTAGGCATCTCCCCACCCAGCATCTTTCTAATCATGTGCAAAGCCACGGATGTGAAAGATTTTTAATGAGAGCGCCCAATCCTATGGAACAAAAACAAATCTATGATGCTTTCATCATTCGGGTTTTGTTGAGATATTTTGATTTACCTTTGAATAATTCTCATTTCCAAGGTCAAAGCTATCAATTTTGTTTGCATAAAACACAACGTTATTATAATCTGTTTTGTTTTCCGCCACTTCCGCCAGCATAAGTGAGTGTTTAATATCCATTTGACTTTTTTTTTGTGTCTTTTTGTGAATGCAAACGCGGCATGTAAATAAGAATATTTCTGCAATCTTATCAGCTGACCTGTAACACTAGACTGACGGCCTGATTTATCCGCTCATCTCACTCCTTTAATTCCTTTTCTCTTATTTTCTCTGATGTCCTTGATATCCTTCACTGCTCCATAATGATGCAGTCAAATAAATTGAATAAAAGAAGATGTATAATCATACATCATTCCTGGCACCTTAATGATTTGCATCTTTTGTCTTGAGATCAGGTTGTCTCTTTACACAAAAATACGGAGCAAAAAAAGGAAAAAAAAAATCAAGTTTGCGTCATAACCCATCTGCATCTGATCTATTTTCTTACTGGAAAAAGTTGTGTTTGAAAACAATAATCCCAGTAAATTAACCTAGAGTTCTGTAACCAGGTGAATACTGACGTTGGTAACATTTTTGACACTTTCTTACAACTAAAAATTACACAACACACAAGTAGAAAGACAAACAGTATATTAATGTTTTACATAGGTCACATATTGCTGCGCTATATTATGGAAGATGATTAAAGCCACTGGGGGAAAAAAAGGTAATTATGGACCAATATATTATTTCTATTCTGAGAAAGAAGTCAGAATTCCAAGACTAAAGTCAGAATTTTGAGATCAAAGTCCGATTTTTGAGATTAAAGTCAGAATTTTGAGATTAAAGTCAGATTTTTGAGATTAAAGTCAGACTTTTGAGATTGAAGTCCAATTTTTGAGATTAAAGTCCCAATTTTGAGAATAAAGTCAGAATTCTGAGATTGAAGTCAGACTTTTGAGATTAAAGTGAGAATTTTGAGATTAAAGTCCAATTTTTGAGATTAAAGTCCCAAGTTTGAGTCAGATTTTTGAGATTGAAGTCAGAATTTTGAGATTAAAGTCCAATTTTTGAGATTAAAGTCCCAATTTTGAGATTAAAGTCAGATTTTTGAGATTAAAGTCCCAAGTTTGAGAATAAAGTCAGAATTCTGAGATTGAAGTCAGAATTTTGAGATTAAAGTGAGAACTTTGAGATTAAAGTCCAATTTTTGAGATTAAAGTCCCAATTTTGAGTCAGATTTTTGAGATTGAAGTCTGATTTAGATTAAAGTCAGAATTTTGAGATTAAAGTCCCAATTTTGAGATTAAAGTCCAATGTTTTTTTTTTCTTTTTTTTTAGATTAAAGTCAGAATTCTACCCTTTTTTCTCAGAATAATAGTAAAAAAAAATATCACACCTGATTTCTTTTTTTTTTCTAATCCTCTTCCATAGTACGTGACCTGACCTGGCATCCCTTCACAAAAAAAGTTTTAGAGCGGAATCACAGCTGCTGTCGCACTATTTCCCTCTTTCACAGTGTCTCTCTCAGTCTCAGACACACACATAACCCCATCTATCCAATCCACATGGGGGGAAGCACAGTGTTAGTTATCATGTTTAATTTGTTTCCCACAGTGTCTCCAGTGTTCTCAGCTGAATTATCAAAGCAGTTTGATCCCTTCTGTTACATACAAGCGTGTATGTGAACCAAGGCAGGCAAAAGAACAAAATACAAGAAAATGAAAGAAAAGCAATAAAAAAGACTTTTAGTAAGTGCGACAAGCTATTTATTGCCTCATACATTGTTCAAACACTTAAGGATATCATTTTGTTTCAAAGGTGAGCAGGATGTGGATTAATGCAGTGTTTCACGCGGTTACAAGTGTTATTTGTTTTGGCAGTGCCACAAGAAGCAGGGAATGTACTAAACTTTGATCATTAAAAATGAGCCCAGTTTAGTGAAACATACATCTTTTAGCAGATCAAAACTCTGGACTCCAACCAGCACATGTTCTGTGTAAAAGCACGCTGTGAATTAGAATGTGGGGAGCGATGACCCATGCTGAGGTTCTGCTTTGATAATTAAAGTTCATTGCTTTTCCATTGTGCTTTTTTATATATTTTTTATTTATAGCTTAATTTAATTTGGCATGAGGAGGGGGGGTGTCTGTATGTGAAAAAAAAAATAAAATAAAGTGCACTTTAGAGTCTAATTGATGCTGGTTTCTTCATAGTCCTGCATCCTCAGCATTCTTCCTCTCAAACCAATGAAGTTAACTAGGTGGTGGGTGGAGTGCAGAGAAGATAGAGGGGAGGGAGAAATGCGAAAAGGAGGGATGAGCAAAAGAAGAGGAAGAAAATAAGGAGGTTATCGCGTGGTGGTGGGGCGGCGGGGT
>JAPSES010000249.1:14767416-14785656 GCA_029822895.1 Maxillicosta whitleyi
TCAGTGTTAAATAGAGAGTTGTATTAACACCACATTGATTTAAAACAACACTGTGTGTGGTGTTTTTGTTAAAACTACGTTGTTAAATCACATCCTTACTCCCTTACTGTACACTTTCGAAAGTATTAATTTTACACTGTATAGTGTGGACACATACAGCCTTCATGGTGTTAAATTAACACTGGTATATTTGCTGTGTATATTGCTTAAAATCTCTTCACACCCTGATTACATCCAACTAATTAAATGCTCAACACAAAAATAAAACAAATTTGTCACGCATGGAACAGACAGGACTAAAAAAACCCAGCATCCAATCATTTTAATCGACCCATTGAAATGATTGAATGTTGATTTGTCTACACAGCAAATATGGGAGTGTTACGTAGTCAGCGTTAAATAGAGAGTGTTAGTGTTGTATTAACACCACAGTGATTTAAAACAGCACTGTGTGTGGTGTTTTTGTTAAAATTATTCTGTTAAGTCATGGTGTTGAAAGTGTTAATTTTACACCACATAGTGTGGACACATATAGACACTTTATGGTGTTAAATTAACGTAGCTATCGGGTAGCTGAGTGGTTAACACCACTAACTTTGCTGCAGAATATTACCGGTTCGAGACCCAGGAGATCCATTGGGAAAGGTTTTTTACGCTATATATACCAATGTAGCCACAAGGAGGCGCAAGTCCCATTGTGCTGGTTCCAAGCCCGGTTGTGTCAGGATGTAAAAACCTCTGCCAAATCAACATGCGAAGGTGATTTGTTTTGGCGACTTCGAAATGGAAAAAAGCCGAAAGAAATCATCATGGTGTTAAATTAACACTGGCATATTTGCTGTGTATCAAACTCAACTGTCCCTTGCCCCCTCCTCTGTTCATACCCCTCTTCATTCATGAATTGTGCGTTCTCAGAGGCTTTGAGAACTTGTACAGGAAACAGAACCAGAGCTTGGTTAGCTATATTAGCTATATTAGCTATATTAGCATGTAAAGTTCACTGGCAAACTCAGTCATGAACATAACTCAGTAGGGAATGTAGCGTTTGCCATCTAAGTATGAACTGGGGGCTGTTCTGTAAGGGCGGGGGGGTGGGGGGTGTTGGAGGAGACTGCATGAGGCACACATGGAGCCACAAGCCGGGGTCGGAGCCAGAGCTGGGGATGGGCGAATGGTGCAGCGCTTTTGAACCCTCAGGAACAAGCATTGCATGTGCCAGTACTCTGGAGGCGTGGCTTCAGGGGGATGTTTGAAGAAAGGGGTGTAGACTTTGAATTGTGTTTTTTAGCTCGCCTGATCTGTTTTTCCGACATCTCCTACCCCACCTTTAACACCTTTAACACCATAGTCTATGATGCTGGTTTTTAGCACGAATAACTGAAAATAGAGGCTTCTGCTTGTGTTTGCCACCATCTTTACAAGGTAAAGTAACTCCACTATCTGCAGCCGAGGGGTAGATGTAAAGCAATGTGGTCATTATATTCGAGCTGTTGTGACTTCAGAGTGTTTTTAAATAGTAGAAGTTAAAGGAGTGCTTCCTTTAAGCGTGCCAGCTCCAAAGACATAACTCATATCCCACACTCATCCGTGGTAAAAAATCTACTGAATGACACGGAAAATAGAAATGAATGTACATTGTAATGCAAATCAGTACAACTCTAATAAATTGGGGCACCAGAAATAAATTACCCTTTGACTTAAATTTAAAAAAAAAGTCATTCTTGCTGCGATCTTTGTCTATTCAGACTCCATTGTATTCCTTTCATTCACATATGCAACCAAAGCATAGTGACCATGAATGATTTGTGACTGCCCCCCACCTTTTTTTCGCCTCAACATATTTTCTTTTCATGGAAATTAATTAGCTTCAGTCCTCATTCATTAGGAGGCGCAATTAATTGTTTTCTTCTCACTCCGCAACATGAAAAATGGTAAACAAATGGACATTTATCAAATTTAACTTCACCAGCAAACACAAAGGTTGTATTAGAAGCATTAGACTTGAAGGCTTGACTCCCTGTTTCTATCTTCTGCGCCGCTCGTAGATAATTCAGTTGTTGTTTATATGTTGAAACCAATGTCAACTCATTAATATTAGACCCAAGGAAGCATTCACAAACTAGGAGATAGAGAATAAATTATTTGGACAATCAATTCAAAATGTTTAGGTTGGTTTCAATTGTTTTCAGACTCGCCAGAGGGTCTTTACCAATAAAGAAATAAAAATAAGACATGCATGATAAAACCACAACTAATCATCATTCAATTTAAAAAGGACCTCATTTGTATCTCGCCAGCGTGTCAATTTTATTTGCATTTCCTTTTCTTTTTTCCCCACTTTGTTTCCGACTGGCGCTGTCATCCTTCGGGGGGGAGACTTGCCATGTTACATTATTTAAACTAAAGGGTGAAACTTACAAATGTCAACAAAGTTTGGGGGAGAAAAAGTTAACCTCCAGCTAAATCAAAACAGAAGAGGGTTAATTGCTTGAACCATGTTTGTTTGCTTTGAGAATGAAGTCAAAGCTTATGTGTTTACTCCCGTTCTGCAGCCCTGAGAAGAATTGACAGGCACGGGCTAAAAATAGAAAAATGTGTAGTAACTCTAATGAGTTTATACATGAATATCTAGAGTGTTTATGTGCATTGGTCATGGAAAAGTAATGAATTGATTCAGGTATCTGTTACATGCACATGTCCTCATCCACCAAAACATGTGTGATATTTATCTACTGAGCAGAATTCGACATGTCACTGCTGCCTCACAAAAACCATCAGATTTACTGCAGGTATTAAATTTTCTCTCGATCCCGGCACAGGGGAGCGCCCAAAATAGGTGGTCTGAGTCAGAATCAAACTCAACAATCATGCTGTCCATCTATAGTGTTGGAACACTTTCTCTATACACCAAAACAAAAGAATGGGCGCCAATGGAAGGCAAGAGAAATTAAAGGCAAGGTGAACCGACAACGTGCTGACATCAGAGGCACGTCATAAACCAAACAGTGTCAGGTGAAGCGAGACACAGTACAGCGATGATGGTCTTCAGTTCTCTGTGTAGAAACCCTTGGAGTTATTCAATCTTCAAAAGGGTTGTAGGTACTGGATACAGACAAACAGCCATATACTCTCACACTGAAGCCATGTCCACAAGAAACCAAGAGAGGTGGTCCTATGACATCATCATTTTAGAAAAATTGTGGTTTGGTCATAAAGACTAAGATGCAAAACACACATATTCAAATGTATCCAATCTGGGAACTGTTTTCAAAAAGTTGCAGTTTCAGTGACTGAAAATATCAGTTCCTCGTGGATGAAAGGCCGAGCAGATATAAAAACTTTGTAGAAACGACCGACCCCGTCTTCTTATGGACAGGGCCTCATACGGACGGTTTATATTGACCAACTAACCTACTGAGTTACATGTCTTATGGCAGCCAGAGAATAACCGATGTGCTACTGTGCTGCCCCAAAATAAAATACTTTCATTTTTAATTACAAATTCTAGGCCTTCAAATTTTTATGCATAATGTAAATTTAATTACTGACACATTTAAGCCCAGACTTGAACTTGCATTCAGACTAGATTTTTATGTAATCTGTTGCATATGTGCATTGACAACTACATAATTACTAAAGCCATATTTGTACAGGAATAGTATTACCTGTGGGAGAGTGGGCAGAAATTCAGGAGGTTCATGGCGTTATATAACATGGATATTCACAGAAAAGGCTAACTTAAATTCTTCAGAGAAGTGACATCGCAAAAGATAATAAGATGGATAACAGGTATGACAGCTACAGCGTTCAAGAGTTATCTGTAAATGCCGAGCCTCTCCTTGACATCAAAACTAGGGCATAAATATACCAGTAAATGCAATTAAAAAAAAACAGATTATTCAGTGCTGCATCAAACAGAGTGGTTTGTTATTTTCTAAATCACCTTGTGCTAATATGTCTTAATATCATCTGTTGTCTTCACAGTGAACCCGCTCTTATTTATGTAAGCTGTTAGTACAGTGCACAAATGTCAAAACAAGGTGACTATTATTGATCAAGAATTTACATTTGTAATGTCACTCTTTGTGTTTTTCTTGAGATGTGTTTCGTCGCTTAGTTACCAATTAGGGAAAAATGTGTTTCTTGTGGCTAAATTTTGAAGTAAATTGAATGTTTGACTTAGAATTTTAGCTACAATTTCCAAGTATCTAATTCCTGGGCAGCCATATCCTGGTCCTTGAGAGCTTCTATCCTGCATGTTTTAGAGGTTTCCCTCTTCCAGCACATCTGATGGTCATTATCAGACTTCTGCAGACCTTGATGATAGGATTATCATTTGAGTCAGGTGTGTTGGAAGAGGGATACATCTGAAACACGCAGGATAGTACCCCTGGTGTAAAGTGTAAAGGAAGACTACAGTTTGTGGAAAAACCGACTTAAATCTGAAGGGAGACCATGATCAATAACTTCTGGTGTAATACGATACGTGAATATTGCTTAAAAAATTGAGTTGAAGTAAAGCCGAAGCAGTGCTATCAGCATACAGAATAACGTATCAAGAGTTTTAATGATTCCTTACTGTTTAAAGTGAAGTGTATGTATACTCAGGTGGTGTTGTTATCATCATTTCATGGCAGAATTCAGAAGCAAAATGATGAATATCACACAAATGATGTATCATATGAACTGTGCATTGTGTAAGTGTTCAAATAAAAGGTAAATGGGTCAGTGAATGTGTTTGTTTGAGTGTGGCGGTATGCATCCATTCTCAGACCAGACCATCTGACTCAGCCGCCTGTCACCAGGACGAGGCAGATGGGAGACATAAAACGCTCCATGCCTTGACAAGGTAGTCTGTCAAAGTTAGGGAGAACAGTCACAGGGGTAATGTTTTGACAAGGCATTAAATGTCTCCTTCGCAGACGTCCTGTATGTCATTCCATTAGATTGATGTACAGATACAGATGGTTGTATAATACATGCCTATGGGGATTCTGTATGCTCATTTCTTGACTTCTCTTATCCTCCGGCTCCCATTTACCTTGCAAACCTAATGATTAGCCTTTAGCTGTGTCACTCTGAATCTAATATGTAGCTGCAGAAGTGGACGATTAAAAGGCGTTTAAAATTGACTTTGAGAGGTACACTTTCATAAGCATTGAATTACTTTCAGACCGGAGAGCTTCTGGCATCTGCATTATGTTTAATACAAAAACTATGCATCAACATCTTGTTTAGACTGCGTTGAATAAATCTGTTCTCAATATGACATTTATTTATTGCTTATTTTAAGGTTGTCTCAGGGTTAACTGCACTTAAGAGAATTGTTTGACCCCCCCCTGATTCATTTCATCTCCTCGCATTTTATTTCTTCCACCTCACACTCCTGTATTCATCACCAACACACAAGTCTGTCAAGTTCAGATATCTCAATTCAGGTTGAGACAATTATATCCTGTCTTTGCCACAGGGCATGCCCTGAGCTCCAACAGACCTTTTACCCTGTATCTATCCATAATGATGTGTTTGGTTACCACTGTTTTCTCCTGAAATCTTTTAAATGAGTGGACACCACCTGAGGCTATGCCTGCAGAAATAAGCGGCAGTGCAGTGTGTCGATGTGTTTACATTTCTACTGTAATGCCCCAAAATATGTAATTATTAATATCACATGGAGCACAGTGGCGGCTTTTTATTTACTGCAGATACTTGAGTTACCGTGCTGATTTATGACATGTAGACATAACAGACATTATTCCAGATCATTCAGTTTAACACCTTATTAACACACAACCTTAATATGACATAATATCTCTGTATACACAGCAACACAAAAACAGATTTAAAATGATGCAAATGTGGGCAAACCATTATTTCAGGGAGACACAAAACCACATGTAGCAGAGGCTTAATCTATCATAAAAATGAAGTTAAATTGTAAACTAAAGTTACCTTAGGTGTTGGTTTGTGATGTCAAAGTCTATTTGTACATTATACATTCCTGATCAAATTTTTAAGAAGAGTTGGAAAAATTGCAGGACTCTCCATCGTATACCGTTGGATCTTCAGAAGGTTCAAAGCAGTTTCAACATGTAAAAAGAAATAGGAGTGACAATAAAACCAATTTGAGTAAGAAATTTAGTGAAAATAACAATTAACCTGAAATAACCTGTTCATCAACTGATCAAACATTTAAGCTTTAAAAGCCCAAATTTGCACAAAAATGTACGTTTTGCATCAGGTATTCACACCGTCATGACCTCCTGATGGTAAAGGCAAAAAGGCTTTCTGTCTTTGAATGTAGTCGGACTGTTGAGCTGCATAAGCGAGACCTCTCCCAACGCACCATCGCTGCTGAGGTTGGACGCAGTAAGACAGTCATTTGGAATCCACTGTCTGGAACTGATGTTCATTTTTGTTCACTTCCCTTACCATCCATCCCCAAATGTTCTCAGTTGGACTCAGATCAGGGGAACACACAGGATGGTCCAGAACAGTGACATTATTCCTCTGTTGTCAGTCCTTTGTCATGTGACCTGCAGCCTTGTCCTGTTTTTAAACCCAGTCATTACCACAGACCAGGGCCCTCAGTCATGACGGACGCCCCGCTGCGACATCTAAACATAGTCTGTTCTTGTCATGCCAGTAACAGTGGAAGCCATCAGGACCATCAAGTTTACATTTGTTCTCATCAGAGAATAAAGCTTTGTTCCACTTTTCAGTGTCCCATGTTTGTTGCTCTCGTACAAAGTCCAAACAGAGGAATTTTGTGGCATTGAAGGAGTTTTTTTGTTCTTAAAACCATTCTTTGGCAGATACCGTCTGATGGTTATTGGGCTGAAGTTGGCACCTGTACCAGCCTTGATTTGGGTTGAGGATCATCACATGTCTGACGGACAGCCAATCAGATCCTCTGTCTCAGTGCCAACTATACTACCACTTGACTTTTTTGTTCCATAACCCTCAGGATCTTTTAAGGAATTCCTAATGACTGTCTTGCGTCAAACCTCAGTAGCAATGGTTATGCTAATGCATAACATTTTAATCATCTGGTCCATCTCCTAAAGGCATCCTTTGTACACTGATTTACACACTCATATTCATAACACAAAGCCAAAACAGACGAGTACATAAGGGTGACACCATTGACTTTCTTCATTTCCAAACCAGAGTCTCTAAAAGTGTTCACTTTGAAAATATATTATTTCTCTAACCAAGCAATAATGACACTTGTCACTTTTCCATTGACCCTAAAATATCGTAAATAAGTTGTGCATAAAAATTTACCTAATAAAAAAAAACTCTTGTTTTCGCAAGAGGTGGTTTTTCGGGCGTTGCAAAATTGCTGTATTACACAAAACTCCAATGGAAAGACCTTTTTTTCGCAAGTAGAATTGTGAATTAAAAAAAGGATGTGGATGGATATTAAAACAAGCGAAGAAGAAGAGTTTTAAAAGAAACATGGTGCGATATATGAGGACATACCAGGAAACTGAATATTTCTTTAATTTTTTAAGGAATAGAGGGATAATATATAATAATACTGAATCAGTAAATCAAAACAATATTTACGTTCGTCAGCATGTTTATGGAATGACTTCTCGTCTCATTTCACGAAAATAAATAAAGAAATTATCGCTAATGTGATTTAATGGAAAAACGGACATTACACACATATTTAGTAAATATCGGTAAATTTTTGTGCATAAATGGAAAAGCGACTACTGAAAACAAAACCCGGTAGTGAGTAGTATCAAACAGACACATGTTCAACTGATCAAAGTTGAAGATGCTAGTAGGTCAAATAGTATGACAGATGCTTGTACAGTCAATACAATCCGAAATATGCAGGCTGTCTGAAGTCCATCCTGACATCCTAGTTGAGGAGAAATTGGTTGGATAGGTGCCTCTATCTGGCAAAGAGGTTTTTCAGAAGTGACACGTATTCATGCATTGCCTCAATAAAAATACAATCTGGAGTTTATTTCCCCATAGTATGTAGAATGTTAGATCCTTCATCTCCGCTACCATCGGACTGTGCACTACCTTCATGTGATGATTGATAGACTGATGATTACTTTTATTTTTCATTTTATTTTTGTTTGCCTTTATTTTACTGTTTCGAGCTGATAGAAAACAAATTTCCCCTTGGGGTACATAAAATAGATCTGTACCTGTATTGCATACGTAGTCCAGAGCATGGGATTTCAGACAGACTATATATGTAATTATATTCTTACCAGGCTGTTTGTTGTAGTAATTGTTGCCCTAATACCTTAATGAATGAATCATATTTTAAAGACATTTCTTCTGTTCCAGTTGGAGAGTCAATTTAGACCAATTTGTAAGTGTTAATTACAACTCAACCTTTATGAAATAAACAAAAACTTCAGACGGCAAGTATAATTACTCTCCAAACTATTAAATGCCTTAGACTTTTATTTACTCATACTTTGTTTCTCTGTAATGTCATTAATTTTTGGACTCCTGGCTCAGAAACTATATCAGAGTGAAGACATTCTCGTAAAAATTAAACAGCACAGATTGGTGTTTGAGTGTTTCAGTGTTAAAGAAAACTTAGGAAGAAATAACAACATAATCATGACAGATTGCACAGGCTGACAATCTGTTGTTCTGTGTTCCTTCATAGTCATGCATCAGCTAAAAGGTATTGGCCAGGGAGCAAACATTTCCCTTCCCTGACAATCTCCTGGAAGGACATTCTTAAGACTTCTGCTGTTGACACTCAGGGGGGTGAAACCGACAGTAATCATTTGATTACAGCTTCATACTTTAGGGTAGGCATGTACAATGTAAAAACCACAGCTGTTCCAACCTGCTTCTCTGACAGACGGCAAAATCACTCATGCAACATAGGGATGTGAAAGTCTGGAGGCAGACCATATAGTTGTTATTCCAAAAATTACCATATAGTTTTAATCTAGTTTTTTACATGCCAGCGCACTTTACTGGAATAAACACAGCCTGTTGGCGGACTGCCAGGGAAGACTGAGCAGCGCACATGCTTTAAAAGCATTAGGTTAATGAGTGCTATTATTGTTTCAGGAAACTGCCTCATAAATGTTTGTCTATCTCTCAACAAATGAAATGAAAATGTCTTTTTTTTCCTCAACCATACTTTTGCGGCCATCAAACTCTCTTCATGTTTTGTACTGCATTAACAGATATTACCACACCGCTGTACCAAATATAGTCACTTCTTACCTGCTCCACGCCCTTAGTCTTGAGACAGGCCTTGTCTGCAATATGGGTAAGCAAATTGAATCTGCCAGTCAACTGAAGCGCCACACTTATCTAATCCGACCTGTAATACAGGGCTATGCTCTATTGCCTTTGCATAACACCCTCTCCATGTTTGTAACCCCAACTCCCTTGGTAGAACTGAAGTATTGTCATTTCACTGATTGTAAACCAAGGCCAGCACCACCTCCAGCTACTGCTGTACATTTTGTGTTCTTTCTGTTGTTGTCAAGAGTTCTCTCTGGGGCACCAACACTAAAGTTCATGTTACTCACATAATCACAAACACTTACTATGTAAATGCACACACAGGCGATCACAGTGAAGGAGGGGAAAAAGATACATAGAGTCACTGAAAATTCATCGCGCCAGGGACTAATGCATTTCTGCTTAAGTCAGCAAGGGAGATGTTAATGCTGCTGTGAGAATTAATGGAAGTATTGGCTTACAAACATTTGGTGATACATTATTGTGGCTTCAAGCGACCAGCTTCTTTAGGGTTGTTTTTCAATTGCACAGGCCGCGAGGGAAGTACTACCTGTTTTAATTAGATACCAGATAAGCAAATAGTAAGTCAGCAGTGGGCTATGGTCAGCTGTTTCCTCTCTAAGATGCATCGTCCATATTTGAGTATATTGCATACATTTAAGATGCTCTGATTAATATTAGACACATATCTGTAAATAGGAAGTAGTTGGGTTTTTTTCAAGTTTGACGTCATTTTTCCTCAACAGTCAAATTAGTATTTGCATTAACTTTCCAATGTCACAAGTCACTTTTCCTCTCCATGTAACACATATTGTGAGTGTGGTGATAGCAGAATGATTCTCACCAGCTAGTATCATTAAGAATGGCTGATCCTTGGGAAAAAACTGGGCTATTTTCAAGCATAGGTACAACATTGTGTCTTGTCTGGTATGAAATGTTCTAAATTGGCTCCCAGTGTGGCGATGTCAACCCTGGTCCCAAAAAAAGACACTACAGACAGCTCAGTTGCAGCTGTCAAGAGTGTTCTGTTCTGTTGCCAGTGTGTCGACCAGTCCACAGACAAAAATCACAAGGATCTGAGTGAATTTGAAAGGGGAACAGTGAGGTCTATGAAACACTGTCACGATCTCCACGTGTTTCTGAAAGCCCGTGTCAGTTATTGGCAGCTGCAAGAAATGACCAACGGCAACTAAGAACATCTGCAGAAACTCAGCTCATAATTTTGTTTAGCTCTGAGATCTTTCTTCATGTCCCGCTGCAATCCTTTCATTTTAAAGTGGTTCCTTAGGTGTTTTACTTTCTTCAGGGCTTAAGAACAATGTAAAGCAAGGGCCCAGACCAGTAAAATAATATAAATAATAACATAAGACATCATAAATAACGCCAACTCCAAAGTTTTCTCTATATTTTTGAGTGAAAAATGTAAAATTCCGTAATTAAAATGTTTACATCTACGAACCTTAAAGTAACATAACATGTACAAATATGAGCAACCAGAAAATTATGAAGTCAAATAAGTGCAACCTTAACAATATTATGCCTTAGTTTTTAATTTGTATGTGAATTGCAATCTACAGATCACAGTGGATCTACAAATACACAACACATTTAGTAACAGGCACAATATTGGTCAAATTCCACATATTTCTCTTGAGACATTTGAGGTTGTTCATATTTTCTGTAAAAGGCTAGTCTGTAAATATAAACATGTTTGTGTAATTTCTTTGACACTAAGTTTTCATGATTTATAGATTATTATGATAGCATTTTACTGGTCTGGCTCACTTTAGATTGAATGATTTTAACATCCTTGATTCTAAGTATCTTCAGTTTAATTTTTTCCTCCCTCAGGGTCCGGATTGGACCCTTTAGTGGGCCAGTTTTGGCCCCTGGGCCAAATGTTCAACACCTGTGATGTAAGGTAAAAACTCATGTTAAAGTTGTAAATGCATTTGTGACATAAAGTATTTCCCAATAGCAATGGCTCCCTGCTAATACTTAACAAGTGCTGTAAGTTCATTAATTTAGTTTAACAAGAGCCTGACATTTGAAAGTAAAAGCCAACAGCTAAAGCTAACAGACTTATCTAATATTTTTATCCCTACATTATGTCTCCTTTGGATCCTCATTTACTCTCTACTTTTGTGCAGTATTCCCAAGAGAGATCTTTGCCAGGATCTTTGCCAAATTGATTTTAGTTGAGCAAAGGCTAAACAAAGACGTCGGTCATTACAGATGTCGCCATTGTGACACATTAACACAATCAATACAGGAATATAAAGGTCCATCAAAAACCACGTACTGAGATGAAATACCAGAAAACATGGTCTAATGTTTTCTATAAAGATTGTGACATAATTTTGCTTAATTAGACTATTTCACAAGTGGGAATTTAACAAAGAAAAAGTACAATTAACCACCGTATAAGTGCAATAGATGTTTCTTTGTGCCCTACGTTTTCAGGTGTCTGTAAAGGTGAGCAGTTTAATCAAATTCAGTAGTGATCCATCTTAATTTGGCATATCATCTACGTTTCAGAGGGATAATACACATCGTGTCATTAACTGTTCAATTTATCATCTTAATTATCATATTTTAGAGAGAATGTAGCATGAGCTAATGGCCAAGACCCCTGTGGCTTTGTAGCATTACTGTTGCTAACACAGATTGCTAGGCTAGTCGGTTTGTTTCACTCCATTTATAACAATACTTTAGCATCTGTCCGCACTAAAGGGTTCAGTTTTGGTTCATATTAACCTGCAGAGTTTGTGCAACATGCTCTTTTGTTGCAGTTGAAGAAATGATGATGAAAAATTATCGTAAGTCCACGAGCTGTGGGTCCAGCTCCTGAACTCTGACGTGCACTGAGTGTGATTTATGCAGATGGTTTAAAGTTTTGCAGTGTGTGAAAACGTTACTGATTCATTATACACCTCCGTGGACTAAAAATAAGCCTCCACAAAACCAAGTAGTTGATGGAAACACTGCCGCTGAACATACACAAAAATGTGGATGTGTTTGTTTTTTTTCTTGTAGATAAAATGTTGTACTAGTTTCGTTCCAAATGCGGGGCAAAAATGCAGGGTTTCTGCTTAGATAACAACAAAAAGCCATCACACATATACACAGTCTAAGCTTCTGGAAACTAGAAACAACTTGAAGAAAACTTAGTTTGCTTGTAACCTGCCTGCATCTTTTTTTAAGAAATGGAAAAACCGAAATGATGAATTGTGATTTTATTTCAGAAGATGGTTATATGAGCTCTAGGCTAGATTGCTCAGACCTAAATCACATATTTTAAGATGTATATCCAGTCACGATATTCCACTTTTCCCTAAATTTGTGGAGCATATTTATGCTGTTCAAAGTATATTACATGTGATCCTACCACTAAATTATGAATTGTGGAGAACTCACCTGTCCAAGTAAATTGTTAGCGTCTCAAAGAAACAGAGATTCTGTTTCCACCTAAGGCAATTTTCTTGGTGCTCCACATGAGAGAGCTGTGTAATATTCCAGGCAGTTTTTGTATTATGTATGTCAACACTATACACTTCACTGAGGATGCATATGCAAAATGATTTATTCAGTTCAGCACTATGCTTGTTGAACCCAAGCCGATGGATAGTGATAAAGGAGGGAGCAGAGCAAAAATGTGGTAAGCTTCATACCCAAGGTTAGAGCTATCCGTAATAAACTCTCATACAATGTGGTAAGCAGAAAAAAAAAAAAATAAGAAAAACAGAAATCGCATTATGTATTTTTTTCTGTTAGGATATTCAATTTCTAAAATTACATTCATTAATTATTTAAAAAGTAGATTAATAAAAGGTCTTTGCACAATGCCCCAGCACTGAGTATCAAAAAATAAATTAAAACTGAGAATGGAAAATGGCTGGGAGAACGTTCAGTAATTGGGTGCAGGGAATGAACTTCGCTCATCGCTCATGTTGTGTGTAAGAATATGAGGTTTTGCTTTCAAGCTACAATATTGTTCACAAAGACAACACTGGCTCTTGCAGGAAGGATGTCATAGCCCTTGCTGCAAGCACCCATGGGTGTGGCACTGCAATTTCCTCGGCTGTTCTTTTGCTCACACTTTAGCTGTCACTCATGCCTGTGTCGTGTCACTGAAAATGGCCACTGAAGGAGGAAATTGGAATGAAAATAGTGAGTAAAATGCCATAACACCGAGGTGGATGGGCGGCAGTGGTGAATCAAATGACAGAGGTCAGAGAAACATTCATTACTTCTTCTGACAACAATCAACACGCAGCCCACTTAAGACACAAGAACCATAAGTGCACAAGATACATTTTAGGCCATCTGCAGACCTCATCAGTTTCCAGACAACATACAAAACAGCATCATTCTGAGGCCAGAAGGCTTCAGGCCACATAATAACGCTGCCAACTCTGAAGTGGTTTACAATTGGACATCAAGCTAGGCAGTCTCTGACAAAGCACGAACAGACAAAAGCGCCTCAGGTGAGACAGTGATGTCCTTACTCCCAAATGTCTGTGTGGCATTGGCAGCACCATACGTTTCCTGAAATTTCACAAAGAAGACTCTGATTTAAGCTATCGGAGTTAGAATAAGCATTTAAAGGGATAGTTCAGGATTTCTGACATGAATCCGTATGACATCCCTGTGAGCAGTGTCATACATCTACGCTGACTTACCCCCGGTGATCCAAGTTCCGAAACGAAAGTAGTCCGGCAAGTTTTCAGGGGTCACTAAAATAAAACTTTTTTCCCCCCCTCAAAACAGCATGTGTTCAAAAGAATGATTTATTTGCATCACAAAACAATGTCCACAAAAAGTCACACATCGTAATCACTTGACCCTACTTTCTCTCTCTCTCATATCTCTGCGCGCTCTCTGCCGCAAGATGACAGCTAGTCTACCTGTTTCACTGCTGAAAAAAGTTGTTGACTAGTGCGAGAGAAAGTAGGACCAAGTGATTACGAGGTGTGACTTTTTCTCGGACATTGGTTTGGTTGACCGAAGTTGAAACGTGTCCATGTTTTAGTGCTTGATCGGATCCTTTTGGCCTTTTTAGTCAAAAGGATATTAACTTCTGGTGGTTGTAGATACTAATACAATATAGCAGAAAATGCCATATATATATATAAGTGAAAAAGGAAGTAGAGGAAGTTTGTTTAGAACTTCTATAGATGAGTTAAAGCTAGTATTTTTTTTTTTTTTTTTTTACCTCTGTAGATGTCAATGGTTCATTCAGAGGCAAAAAAAAACCCATAACAGTTCTCATTTCCCGGTGATTGCACACAAATAGACACATAAATATGTAAATAAATAACCATCTTATACACTAGAATTTTAAAGATAACAAATGTTACTTCAACTTGTGAGAAGCATCTTGATTTGACAGATGGGGGTAGGGACGTCGCTGTTTCACTGAATCCTGCCTGAGGCTGTTTGATCTGAAGCCTTACGTCTTGATGCCATTTTATATCTAGTTTGTTTGTCCAATACCGGTGTCAGGTACTGTTCTGTATGAGGCTTTTTGGACTGATGGTGCTTGTCTGAGGCCCTTTTATCTGAGACCGACCTGTCTCCGCTTCAGTTTGAAACACTTCAAATTGATTTTTTTATGTATAGTTTGATGCCTTTCCACTGTTGGACAGATTGCGCACATATATCTAAATTCATACTTATACGTAGAGTGCAAACATGCCTTTTTTTTTGTTGTTTATTGTGTTTTTATTTTTTTTGCATCGCGAATACTCAACATACCAAGCATAATGATCTACTTTTATAACCTTGCCGTGAAGTGTACACTCTCCACTTTGAGGATGAGTGCAAAATATCAGGCCTGTAGGAGAAAAAACACCCAGATAATGGAGGAGTGAATTGAGATCGTAGAGGGCTCTTTGTGCTGTGACACCAAGGAGACTCTTTGAAGATCAAATGCTTGTTAGGGGGCACAAGGTCCTGCCAGTCAAGCACAATTAAAACCTCTATGAGCCCAAGATACTCTAAAGAGATAATGAGAACGAGCTTCCTCTAATCCTGCCTAATTATGTTTGGATGCAAGGTTGGATTTCAGTAAACATGAGGCAGAGCTCACAATACTGCAGATCCAACGCAGTTCGCTTACTGTCACCAGAATTTCCTGTTGATGCTATTTATTATTGTTTTCACAGAATCCAAGTAGAGAGAAATGAACATTTTAATGTATTTCATAGCTTTAGAATGAACTTGTACATGCACATATAAATCGTGATATTCTGCAGGAAATGATCAAACTCAGGGGCACAATGCAACATTTTTGTTCCTAAACATCAAGGAATAAACAGTAGTATAGACTCATTGCCCTCTCCTGGAGAAAGAGAACACAGCAACTCTTTTATTCAGTTTTTAGTCTGCACTTCAGCTCTCCATTTCCAAATCTCAACAGCCTACATTTAGTTGACTTCAGTGTTCCTGGCCAATGCTCTAAGAAGAAAAACTTTTCAAGGAAGCTGGCATTGATGTAGAGCAATTGACTAGACAAGGACTCAAGGGTGAGGACGCTCTTATACTCTTTGGGTGACATTTTCCTCCACACAGTAGCATAGATACCTCACAACAGCGCTGGTAAAGTCATCTAAAAATAAGAATGGCTTTCAAGGACTCCATTTTGTTGCACTGTACCTGCTTTATGTTTCTATCCAGATTTTGGTGGCTTTCTTATCTTATCAAGGGATCATTTTGCTGCACATAAAATCCTTAACAATGCCAAAAAACAACCTTTTGTTGGACTACTAGTACTTGGCTTCCTCTTAGTTTAAACCTCTGCTAAGAAACACATATCTGCGCCCAATAAAAGAAGCAGATGCAGTCTGTATTAAATGTTGTAAAAGCTAAGAACATAGCATGACATTGCTGACATTTTTATTAAATGAACTGAAAGCAGTAGCCAGAATCAGAGATCAGAACTTTAGTTTAATCAGCCGATAAGAGGTAACCTATTAACACGAGAGTCAATACCACTTCTGCTGGTAAGAGATAACACGTAACACACTGGACCTTTTGACTTACGGTTCGCCCTCTGTGTCTACGTAGTGTAAATGTTCCGAGTTACATTGCATCAAATCTATTTTTGTATTTTTGTGTATGAAAGCTAAAGCTAAACCCATGCTTAAATGTTACACATACCCAAACTTAGTGTTTTGTTTTCCTTGTTCCAATGGCTGACGATACCTTTAGATGAGTATGTCCTGAGTTTAAACAATCTTGTAATGTTATACTTTATATAGTAGCGCCAACAGCTACATGAAAAAACTATCCTGTCAACCCAGTTTTAGTCCTCTCACATGACACGCAGGGTACAGACACTTTATCTTTAAGGTGAAACCTATTTACATTAGTGCCTGTGGAAAATAAAAGATGCGGTAACCTTTACCCCGGTAGCTCCCAGCCACAACAGGAGATTTATTGCACATGTACACTTGATTTACTGAATATGTGAAGCAGCATAGGTCTCTTTGGATTTTTGTGTTTAATTTTTTAGTCTTAGTCAGAAACGAGGAACGGTGACTTTGCAGGAACCATTTTCTTCTGTCTTGTTTGATACAATTACCTTTATTTTTTAGGAAATAGGATGAGTCATTTCTTTGTATATCACATAAACACCCACACGCTCACTGTAGTTCTTCAGTCAACTTTAATGAGCATTTAATATCATCTGAGATGCCGCCACCTTACACATTCACCCAGACGTCATTAAGCATCTCATCAGAAATGACTTTGATAAAGATGCTTTCAAAAGATAGAAAGTGATGCAGCAGCACTGATGCTAGAATTATTGTCAGGCATATTAAATCATCTCTACATTCACTCTTATTATCATCAACATCATTATTTTGCAATGGGAGTATTTTTTACAGTGTTAAAGCTGCTTAACCTTCCTCTTGTGTTAGGGTCAGCACCAACCTATTTTAGGATTTAACCCTGTAATGCCAAATGTATCATATTTGATACATGGGTTTTGAAGCCCTCTACATGATCAGTATTCTTGAAAAACCTGATATATATACAATTAGATTCATGTAATGCAATGATGATCCAATGAAGCGGGGGTGTGGGGGGTTGTCATTAATGAGGAAGGCCAATTTTGAAAATGAATTAGTAATTTGTTAGACATGTTTGTATTATGCTTTTGTTCAATCAAAAATAATATTTCAGCATTAAGACCAAATGTAACAAATATGAAACTCATACATGGAAAATATATATTATAGAAGGACCAATAAAATCAGTTTCAAAGAACTGGATGTGATTTAATGGTTCTGGCTTTACAGAGTTAAATATATAAATGAACCACGTACATTTTGTGTATTGTATCAAGGCTTTTTGACTTTTTCATGAGCTTCTATTTCAACAAAATACAAAAAAAAAAAATGAAATGCTCCGGTTAAAATTATAACCTTTGTGTTGTTAAGGTCGGTTTTAACCAATTATAAAAAAAAATAAGACCTTAAAGCTATAATTAGCCAACACACTGCTACAGCCAGTCATGAGATTTTGAGGATTATCATTTTGTCTTTTTATCCAGTATAACTGCACAAAAACAAAACAAGCACAGACAGGCATGTCCAAGCATTCGAGATCAATTCAGTATAAAGTTGGTGACTTACAGAATGCACATTGAGGGGTGTACTGACAAAGAAAAGGCCCAGAAACTCACACCAAAAATATTAAAACCAATATTTTCATAGATAAGGAAGATTAACAAGGTATCCAAGAGATGAGGGGAAAAAAAATTGGATGATAGATAATTGTTACCTCCGCCAAGGAGGTTATGTTTTTGCCAGCGTTTGTTTGTCTGTCTGACTGTCTGTCTGTCTGTTAGCGACATAACTCAAAAAGTTATGGACGGATTTTGATGAAATTTTCAGAATTTCTTGGGAATGACACAAGGAAGAAATGATTAACTTTTGGGGGTGATCCAGAAGAAATCCTGGATTCTGGATCACTTTGAATTTT
>JAPSES010000249.1:14873304-14887023 GCA_029822895.1 Maxillicosta whitleyi
TCTCCCATAGTTTTGCATTGAACACATTGACCGATACCTGATCGGAACCTAATGCCCGAGTCCGGATCGAGTCCGTAGTCACGTGATCGGGGCCGATTTCCGATCACGTGATCGGATCGGGACAACCCTAAATATTATTATTATGCATAACTTCTGCTGCTGCTGTCTTGGCCAGGACACTCTAGAAAAAGACCTTTTTTTTATTTCAATGAGTTTTTTCCTGGTTAAATAAAAAAAAAAAAAAAAACTACAGCGGACCTGGAGGTAAACAATGATGAATAATGAGGAAACAATGGCTGAATTCAAGTACGAAAATGTAGCTCAGTAGTAACAAGTGAGACACTACCTGTTGGTTTGTTCAAATTAAATCGTGCAGAACTGGCCAGTTGTGTCTTATTCTTCTACTGCCTGTAGTGACTGTGTAATGTGTCGACACGCTGTGGTTAAAACAGTCTCCGCGTGGTAAATGACAATCAATTCTGCAATGCAATAGTTGCAGAACAGTTAATGAATACACCTGTTTTGCCCGAGAGCTTAACTACAGTGACACAAACTCCTAATGATGGCGCATGAGAAGAGTAGCAAATACACAGAGAAAGAGCAAATTAGACAAGGACAGAATGTGGAGTGGGTTGACAGATAAGAGTGGAACAGGATAAAAATGGAAGAATAATCTATTTTAGAAAGAAAATTACTACTCACCAAGTCTGCCTTTACCTTTTTGTGGATAATCAATTTTTTTTTTTTTTTTTACTTTGCGTACAGTGTGATAAGGACAGTCAGCCTTAATAGACGTTTTATTACAAACTTTGTCAAACTATATTGGATATTCAGGACACGTCATTTGTAATGTCCCGTTGATGTGTAACAAATGTGCATTTATTCCGTACGCAGTTTTGATTGCGGTTTCATACGCTAAAGTTTGTGTCCACTTGAGTAAGACCTTTTGAAGAAGATTATTTTGATGCAAATTTAAGAAATCACCCTTTAGACGCTTTATTTTGATCTTTACTTTAATGTCACTGTATACACTGGGGGGGGGGGGGGGGGGGAGTCTTTAAAGTTTTTATTTCATATGCCACCTAAATTGAGGTGCGACGCGGACCAATAAATTGATTCATGAGCGGAGTGACACATACAATTCAAAGTGAACTTCTCTGCAGTGACATTTAATGTTCCCTTTCCCATGTGGCTTGGAGAAAACAGTAATGATAAGGGCACTTTTAATTATTTCTGCTGCTGTTTCACCACCCCCCACCCCCAACCGTTGCTCTTCTTCTTCTTCAAATAAAATGATAACGGTTCCCCCAATGGCGATCCTGTGTTTATAGTGTGCCGGAGCAACAATGTAATGAGGAAGATTTGTTTTATTGCTTCCTTCATCCTCTCCATTCTGTCATTTTGTGGTGCTCAAGTTCCTTCGTGCACGTGTCCTTCACCTTGACAGGAACATCTCTGTAAACCTGCTTCTTTGAAAAAGCATCTGGTAAAATTTCAAGTCTTTTGCAAACGGAGCAAACGGTTCCGGAAAGTGCTTCGGTGGGTTGCAGTCCACCACTCGCTTTGTTATTGGCGTTTTTTTTTTTAAAGGAGATTCGGGCAGTCTATCCCCATTAATATTTTTTGCTTGACCGATTGAAGATACAGCCTAAAGCGATGAAAGTCACTCCGGGAATTGAAACATGGTCACTCAGCAAGTTGGATATGGAGTTATGCACAAAGAGGAAGTCAAAGACCGTCTCCCTATGGAAATGCTTCTATGCCCTGAACCCACACAAGGCCTTTATCACGCTCTTCGATTGTTTATGGACTTCAACCACAACTTATTTTTCATCATTTCAGAAACCAAAATATACTGTATATCTTTTAAACATTAGCACATTGATTTTCCGTAACCGTAGACACTTTCACATATAATCAATTATTTTATTTTAGTGCTATACATGAAAGGTGCGATTTGTTTGGGGGGGGATGGGAGGGGATCACCCCCACCCCACCCCCTCTGGGTTTTACATCCCTACCTCTGCTCAATGAATTTCGTCCTTGCTGTGAAATTTTTGTGAGTGACTGTATAATAGAGGAATAGAACCCAAGAGTTGGACATTGACTGCTATAAATGTCAATGTTTTTGGTAAATCACACCCTGTATATATGTACATGCTAAACTGTATATGTGCAACTTCAAAAGTGTCTTTATCATTGACCATAGAAGCTGCCAGAATCTTGGGAAAACCAATAAACCTTGAGAGAAAAAGCACATTATTTGAGTCTGAGGTTTGTTTGTTTGTTTTTTTTTTTTAAAGGGGGGTTTCAATCATTGCCTCTGTTGTATTGAACCATAATATGAACTGGTATCCATGTACTCTTTCAGGATATTTGGTGCCATTCTTATCATAAGACAGCTGACAGACACTGGTCCTAATAAACTTGAATAACAGTTTATAATAACGTTCGGTGTTATTAAACCTTTTGTCTAAAATGACGCCTGGACTTTTTATCCTCTTTGTCTTATTTTGATTATAAAACAGTTCAAAAAATATGATGCGAGTGAGTCTGTTTCTCAGTTTTTCCAGATCTTTCAAACTTTGGCAATCATTTACAATATATTTATATTTAGTTATAATTCTGCTAAAATAACTTCTTCTCCAGTTTGTAGTATAGGTGTGATTGAAATTACCATAATGACCCAATAAATCCTATAAAGCACAACATCTCAGGTTTCAGAAACCACTGAAATTTTTCCAATTGTACAAACAGTGAGACAGTTACAGCCAACCAAACAGCATGTGTGCAGAATGCGTCAGCGATGACACATCAGGTTTTAAAGGGTTAAGCTGAGATGACGATGTAAAATGTTATTTATTATTGCGAACATTCTGAAGCTCCTGACTTGCATTTGAGAATCTAAAATGAATATATTTGTTTTTGGGTCACACTACATGTATGTTACCAGTTATCACGGCTATTCAAGAGTGTTTTGAAAAGGGCTATAAGACACTGTAAGGCACAATTCTGCTTTCTGAAATGGTGTTGATAAAACTATTGACTGGTCTTTTGATGGTGCTGAGGCTGTTGATATGGCCACTCCTAAAGTTTTCACTCTCACAATGATTTATTTTGTTTTGTCAGTCAGATGACAGCCTCCTTCACTCACACTGAACATTGATCCAGACCTTTCATCTGTTTAATTTGACGTACAACAACCAGGGAATGGGCCACATTTGGCCATTAAGATGCTTGTCAGTCAGTCAGCCCAATTACTTTTGAGCCTCTGAAACTGGAGGAAGTGTGTTTAAAACGGTTGTAATTCCTAAATGGCTAATGCGTGAATTAAAGCTCAAAGTCCAGACTTCAATCATGTCTTGATTGCTTCATTCCAGATCCACTGTGGTGGTGTACAGAGGAAACATAACTAAATTTATATTGCTGTTCAAATACATTTGGACCTGAGTCAATATAATCTTGTGAAACTCTCACTGACTCAATAGTTGCACCAGCAACAAGGAAACACGTCTGTACAGTTAAGGATGTAATTAATGGTAAATTCAGTTGTTTTTCTTTTCTCCCCTGAACCACTATATGCCTTGCCATGTACAATTATATTTAGCGTTTTGATTCACACTAAGATGGAAAAGCTGCAGAAGCATTATTTGCATTTTTGTTCCTGCATTTTCTGATTTCGCAACTTTTACAGAAAAAGTATCATATAAGGCAGCTCAAGTTCAGGTTTGAGCGGAATACACAGATCAGAACGTCCACAGACTTCATAAAAAAAGGACTGTTTTTGTGAAAATATAATAGATACGTGTCGTGGACGCAGAAAAAACAAAAACAGAAAGACACTCCGCTGTAGTTGTACAAATAGGCCTCAACCTCAGATTGTTTTTAAAGCTTCGATGAAGGGTTTCTGCGGGTGTGTGACCTGAACAGACTGTGCTCAGGGAGGCAGGAAATGTGAGTCATGCTGGCAGTGTGTATATACACACCTTTACCCCCAAGTCATAGTGAGATGTCACCTCTGCCTTCAGAGCCACATGGACCAACTGCAAAGGCTAATATACCATTTCATATTCATATTCATTCACTAGAAGGAATAAAGACTGGATTGAACCTTGTTTTCAAAACATTTTATATAAACTCATTAAATATGTATTTTTGTTCCACAAAGTAACCAACTAGACAAGCTAAAATTAAATTAAATTAAATTAAATTTAAAAAAACAATTTTTTTTTTTTACAGTAATTCAGAAATGAGTTGACGGAGGGCATATGAATGGCCGTCTTAATTTTTAATTTATTCAGAAGCGGTTCTTTGGAGGAAGATTTTAAGTGCTTTTCCACCACTGATCTTCAGGGCATCTTGTCTTGAATGTAAAATATATACTCTCCATGCACATTGAAACTCATCCTCCACTCAGTCCACTTCTTAATCAACCTCAGCCCTGAGATCAATAGCCTGCGAAGGACAATCCAATCAACCACTCATAATAATAGACCAATTAAAGCATAATCCATTTATCCATCACCTTTAATAAGCATATTTAATTTTCAATGTGATTCTCCAGCATCCTGACTATCCATAATGAGAATGCCTCTTTCAAGGGCAACATGGCATATGTGGCGACAATGCAAACCAAAAACCCTAAATAAGGGCTCCACCTCTCCTCCTCATTATGAACTCAGCAGCATACTGTTGACCTGTGACAGAACTGGCCTCATTGAGATGCCAAGCGTACTTTCACCTTCCAGGGAGTGAGTCTGTCGACCATGTTAGGGCAATGAGGGAGCGCCCGTCAAACACAGCTATCTAAGCTTTGATGTACTACTAAGAGCACGCATCTTTAATAGCCCTCGGCTTTTATATATTACGTAAAAAAAAGCCATTTTGTACTTAAAATATTATTGCTTTTACTAAGGAAACTATGAAAAAGAGACCACCTTCCATAAGGAATTGTCGCAAACCACAACCTATTCAAGCTCATTAAGTGAACGGTTCAGGATCACCTTGAAGACGTTCGCATGCAAAGTGATGAATGAACCATTATTGATGGTTCGGCAAAATTGACAGCGGTGGAGATAAATATGGCCTAAAGCCGGCCAGAAGCTGTCATAACCACTTGGCCCCACACTTGTCAGTTATCTGTTTGAATTTATGCTGCTTAGGCAGACATTATAAAACAATTTCCATCCCATTAACTTTACACTTGCAACAATATGATAAACATCAACCTGTTTTTGACCTAGTGTTCATATACTTAACACACAGAAAATACATTACACCAGAATGCAGATGGATTTTCAGAAATGCTTGCACAGTTCGTGTCCGTAAACTCCCATCGAGGGAACTGCTGTAAAATACTGTGAGCGATTTCAACATAAGCTAAAATGTTTCTACTTCAGCTCTAATTACATCATTTTCCAAGTTAGACAACAGCATGTTCATTGGTTCCACCTACTGAAAAAAAAAAAATGGAGGTTATTTTCTTTATTTCTTTTATCCAGATGAAATCATTGGGTTTTATCTGATTGTCATCAAAAATAGGGTCAATTAAATTAACATGTTGTTTAAAAATATTAAGAGGAATTGTATAATTAATAGATCAGCTGAAGGGTCATTTTTTTATGGTTTTAATTCTGAGTTTGAGAGCCAAGACTTAGTGTAAATATAGAGACAAAACTCCCAAAAATCATCAATAGTTACTGTTAAATATGCTTGAAGTGACTCACTTAAAGGCTGTCATATCAGGGATATCAGATGTGTGTTAAAGTGGCCTTTTTTGACAATCAGTGTGTCAGATAATACTTCAGTTAAAAGTTTGATTTAGATTACGATCTGGAAGATAAAGCTGACAAGGTGTCGCCGACTATTAATCCGTTTTCACTTAAGTTCGCTCAAACTGCAGCAGCTATACTCGAAGTTCACATTCTCATTCTCATTCACTCACACACACACACGCACAGATTCACACACTGTTATGCAGAAGAGGTTCTTTCCAAATCCGACATCTCACTGCACTCTGGCATCAAAGCCCTTTGTACGAGAGCCGACACCTGGTCCCTCTCTCTTTGCCAAAGAGGCCTAGCGAGTGGGCTCAGATGCCTGGAAGAGCTGGGAGAATTTACACCACCCACCTCCTGCTCAACACACAACCATGCACAGGCTATAGAAGTCCAGGCAAGGACAGGCTCTGCTGTCCTAAGTTCCCCCCTGAATCCCCACCCTGCCCCCCTACGGGCACAGATTTACACCCTCAAACACAACAGGAAAAACACACACTGCACTGTACACATTCCAGCTGATTCATGCATGTTGGAGCAAGTGCCAGACAGAACACATTACACTGCTGTGATAGCACGGTGTATCTAATGGTGCTAAATTAACGTTATGAAGGTCAAAGAGAGAGAGCATAATCAGTTTTGGATATGGACTAGTTTTTTGCCACTTGAGGGGTTTTGGCAGAAAATTTCAACCATTTTCTGCCTTGATGCACCAACAAACACATACACACAGAAGCCTTGATCTTACCTGAGGCTGTGTATTTAACTTAACAAATAAATCTTAATGGCCGATTTATTTTTCTGTAAAAATGTACCGTGAAGCAATGCCATCTTTCAGTCACATTTCCCGAGAAAGGAAACAGCACATTTTTTGTAGCGTAGGCAGCTTAATGCCCCATGCCTACAAGTAAGAAAACAGTATTTCCACATGGCCTTATGTTCACCTCTATGTTTTTTAATATTGCAGGATGGATGCATCCTGAAACACTGACCTTTAGGACAAAACCACCCTCAATTTCAGAACAAAAACCAAAAATGACCATTAAACCGGTTCTCAAAGGAGAGATTAGATGCCGTGTTCAATATCTGGCATCTACAGCGGCTGCAGTCTGCCCTCAGGATGTTACCACCTCCAACAAACTAAAGTTAAATAACTTAAAATCTAAAAATGAGTGGATAATGATTTCCATCAGTAAAAGTTAAAACCGTTGCCAAGTAATTTCTGCTCCCGGTGCTCGTTTTGTTCAGCTAATAGTCCTAATCCTAAAGCACAAAATGATACCAAAAACAGTTTTTAATGTGATTCTTTTTGCTCACGTTGTAAAATCTTACATCTGCCAATGATGGTCTGGTCTATAGGGGGCACAGAGGAACCACCCCACGTAAAGTTATATGAGGAGTTTTATAAATGCACTGATTTTAGTGAAAATATCTATGAAATTTTAAAAAAAAAGTTAAACTTAGAACTGTTGTTTTTGTTACATGCTTTATTACTGTTTTGCATCAGTTGAACTTATGTTATTTCTAAGTTATCAGCCATCACTGATGTTACATTATTAGATTAGATTACAGAGGAAAAATTCAACAAATATGTATATAATTACAAGTGGAGTAGAAGCAGGACAGGGTTAAAGTACATTTCATCTTTCCTTTATGATGAATATATAATTCTAATACAAATAATGTAAGTACACAGGAGAAGAGTAATTTTGACTGACATTTGCCATGTAATTTTATTTTCACACAAGTTTGCTTCATAAATTTCCAGTGGCTAATGTAAACCAAAACATTTTGTTGACTTTACAGTACGTACAGGGGCAAATGTAGCTGTAGAATCTGTGTAAGTGATGGTTGCTGCCATTTATAGCTCAACAGCTGGCTGATGGGCAAACATCATGCTGCCTCCCCGGAGCCATGATGGTACTGTAGCTGATGAATAGCAACGGTACTTTGTGCCAAACACACCCCCTCTTCTCCACACATAATTCTGCTTTACAGTTCTCCATTGACCATGCCATTTTCATGGCAGATGTTCCAGAGCAAGCTATATATGTATGATCAGCCTGGGCCTGTTAGCTCTGCTTGTACTGGGGGTGCAAATGGGGCCGTGCGTTGTCTTTCATTTAATTAAAATACCTTGACATATTAGTTAAAAACTGTGACATAACTGCTCCCTATATGACTCAAACCATGCTAGATTTAGTAATAGAATAGCCTGACACTAAAAACTACTACTTTTCTTGGAAAGGTTTTTTTTTTCCCCTGAACCTGCTGTCCCCTCTGTGCTCCACAGAACTTCAGGTGACATTTTCCTTTAAGTGTCCAGAAGGCTGCCATTGTAAAACCCACTGGAGACTGCATTTGGCTGATGGTTGTGCAAGAGAGAATCAATTGGATTTTTTGTTGCGGCTGTGGGCCACCTCTGGGGTTAGCTTGCCCACAGGCTCAGCTATGCCTCCTCAGCTGTAAGGTTGGGCACTGGGCCCTCTCCATGAGGCAGAATGGTGGATCACAATGTTAATCTCTCCTCTCTGCTGAGTCCCAGCTGTGGCTCTGCATCCCCACTGGGCCCTTTAATGTGGAGTAGGGCATCATGGCCCTCTGCTATTACCACAACCATGGGTACAAACACACCTATACTTCATTCTAAATTCATGTCTGGTCTTTCTTTATTGAATTAAGTTTTATGTTTATATATATATATATTTTTTTTTCTTTTTATCTCGAAGGATTGGAAAAACAATGGATTAGCTGGTAGCAGAAGCTTCATTCATATACTGTTGCCATAATAATTACATTTTCAGGACATTCTTCACTTGATTATATGCACTTATTATATATTGAGTACCTGTTACACTATATCAAGAATAAATCACATTGTCACAATAAATTTCATAAGAATATTTTATTCCAACTTTATAGGTTGAGTTATGATCAGAAAACCATAAAGGTCAGACTAAATGTATCAACATCGATTCACATGCTAACCTTTATTTTTGCTCTTCTTTAGCTCATTCAGTGAGTTTTAGTGGTAGACATATAAAATATGTACTGTTGGATCTGCTCAGTGTTGAATTAACTGTGCAAAGTTGATCACATGGGTGCTTTGTTTTATTAAATTAATTGTCATTGGTCTCACTGTTACCTTGATTTTAATATTTGCACATTTAAGTGCTTGTTGTTTGAGTGGTATTCTATTGGGAGTTGTTGCACTTTTAGTTGACGTTCGACTAAATTGGGACAAGCGTCAGGTAGCATTACCATGGCAACACAGACGCAACAGCATTTCATGAGGTTATAGAACACAGTCTATTACACATCATCTAATCTGGCTACAGCATGGCATTTCTTATTTCTTTAAATGTTTTCAGACTGAGTTATATTAAATATTTAATTGAAAACTAGTAAAGACATATTTTGTTGAATTACAAAAAATATATACATTGGAATTTGAAAGAAACAAACTGCAGGTCAAGATGACAAAACTTGACAGCTGACGTCAAAATTAGAAATTAAATAATGATCGGCTCTTCCATTGATCATTGTGCTTGTACCCTGCTTGTCCTCTCACAGGGAGGTCAGAACTGGGAGGCAGGTACAGAACTGCAGACCTCAAACTGGCAGGGATTCTGCATTTTTACCCACGAACATTTCAGTAAGACGGATGCTTGCCAACGTAAGGGCTTGAACCTGTGTCCTTAGTTTGAATAATTGTCTCCCTATTCCCAATGCCACCCTCCTGCTCCAAATAAAAGTATTCACCCAGCAGCTGGTGAGCGGAAGGAAAACTTAACATTCGCATATACACCCAGATATTAGTGTGATGTATTTGAATTAATAATAGTTTGTAGAGTACGGCGTTTCAGAGTATCAACTAAATCACAATTAAAAGCAAGTATTGTACCTGGTGGAAATGATTTTGTTTTAATTAACACACTATTGAGTTGACCAGGCTGTCACACTTATGGGAGTGTGGGAACCTTTGTAAAGCAAACCTGAGGAAAATTGCCCATTGTTATCTTTAGTAATCCATAAGGTCTCAGAGCTACAGCGTGGCATGGTCTGAGGCTCGGTTGCTAATCGTAAATTCACAGAAATCTTCTTAGAGAAAAGCAAATATCAACAAGTCCTGCACTGGCTTCTCTATTTTCTCATTAGGCAGATAGATGGAAGATAGCTAGCACTGGGAGAGGTGGAGGCAAGAACAGATTAGTCTCCCTTCACAAACAACCACATATCCTTGACTTTTAATTAAAAATGCCATCGCAATTAGACACGGTAGTTTAAAGGACTGCCGAAATAAAAAGAGTTCAGGCACTGCTATAAAGGCAATCCGGCACAGTTCCAGGAGAATAAAGCTTTTCACTTTTCTCATTGTGAATCTGTTTTTTCCCTCGCTTTTTTTTTTTTTTCATACGGAAACTAAAATCGGCTTATGGGTTTTTCGCAAAAGCACTGCAGTAGGAGCAAAAGACGAGCCAGAGAGGAGAAAATAGGACTCAAAGTCATCATAGTGGTTACAAAGGACGTCGAAAATTGAGGTCAGGAGAAGAAGAAAAACTATTCCGTGTGCAATAAATGAGAACAATTAATCAACAGTTAATGTGAATCACACCATTTATCTATCCAAACAATCTGGTTTCACCAAGTCACATTACTGAAGGAATGAATCTGTGCAGCTGACATTTTAAATAGTTCAGAGAAGGACAACAGCCTGTAACAGCTGATATAGAAGCATCTGCTAAACATGATAAACAGCAGCGCTCACAGTGACGCATACTGTACTATTTTGCCTCTGAGTCAACCATGCACACGCATGTCCTGATCCTTGAAATAGCAGTAGCATGTATTGTGAAAACAGAAACTAGGTCTACAAGTATGGCCCACTTAAGGGTATTTTCTGGTGGCTTTGCCAGGTTTAATAGTATTGTGAACTTTCATGATTACTGTAATGACAGTGGTTTAATACAAAAAGTAAGTAAATAAATTGGGTTTTTCAGTGGACATGTAAAAAACATAATTTTAACAATATAGCTTTCAGTGGATGTTATTACTCCACTATAAGCCACCTGAGAATTATTTTGTGGTTTTATTATATTGTCTTCTTTAACATATTTTTGTTTACTTTAAACATTTTCTCATTATTCCATTTTATTGCATGAAGCTCTGTCTTGTATTATCCCCTGTTAATGTGTTTTACCAGCATGTAAACAAATGGAAACACATTCCCACTCTTATCCAGGTTTTTCTGCCTTTTGCAATAGAATAACAAATCGGTCTTGGTGATTTAGTATTCCCCTGGGTAATTGGTTTTCTGCAGTGGTGACCATGTGGAGATGAAAAACAATCAGCAAAGCTCTTAACAGATGCTGTAATTACCTGAGCAGACTCACACAAGTGCTTGAGCACACCAGAGAAGTAGATGCACCCTCTGTGATCTACCACTTACGGAGAAGGAAGGGCAAAATCCACTTCATTGGCTTCATCTTAACAAGCAATGTAATGCATCATCTAACCATGCTGTGTTGCCATACAAGCAGCTTATACAATAGTCCTTTCAGGCAAAGCCTTTCATTATCACAAGCGACATCACGCTGTTTAAATCATACCTTTCTACTCAGACATGGGCCAGACTGTATTCGAAATATTGGGAGAACTTATGTGAAAAGTCCATAATTTAACACCCAACGCAAGAGGGAGGTACAAATATATAAATTGTATTATATTATTATACATACTTCAGTTTATGGACAGTTTTATGGACAGAATTTCTAGGTACAACTGGGTGGTGGAGGGGGTTGAGTTAGTGGGAGTGTCTCGTCTCTGCTTTTCGCAGATGATGTAGTCCTCTTAGCTTCATCGAGCAGTGACCTCTAGCTCTCATTGGGCCGGTTCGCAGTAGACTGTGAAGCAGCTGGGATGAAGATCAGCACCTCCAAGTCTGAAGCCATGGAACTCAGCTGGAAATGGGTGGAGTGCCCACTCCATGTCAGGGAGGATGTCCTGCCTCAAGTGGAGAAGTTCAAGTATCTCAGGAGCTGGAGATCAACAGGCAGATTAGGGTGGCATCTGAAGGGATGTGGATGCTAAACTGATGCGTTGCGATGAGGAGGGAGCTAAGCCGAAAGGCAAAGCTCTCGATTAACCGGTTGATCTATGTTCCAACCCCTACCTGTAGTCATGTGCTCTGGGTAATGACCAAAAGAATGATGTCGCGGGTAAAAGCAGCCAAAATGAGTTTCCACCACAGGGCTCAGCCTTAGAGATGGGTAAGGAGTTTGGACATCTGGGAGGGACTCAGAGGAGAGCCACAGCCCCTCCATGTCGAGAGGAGCCAGTTGAGCTGTTCCAGGCATTTAGTGAGGATGCCTCCCTGGGGAGGTGTTTCAGGCATGTCCATCCGGGAGGACCCGCCCCTGGACAGGCTGGAGGGATTATATCTCTCTGGTGAGAGAACGCCTTGGGATTCCCCTGGTGGAAGTGGCTGGGGAGGGGGTGGTCTGGGCTCCTCTGCTGAAGCTGCTTCCCCACAACCCAGACCCACATAAGTGGAAGAATAAGGTACAGTACAGTACACTGCTGTAATTTGACAAGTTTTATTGACACTTCTATTATAACAGTTGTTTAGTGAGTCATAGTTCATATCCCAGTGCTTTTATCTCCATACATTTAAAAACAATTTATTCTATTTTCTTATATTATTGTTTTGTTCTGTTTTGGGCAAAAGTCATAAAAATAGGGGCAAGATGGACATCTGACCTGCACATTTTCTCTAAAGTCAAGAATGAATGAACATGAGTACCACATGTATCTGTCCAAACAATAATATATCAATATAAATACAAAGTCACAGGACGATGCAGCCAGGAAGTTGTTCAGGAAGGACATATGTAGTAATTATATTTGGTACAACTGGTTCAACAGCATCCAAAGACAACAAGCAAGAAAAACCCTGAATGTAATCAGTGTAAAATATTTCCATCCACAGTAGAGTGTTGCATCGTTCTAACCTGAAAGGCAGTTCCTCAAGGAGGGAGCCACTGCTCCAAAGGCAGAAAGCCAAAGCATGACTAAAGTTTGTAAATGAGCATTTTGACAAAAATCATACTTTCTCGGCGGAGTGTTCTGAGGTGAAAAATAGAACGGTTTATTACGGGAGAAAGGGTGAGGCTTGTGGCAGAATCATGTTGTGGGGACATTTTGCTGCGAGAGCGACTGATGCATTTCATAAAGCTGGTGGCATCATAAAGAGAATTTTATGAATATTTTGGATCTTAACCCATAAAGACCCAGTGTTTACTTTATGACAGTTCCCATGTGATTATTTCCCCTAAATGTACCCCTTCTGAAGTGATTTATCACCATTTATTATAATATTATCCTTTGTGTTTTGCATTGTTTCAATGAATATCTTGTAATTTTCTATATTTAATTTACTGATCATGTAGATGTTCATAAAAGTTCAGATTGAAGTTGAAGATTATTATATCAGAACCATAAAAGTGATTTTTTTTTTCAAGAAAATCTATCATTAACAGAGCAGCAGTGTGTCCGTTCAGTGTCATTGATCAAACTCTGTAGGTTTTACTGGTGAATCAATGTTGTAGAAGATGACGGTGTTTCCACATTAATACCAATATGTAGGTACCAAAGTTAGTAAATATGCAGTTCCCGTTTTTAACTTAATTTCCTGTCATGCAGAATGGTACTGCACTTCCTGTCAGCCATTATGAACTGAGGTTAGTATGTGAATTGTTTTTAGGAACAGGTATCAACCTGTTCGTAAACAATTTCCCAAGAATTTTCTTCTCCAAAACAGAATCAGAATGACATGATATCTGTTGTAGGAACATCGTTGGGGTAAGGACCACCAAGTTTGTTCAAAGAATGGGAAATATTATTTTTGAATCTTATCAATTATTATTATTTTTAAATTTATATA
>JAPSES010000249.1:14911892-14931183 GCA_029822895.1 Maxillicosta whitleyi
GAAATGGGTGGAAAGGTCCAAAAAGATTTTCAAACAGGAAGTGGCAACTCCAGCTGTTTTCACCCACAAAAATGGAGATTTTTGCATAGGTGATGATCTTTTTACGTGCATTATCAGCAGCACTGATGTGTTATATTACAACTGAGTCACACGACTATATACAACTGAAAAAATAAAACATAATTTAGTGTCAAGCATCATTTTCTGGTCTAAATAAATCGATTAATTTAGAAAAATTGAGCATATGTAGTCTAAAAAACCTGTGAAATGTAACTATTTACATGTTTTTCCACATAAAACCATGACACATCCAAGACAAAATAAAGAGTTCAACATTTAAAAAATTAAATATAGATGAAATGAAACTGATGAAGAATGAAATTATTGACTTTTTTTTTTTTTAATTTCTATATTCATCTATATACTTGTATGTTAAACCACAAACAAGTGATGCCAGGCCCAACAAACCCCACCCCTCACATGTCTATAGCAAATGTCACCATGTCTATATACAGTTATGGAAAACAATATTCAACCACCCTTGTTTTCTTCAATTTCTTGTTCATTTCAATTTCTGGTAAAACTAAAGGTGCATTTGTTTAATAATGATAACAAAAATAGTTCATAAGAGTCTAATTTAAGAGATGATATACATTCATTTTCCATGTTTTCTTGATAAAAACCCAAATCACTTCAGTTCTTACATCAATATCTGTCATTGTACTGATAAAAACAGTGCTTTTAGACATTCCATGTTTTCTTTTCTGTCCGTTTTAGTCACATGATACACACAGAAGTTAGTACTTAATTGCATAACCATTGTTTTTGATGACTTTTGATGGTCTAATATTTTTTTTTAATGTAGCTGTATGTGCCAAGTTTGAAGCAAATCTAAATAAAACATGTTTTTAATAGACGTGTGAAATTCCACCCATTATAAGTAAATGGGAGATAAATATTCATTAAAATTTCGACTTAATTTTCCCAAAATATAAACACATCTATTCTGGGTCACTGGCAATCTAAAAACCCAATTTGGCATGAATTCAACCAATAGTTTTGCTGCTACAGGCATGTGAAATTTTGCCCTTTATAAGTAAATGGAGAAAAATAAAAAGATTAAACAAATTAATAAAACAAAAATAATAATAATTCTGACCTTTTCCCAAAATATAATGACATCAGTTCTGGGTTACTGGCAATGTATAAACCCAATTTAGTATGAATTCAACAAACAGTTTTGCTGCTACTGTGTTAACAAACAAACAAAATGAACCAAAAACAAAAAAAAAAAAAAAAACCCTTGCCTGTCTTCAGTGCGTGGGGTAATAAACAGAAACTTGCTGCACATATAACACCAATACTGAGGTTTCACAGTCATTTCTTCCATTGTTTTCCTGCCTGTGTGACCCCACATGTGTATGGTAATGCGTGTAGTGGCGATCACACAACCTATTATAATACCCGGCAATTGCATGATACCCCCCGCCCCCCCTCCTCCTCCTCTTCCCTGTCTTCCAAATATTACCGTACGTTTACAGCTCTGAGCATTTCTCATAAATCGCCCTTCCATGCACCTCACTGGACATGCAAGGCCAAACAATAGTAACCCAATAGCCAGTGGTGTATGTGCACAATTTCCATCTCTACCTCATTCTGTACATCCCCCTCTATCCTTTTGAAATGGTGGCTATGAATCTTCATTGCATCCGGTGGTGTGGAAAGCGCCCCTCTCCTAAATGACTATTGATGATGATGCCACACTGTAAGGAATGTGAACACAGTATGGAAATGGTACGGTGAGCCTCGGCAACCAGGGAAAGAAAAGGTACGGAGAGGAATACTGGAAAGAAAGACCGGAAGGAGCACCTAGAGGCTGATTTTTAATTTTCTAGGTGGAGAAAATCATGCGTAAATGAATGAATAAATAAATAAATAAACCTACATGGGTAATTATAGGTTTAAAACTTTGGATCAAATGCAGAAAGAAGTAAAAAGCAACTTATATTGCAGTGAAAGGCAGAAAAATACGCAACCTTGCTTGTCCAGAAATGAAAGAGAATATCCTGGAGGCTGACCTTATAGTGTCTGGTGGAATTAAACATTACACTGACAGAATGACAGAAAAATGAAAGGGCGAATATGATGCTTAATTTATACAGCACTATAATAAAAAGCCAATAAGACATTTACTTTCATGCTATCCTGCGCACACGTACATGCATATTCATGTAATTTGCATTTTGATACGATATTCATGGCTAATTTTGTAAGTAATAAGATGAAACACAAATTGCAGTCAGTAATTTTGTTCTTCTACCTTTATTCAGAGTTCTGACCTTCCTGTTGAGTGGAGAGAGCTGCATTTATTATCAAAGACACTGAATAAGTGGTAGGCACAGTCTTCTGAAGACTACATTTTCTCTCGGCTTCATAAAAGAACTTTTGGATGTAGCTTCTGCATCTTATGTGCAGTCATGATATCCTCTTTCCAAGGCCCGTACAGCTTGTCCATGGTTGTGGGAATTATGAAAAGTTACAAAAAACAGCAGGGAAATGATTGGTCTGTAAGCCTTGAGAAAGACAAGTGATAGTTTTTTGGGTTTTTTTCTTAGGAGCAAACCAAATGTAATATGGGAAGATGTAAAACGTAAAATAGACATGGTCACAGAATGGTACCGAGTGGTGGGTATCATTTTTTTTTTTTTGTTTGTTTTGTTTTGTTTTGTTATATGCTACATTGCAAATCAAGGAAAAGATTTATTTATGTAGCAACATTTCAAGTACAACTCATTTTATTTCAGGGGCCACATTCAGCCAAATTTGATCTGAAGTGGGCCACACCAGTAAAATAATAACAGTAATATATAAATGATAACAACTCCAAACTTTTCTCTATACTTTTTAGTGAAAAAAGTCAAATTAAGTTATGAAAATGTTTACCCTACATCTATAAACTATGCTTTAAAACAATGTGAATAATATGGACAAACAAGTGAAAAAAAAAGTGTATTTTTAACAATATTCTGCTTCAGTTTATCATTTTGACGTGTACTTTATAACTTACAGATCAAAGTGGATCTACAAATGCATAAAACATTTAATAACAAATAATAATATTGTTAAAACTGCACTTAAGACATTTCAGGTTGTTCATATTTCCACGCATTATTCGCACGTTTCGCAAAATTATACTTTGTTTTGGTTGTTGAGTTGTGAGTATTTATTAAATATTATGGTAGTATTTTACCACTTGAAATTGAATTGTTCTGCAAGTAAAATGATTGTTAATATCTTAGTTTAATTTAGCATTTGACCCTTCACATAAAACATTAAGAGCAGGGAAACAATAAAAAGTATAGACATTAAATAAAAAGGATTCAAGATTAAGAAGTAAAAGACACAAAATAAATAAATAAAAACAGATAAAACCAATAAAACATTAAACTTAAAAGAAACAGTGCAGATCTAAATGCAGCTGAGACCAGGTGGCTTTAAATAAATTGACATTTTCAGTTGATCTGAGGCTTTTTTTTTTTTTTTTTATTGTGAAGTTTGACTGTTTAAATGCACCGAATAACTGATGATAGTGATAATTGCGTAGTCTATAGTTTGTTGAGTGTCAATTTAATAGGAAAGGCATGAATAAATTAATGATGGTACTATTAACAGGTACCCCTGTGCATAATTGCCGAGGACAGAGGTCACGGTTACAGAGTGAAACTTCACTTCTCCTTTTGTTTTTTTTATTTCTATATATATATATAAAGAGTGTGGTTATAGTGCTACATCTAGATACATATACTCTATAAAGAACATTAAGGACATTTGTATATAGACGTGCAAAGAGAATGGACTCACATCCTTTCTTGATACTATTTCTAATACTATCCATATGCAAGATGTGATTGTCAAACGCACTAATGACCTCATTTATGCATTTCTTAGTCTCTATTAAGTCACAGTCTGGATATATGGAAAGTGTGAGCAGCAGTAAAAAGTAAAGTTTCAGGGGGGAAAAACTGCTTCTAAGAGGTAGAATTTAGTGTGACATTAATTAACATGTCTTCAGTGAAAATTAATGTGATAAATACAAAATATATTCCATACATTTTTTTGATGTTTTGAACCAGGTTTTACTCAACACATCAGATGTTTCTACCTGTTTATGCTGCTTCTGGTCACGGGGTCAGGGATCATATTAAATAGTGACTTTAACCTTTAGAGCATATTTAATTCAGTTTTTGTGTGTCTTTCAAGGATATGCACATATTTTCATTATTTTCTTGGTATATTTGAAGAAAGTATGCTCATTTCAACCCTGCAAAAACTAGAAAAATGAAGGTGGTTTAAGTTTGCACAGTTCTGTATATATATATTTTATATATGATTATATGAAAAAAGTGACATTTATATCTGGCATACGTACAGTGTTTAATTTAATGTTCTGCTTGACCATATGGTAGATTTTGACTCGCTATATCTTACTGAAAAACACGTAATTCCACCTGTTTCAGCCATCTCTACCGCTCGTTGAGGTACGTTATACTAAAAACACCCACTAGATGTCACTGCAACAAATAGCATGCACAGGAAGTTAGCCTCCTCACAGAAAGTTAGCCAGAACAAAACCACATCTGACATCTGTTTGTCATAATTTTCAAGGGTAAGTTCATCTATTCTGACATATTATTATGCCTGAGGAGTTACTGAACATAACTATGTAACTTGAACGATAAAAAGAAAGATGAAAAAGGGTCGAATAATTTTTACGAAACATGCTCGACCAAAATGGTTCATTTGGCACTTCATGGAAAAGGTAGAGAAGCTAAGCTAATGCAATTAAAACTGACTGTTTTCTAAAAAATAATAATAATAATAATAATAATAATAAAAATGTCTGACCATTAATTGATGTTCATATGATAAATTTTGACATAATAATTTTATTTATAATAATAATAATAATAATAATTTTATCTGGATTTTTACGTCCGCCACCAAAGACTGAATCTACGTGACCATCTATGGTGTAGTTTTGTTCTGTCATCATATTGATTCATGTTTCGCTATTCACTGTCTTACTTCCGCGTCGGATTTTTGTAAATCGCGGGTGACAGAGAAAACGGTCTGACCAACCAGTGGTCTGCAGTGTCATGACGTCACGTTTTGGTATCTGCTCCAGGATTTTGGAACCTCGACTGAGACGGTACTAAATAAGTAGTATCGGGTCCCAGGTTCCAGGGTCCTTTTTCGTAATGGAAAAGCAAAAGAGCCGTGTGGAGTCGAGTAGAGACGGTACCATGGAGTGGAAAAGCGCCATAAGTGTCATCCGATGTAAAAACCTGTGCCAAACCAATATGCAAAGGCGATTCGCTGTGACCCCGAAGGGAAAAGCTGAAAGAAACCATCATCATGTGGCCAAAAGGAACACATACCGACAGTCTGATGTCCGTCTGCGCTGCTTCTCCTGAAAAGCCTGTTGGTGTATTGTCAGCTCCAACCACAGACCCATGTTTACCAGTGTGTACAGGGTCTCACTTCTTTCACCAAAGCCACAAAGTCAACCACCACATGACATTATAGACTCTGACAGGGACTAGGAGAACCTAATCAGGGTCTTAATACACTACCCAATGCACAAATCTTCTCATGCAACATGATACCCAGCAGCAAGTGCCTCTGCTTTATCTTCCTCCCGTTCTCCTGTCTTCCGTCGGACTGTTGATGTAGAATAGCACGAAGGGGAAGGCAGTCTGTGTCACCGAAGATTTTCTGGAGGCCTTGACAGAACGGATGGGTCTCCATTACTGTAATGAGGCTACAGGAATGGTCGCCACGCTTCCCTCATTTACGCCATCTCAGCCCGGGCCTCCTCCAGGGGATACACTCTGCCTATAATAGCCTACTCAGTCTTCTTTTACCCTCTCTCTCTCTCTCTCTCTCTCTCTCTTGCTCTTTGCTCTCATTTGCTTTTTACTATCCCTGAAATCAGCAAGAATCATGTGGTTTTATGTGTCCATAAGGCATGAGTGTATCTCATGAGATGCATAATTTAATGAGTAAGCTGGTATTTTTTCCTGCACGGTCATAATTAATTAAAAAAAAAAGTCGAACATTGATATCATAATAATTTGTTGATAAAAAAAAAAAAAAAAAAAGGATGTCTGGATTCACCGAATTCCCAAACATCACTTCAACCTTTGCGTCGTTCCTTTACTTTTCGCATCGTCACACCAACACTCACGACAAATGTTGGCATTAGAGGTAAATTGCGTGGTAAACAATCGTCTCATAAACAGCCTGTGCTCTGGTTTAGTCCCCTGCGACACAACTGACAACCTTTTATCACGCTTTACTGAACGTAGGAAGCGCGATGGAAGTTTACTTTCAAAGGGCTTAGACTGGTGTAAGGTAGCTCAGTCCATGGGATGGTTCTGGAAATTATTTACAAACGCCGTGCTCTGTCAAAAATGGATTTGTCTGAAACGGGCTGCGGTGGTGAGCAAAAATCTCAAACCCTCAGAGTAACTGCTGAGACTCGAGAGGCTGCGCAGGGCTACAAACGCAAAGTCTGAACCCCGGCATTAGTTAACAGTCAGACAGACAAATGGAACAAACAGATGAAATTCAGCAGCGTTGCTTGTTGCCCTTGAAACGCTGCAGAGATCACTTGCGGAGCAGCGCACAGATCTTATAATGGAAGTCAGATATATCAACTGAAGTAGTGCTGCAGGAGTCTGGTGGTTCTTGGCTCTTCTTCTATGCTCATTTTACCGATGTGCAAGTGTACACGGTTTGCACATGCTAATATGTGTTCATTAAATGTGAAGTTCTGACTTTGCACAAGAGTATAAATCATAAATACTAAGGACATCTTTTAGACAAAATCCCATCATGGTATTTTTTTTACAGTCACTGAACTATGAGTAAGCTGTTTTTAGTGTGGAGGTCAACAGGCTGAAATATAAAAAGAGACAGCGGGAGCGTTAGCATTTATTAGATATCACTGAATCACTTGCATTAAAAAAAAAATAGGAGTGGGAGGATTTAGGCTCTTGACATCTCCTGCTTGACAAGGTATCATCATCTGTTTACTTAAATACTTCAGGTAGATGTGTCTTTACATATTTAAACTCTGTGTTTTCAGGGTCAAAGATACTCTTAATTGCTGTTTTTTTCTTTGTTTGTGTTTTTTAAAAATTGTAGCATAATGTAAATATCTAAACAAAGGAATTATAGACACCGATATACTTATACAAGGTCATTTCTTTAACCCATAAAGACCAAACAAATATCCATCAAGAGTGAAAATGATTGACTGATCTAAAATGATTAATACCTGTTGGTTCAGTAATCCTATCAATACAGGTAAATAACTTGTGTAAAATGTTGTTTGTCAACTTTTCAAGGTCATCACATATGACCCATTTGGACATTCAGAGGTTTTGTAGTTGCCATAGAAACATAATCATCTTCTACAACTTTGATTCATTAGTAAAACACAGGGTTTGACAAATTACAGCGGATGGACACACTTAGTTTAAGTTGAGAAAAAAAAAATCAACTTTTTTTCTTTAATTTCCTTTGTTTTGGATGTAATAACTTTTAACTTTAATGTTTATGTTTGGTAAAGTTATGCATGTCGGAAACACTGTCAGGTTAGGTTTGTTTCCTTTCATTAATGTCCTAGATCACGGCTCAGCAACCTTTTCTATCTAAAGAGCCATTTTAGGACAGAAATAGAAAAACAAAACTGTCAGAAGCCACAAGATATCCTTGATGTGATGCTTGACCTCAAAGTGGTGACTGTTTAAGAAGCTCTTTGGAATTAGTTTGTATAGAACATGTCGATAATAAGGGCACTCAAGTCTGTACCATAATTGCGACAAATGTTGTGTTCACAGGCATGTACTGCGACACAAAAGGGTGTTACATGACTGAAACAGTAGGTGACGTGTGGAGAGAATTCTGTCACTAAGCTATAAACGCGGAAGTCTGAAGAAGACAAACCCTTACCTATCTGTTAGCCTGTTTGAGGTTAAGTGAACAAGAGCGACCTCTAAACTTATTCTCTGATGTGTTTATTTATTTTTTCTTAAATGTGTATATTTTATAACTAAAATAACCAAAATAATCATGAATATTCTTTTCTGTACAATGATTGTCATATGTATACTTTGAAACTAATAAAAAAGACCATTGAGGGAAAAAATTTGTATATTTTAAGGTTTTATTATTATTACCTGACTATTTTTCTCTGTGTCTTTAAATCTTAGCATTATTTTAACTTATTTGTTTAGATGCTATTTCCTTTTGACATCTTAATGTTCGTTCAAAATGTCTGTTTTGTATGCCTGTATATTTTCAATAAAGTTGGGAAAAAAATATGTTTCAGGACATTAAAAAGAAAAAGAGAGAGAAATAGAACGACCTTCGTTGTCGCTGATGTATCCTGGAGTTGTTCAATTGATAAGACGAGCCACGTGGCGCCGAAACAATAGGAACATCTATGGTCTTGCGGCAATTAACCCACTTCTATTGTTGGAGTGGTGATTAGGTCATTTCCGGACTTGGGTACGGATCGTATTCACATGGTAACGCACAGTACTGGAGTATGAGCAGGACTACCAATTCAACTGGACTCAGGCACAGTATTCAAACACGCAATGGCTGCATTCACATGGGTAAAATTAAGTGGACCTCGGCATCCAGCGTACTCAGATATGGATTCAAGTACGTTGTCCCCTCAACCAACATTTTAGTGTTTCTACAGAAATACAAAGACATGACATTAGTACACTAACCATAGTGATGACATTTGTTATTATGCTGGACTGGTATGTGAAGGCTTTCTTTGCACTGAAGAATACAGATAAATACCTTGGGTGTCATAAAATAAAAAGTCTGCCTTTACTTCTACTTATATTTTTCCATATATTTATTTATTTTTGGAGTGTTGTCCACATTTTTTACACACGCAACGATCAGAATGACTTGGTTGTGAAAAATGTGTAAAACATAAGCGTTATTAACTTCCATATGTTTATGACAAAGTCACATGGAGCTACTCGAAGGGAGTCCAAGAGCCAAATGTAGCCCCGGATCCAAAGGTTACCTCCCCTTGCGCTAGATCATAACGTGTTTAATCCGTTCTACATATTTTCAGACCCTTTGTGATAGCAATGTTGTGTTATTTTATTGACTGAATTGTAAAGCAAAATAGATGTTGGTGCATGAATACATGGTAGATGACCGGATTTAGATTTGATGTCAAAACTGTGCGTTCAACTTTAACGAAAATGTCCATGTGAAAAAAATCCTGGACAAACTCACTCCATTAATAAAGAATTTAATAAAAGAGAGTGTAGATGCATGACATTTCTCTTTCGAGAGTCCTATAGTCCCAGCAGTCAGGGTTTAAATGCTATTGATCCAATTTAAGGGCACAGAGAGGTGGAGAATTTTCCAGCTAGAGTTACTAAAGTCCTACAAATGCATTCCTCTCAGGTACCTTTTCAATAGCATATAAAATCCTTCCCAGCCTTTTCATTGTTTGCCCGCATTATAACAGGTAGATGAATGCAGGCATTACACAAAGCGAAGGTAAACACACAGAAGCTTTGGGTCTACATTTGCTCAATCGCCCCTAAAAAATGAACTTCTTACGCGGCGGTGCTGTCAGACGGTATATTGGTTTTTCAAAGCGCATTGTGATTTCGGAAAAATATGTATTTAATCGCAATCATAATGTAAATTAATGGCACATGGTAATTTCACCCTGGGGTAAAGGGTCTCCTGAGTAAGATCAACTAATTAACTCATTGCCAGAAGAAGTCCTTTTATCAAATTTCTTCGTCTAATTGGGAGACAAGATGTTAATTTTCATCGTCTGCATAACAATCCATGCACATACAGATTTAGCAGGGATTATAATGCGGTCTCTCTCTCTCTTTTTTTTTTCCCCACGTCGTTAAGAAAAAGAGATGAGAAAAGACTGCGTGTGTAGATCAACTCATATATGTCATTCATTTACCGAACGTGTTCTTCCGATGTGCATTTGCCCTAGACTTTGCATTTGATCACGTTTACCATGTTGAACACGCTGCTGTGAAATCAACTGTAGTAATTACAAATGCAAACATTCTGTGTGTAGTTGCCAATAACCGAGAGTCCATGTTTACACGCTCTAGTATTCTAAACAAATGGCCACTTCGCTGACTACAGTACAAGCCGGACAAGTAACAAGCACCAGCACCTGTCTGAATAATGTCCATACCCAACACCTGTCTCAACACTAAGGCATGAAAGACCAGCTGACTTGAGAACAGCCAGCTCAGCGGTTTGGAAACTGCTTTGTTTTAATGGTCACAGATTAATGGGACAGCTGACCCTTTCTACTTGAAACTGTTTGCTCAGCAATTCAGAAAAGACATTATACGTGCCCACCACAGACTTTAGAAAATAACCTAGAAGCCGCCGGTGGTATCTGACTATCCAAAAGATATGCCACTTCACACTATAAGCGAAGGCCACGTGTACCCATTTCTACTCTGCTTTTAGTCCCTTTTGACTTTTATGGTAATTTTCTGGTTTTCTCACGAAGCCATTAGATACTAACTGTAAAAAAAAAAAAAACCTGAAAAGTGAATGTGCGTTGGCATAATTCGCTAATTAACCATGTATTTTAAAGAAGACCTGTTGTGCTTTTCCCACATTCCCCTTTCCATTAGTGCTTTACGTAGCCGTTTGTGCCCGTATAAGGTCAGCAAGGTATTATAGTCAACGACGGACACTAGAGCCGGCGACCCTCCCCTCTGAGGTCAATGAGGTCTGTGAAAATGCTTCAATGGCTTTTCAATCATTTCTTGTGTAATGGATTTACGTCATTAGATAATTAGGTAAAATTCAACGTCAAGTACGACACACTTACGATGGAAGTCAAAGCCAATAAGTCTGTTGTCACGACTAGAAGATGCTGTTTTATGGCTGTGAGAAGAAGATTTCTTTAGTTGCATTTCGAAAGGAACAAAAATAGTTAAAATTAATTCTTAGCTCTATTTATCAACTACTCTACCATGTAGGTCAGGGGCCACATGCATCCCAATATGAGCTCAAGGCTAGATAAGATTGTACACATAAGTATTGTGAGCACAAGTGAAGTTTTGTAAACCAAAATTATATTTATTTTTTTTTTAAAAATGCACCTATAAAAGTCATTTTGCTCCCACAAACCAGCTTGCTTTTACGAAATGCATTTATAAAACATTTCTGTGCAGCCAGAAATCTTTTCTTACAAGACGTAGCGGTCTCTTTTTGATGTGGGGGCGTGGTTAGATGAGGGGCGTGTGCAGACAGGAAGCAACATTAGTGGTGCTGCACAAACATCGCCTCATTCACTACAATGGAGCAACTGTAACGTGTCTGTTTCACCTTGTATAACACTACATATTATTATCCGGCAGAGTGAAGTTGTCGAAACCAGTTCCAAGATCCATAAATGGAACCAGTTTTGTTTTGTTGCCCTAATTTTTTAAAAAGAAATATAGATTTTTGGTTTACAAAAGCTCATTTACACTTACACTGCATGTACCTGTACAATGTTATCTGGCAAAATAAGAGCATAATAGTCGATAAATAATGTTAACTCCCATTTTTACTCTTTGTTTTAGTGCAAAAAACAATAATTATGTTGTGAAAAATTATACATTTATAAACTATCTTTAACCAAAAAATGTAAATGACTTAATATCCATAAACAAGGCATTTCTTTCGCTTTTCCAGAACGTAAGTGTGATTTTAACAGCATTACAGCTTACAGATGACAGTGGATCTACAAAAGCCACAAATCATATTAACAGCAAAGTGGAAAATACAACGTTTAACTTCAAGATCATTACAACTTGTCAAAACATAATGACACTCCTAACTAGACTAATTCATCCTGTGGGCTGGATTGAACCCTTTTGAGGGCCACATGTTTGACACCCCTGCTTTAGGTGGAAAAAGGTTCTAGGTGGAACATCTTTACATCCTGGTAAAGGTTCTAGATCAGGGGTGTCCAACTCATTTTAATTCAGGGGCCACATGTAGTCCAGTAAAATAATATACAAATATAGCCCCTTTATAATGACAATAATTTTTTCTCTTTGTTTCAGTGTAAAAATTAAATAAAATTATGAAAATATTTACATGTATTTTAAAAAAAAAAAAAAAGGGAGGGGACTCATCTGCAATCACCTGAAATTTCTTCAGAAAAATAAATGTAATTTTAACAATGTTGAGCCTCAATTTATCATGTCCACATGTGCGTTCCAACTTACAGATCACAATGGATCTACAAAGACAAAATATTTATTTAGTAACAGGGTCACCACATGAAGCCAGACAGATACTGTACCCACACACAGACTGCCAGGTGCTGCATGTTTTTAGCTCATTTTCTTTCTTTCCAGCCATCTAAACATCTACAAAGCTGCTTTCTGATACTGTTTGTGGCTGCATAATGTCTGCTGACTGTAAGATGTTGCCTGATAAAAGAAAATACACCATCTACCAGCCCTGAGGAGCCACATTTCCTGTTTTTCAGGATTCAAAGAAATGGACAAACCAAGGTACTGTCAAAGGCACAGTGGCACATCCACCCACACAACCATAATATCACTCCTAAACAGTGACAAAGAACTAAATCCTTGCCTACCCGCGTCAAAATCTCCCCAAATATCTGCTGAGCTGTCATTTAGGTGCAATGCGCATGCGCACTGGACTGTGTGGTTGTTCCGCTCACCTGTGGTCCTCATGGGATGATTCCTTCCTTGCCCCGTTCCCTGTGGCCGTGGAGTGGATAATCCTGGACATGCGTGTCCCACCGTGGTCTGCTGCCCCCGACACGGCAGGGTTTAAACAGGTGGGCTAAGGTGTGGTCGGTTTCCATGGTCACCGACTCACTCTGCAGGTGCCGACGTGGACTGATGCGCGTTTGCTGGGATTGACAGCGGTGCGCACGTGCATCCGGGTTCAGCTGATCACTTTCCGGTGTTCCTTTTAATAGAAACCGGCAGATTACGCTGGTTTTAACACTTGCTTTCTTACTTTTTATTTTTGTTTTAAAAACACTTTCTGCTACTCCAAAATCATTTTAGGTACTGAGTCATGAGTTACAAGTTGGGTGTAAATGTAATCATAAAATAACTTCTTAAATAAATAAGTTTTTCAGGTAAAATAATAATAATAATAATAATAAATAATAAGTATTATTATTATTTTACCTGAAGAACTTTTCATAACAATTATAATAATAATATTGTTGTTGTTGTTATTTCACCACTTTCATTTCAGTTATGTATAATTTACTTGCTGAGTTTTGAGAATGTAACATTTTTTAAATATGTGTGTTTTATTTATAAGGAGCTACATGAGTTTGTCCCTCCTCCCATGTCTGTTTTTTAATCCATGGACTCACAATGGTGTCAGAATCAGGGTCTCCTCTAGAGGGGACTGTGAGGTCGCACACAAAAGAACCATTTTTGGACAAAATACAATTTTTCCATGAAGGAAACTAAATACTGGAAGAGTCTGTCACTCTCAGTAATAGAATGCTCCGCATATTTCAGCTTTAAAACTCAACCTAAATTGTAAAAAAAAACAACCAAACCAGTCTTGTGATCTTATTCATTTATTTATATTTTACTGTATTTTTGTATTTTTATTGTGTTGTTCTGTCTTTTATTGCTCTAATTTTTTTTTTTATATATATATATGTGTTTCCTGTTACCTACCCAGGGGCTGCTGATACAAATGAGTATTTTCATTATAATCCTGAGCATTTACAAATAATGTTGTTTAATACAGATGTTCATTAACACGTATTATCCCTACCAAAGTTGTTTCCGCTGTTGCCGGCAGTGGCACTAATGCCCAGGGTCACACAAGAAGGTAAACTTTAACAACATATGTGGTGGTTTATGTCAAGTGGAGGACTTAAATTTCCCTACTGTAGCTCCTGCTATTGTATTAGCAGTTACCGTGAAGAATCTCTGTATACTATATAAATGATACGACTGTGTGCAAAACATAACCTAGTAGCTGTCACTTACCTTCAGCGGTGTCTAAAAGGCGTCTACAGATGTGACCTCCCTACGACGGGTTACGTTTTAATTGCCTTGAAAAATATAATGATATAAAACCCAGGCTTCATTGTATTTTGGTTCAACTTCCGTTTAGTTTACATAAGTTTGCAATTGCCAGGAGTGACTCAGCATTACAGAGCAACCCAAGACTAATTATTTTTCACTTGTTCATGTTGTTGTTGGGGGAAAAAAAAAAAAAAAAAAATTGCTTTGGTGTTGTGTTTTTCTTCTACGTGGACACCTGTTTATTTAGTCTGGTGGTTGTCTACCTAACCGAGTGGGAAGTGAGTTTTTTGGTATAAATGGGTCATTTGCATACTTTTTTAAATTCAGGGCTGCAACTGCCAAAACTTCTCTCTGTTTGCCTCGGATGAGACACAGTGTCTGTCTGCACTAAACAGTGAACAACAACTGGTACAAAGACCTTAATGAAAACAGCGACAGTGAGAATGACAATGAACTGATGCAAGTGTTATTCTTGCAATTTCATTTGCGTGTTTAATTCTTGTTCCATTTTGTTGTCAGTGCATTATAATTGTATTCTATTTGTCCGGTTACATTTTTTTTTTTTTTTTTTTTATGTTCCAAGTCCCTCCTTCTGTATTGGTTCCTCATAAATAAATAAATAGATATATAATTCTGTCCCTATTGTAGTGTTCTTTTGAATGATCCCCACATATGAGACGGAGGAGCTGGCTCTTCTGCGTACTTTTCCAATCTGTCAGAATTAAAAGTCCTTCTCTAAGGAAATCTCTGTGTTTTATGGTCCAGCACAACAAAGAAATCCACATGTTTTTACCCTTTTTTTTTTCACAGTGCTAACATTAGCGGACAGTTTGAAGTTTTGGTGTTACATTGATTTTCTGTTTTTGCACCTTTTCTTCTTTTTGCCTGATCATTATTAATATAAAACTGTTTCGTAATCATAGCTGATAGCAGTGAATTCAACAAAACCAAGTTATCTCACTGGAACAGTCACACAGACATTGTATACAGAACTCATGCAGAACTAGTCACGCTTTGAGTTCTTTGACAAGAAGCCATCAACAGCAAAGAGGCTTTGCTGTTCACTGTGATCATATTATTAATTCAGACATGCCTGCTCCATGATCCACTTTGTACCCACATGTATCTTGTCACAGTAACCAACGTTAGATATTAATCCTTGAAAGAGATACAGACCACAGTTCAAAGCAAAAGCATATAAGTCAAACGACAGGTTGCCAGCATTGCCTTTTTTTCATCTTGAAACAGCATGCATTTTCACACTGTTTCATCTACCAATCAACTTAACACATGCCTTCAGATGAATGGAATCTATTATCTTCCCCCCACTTTGAAGGTCAGCCAACAAAGTTTTAAAGTTATTGTCCAAAAAAAGGACACAGCAGTAGTGGAAAAACATTTCCACTTTTAAGAGCTACCTCACTGGATGTCTGAAATTTCTCATTTGGAGTTGACAGGGTGCTGCTGGGAGCAGAGCAGCATCACTCAGGGACAGCTCTCTGGTTGTGGCTCCTATCTCTCATTTTCTCTCTCTTCTCTGCAAATACGCCCCCATACCTACTCACATAACCCAAAGACAGCCAGGCTTCGCAGCAGTGTGGGCTCCCCACTCACAACAACACAGCGTGCTGGCAGGCTCACAACAGAGAGGTACTATAGCTGTGCTTCACAACAGCATCATTGTGCCAGGTGATGTATATGTGTTGCTCCAAAGCTGTGATTGCAAACCCTGACGTTGGTGGAAGCTGTTTAGTCTTGATGTGTAAACATGGTGTAATTCTACCGATCTGTCAATATACCAACCTTTATCAGCATGTATCAATCACTAAAAATGTGTTAATTATGAAATAAGTAGGTAAACAATAGGAGTGATTGGGCCCAATTAGGATGCAGGATGAAATGCGGTTTCAGTCGTCCGATATTAGCAGGGATTTTAAAGAGAGGTTTGGTAAAAAATTTTGCTCCAATCCTAATGACATTTCCAAGATCCATGGCCCATGACGATGCCCTTTACTCCTCAGACATTCATGAAGTAATTAATAGTTGACTTAGAGGGATTATACTACATGAATGCTCCTTTGTTTTGGTGACCTTGGAGAGGTTGACTAATCTCTCTAATTGAGAAGCTGTAAACACTATTGTTCCCGCTCTGTTCCTGTGTCAATTTGCTCATGTTTGTTGACAGGTTCCTGCACAATATCTTCAAGTGTTTGCAACAGGAGTCTACTGTAGGTATTATAACAATCTGTTTTTATCTGAAAGGGATTTTGGTGCCACAAGACATAGCTGTCAGGCAAATGCTTCAGATCAGGAAACCTTGTTTATAATTAATGTATTCAACCAAAAAAGACTTTGCTTGGAAGTCACATGTAATATTAAAATCATGTTTTCAGTGTTCTCTTGTCTGTACTACACAGCACAGCAGCAAGAAAAATTATACTAAATATTCATGCTTTAATACTATTTCTGCATTTTGCAATACAATGATGGATTTCCCTGTCTATGCCCTCCTTGAAAACCTAGTTTCATACATATTTAATAAGGTCCTCTAAACAATTTTTACATTTTGTCATCTTCAATGATGCATGCCATCAGACTCCCAGGAAAAGTGCTTTATCCCACCCTCATTGTCTGTAACACCACCACACCCAGTTTGTTAGGCTGCCAACTTTCAAAGGACTGTATTTACGATCAAATCTTTTAACCTCGGCTTAAATGGATGCCCGTGATCCCATAGCACCTATAATGGAACATGTTCATATGATATATGATATTAGTAAATGAAGACATGAATTTGAATGATATGATTGCACCACTCAAAAAACATGTCTAGAGAGTACAGATGTGCCAGAGCCAAGTGGGATACATTAATCACAACATCCCCGAGGCTGTTTCAGAGCATGCTAAAGCAAATGTTCCTGTTCACTGACAGTGGTAGAAAATTAATGTAGATAAGACAAACGCTCTGGAGATAAATCAATACACAAATGAGCACTGTGTTTGCATAATAACTCCAGCTTGTCCAGTCACAGCTAGGCATACTACAGTACATGTGAATAAATACATTTTTTTTATTATTATTATTATTTATTTATTTGTTTTTTTAACAGTCAGAAAAAGAGAAAGAGGAGAACAGAACCGGAATTGAGAAACAGGTGAAATAATGAAAGGTGGCAGAAAGAAAAATAAGAAACACCTTATTTGTACATCCTTATATTTGTGTGCATGATGTGATGGCCTTAGACACTGTCCTGGACCTAAATTAACCTGTGAGGTATCACTGAACAGCTTTTGACAGTCCATTTCACCCTGACAGAGGCACTATAGCTCTGCTGGAAGGAAACCAAGCAAGAAAAAAACATGGAAATTGGCAGTGAAGATACAATGACAGCATTCACACCATCACCCCCGCCCCCGCTCTCCCTGCCTCTCTCTCTCTCTCTCTCCTCTTCACTTAGGCGAACAGAGTCACTCGCCACTCAAATGTCCCTCTCCTGCAAACTCACAATTAATTCTTTTAATACCCCCATCCTCCTCCTTCTCCTCCTCTCTCTAATTTATCTCACTTCACTGGTCCAGAGAAGAAGATAACCTCTGATAAATGAACAAAAGCATTAAAAAACATATGATAGAGATAATATTAAATAGGCAGGAGTATCATTTGTTCGGTCTCTCTATCAGCAGCCACAGGCTTTGTGAAAATTCACAAAAGTAAAACCTTATTAATTTGGATATGAGGATGAAATAATCATTTAGACACATTCAATGTGATTCATAAAGCTTCGGAGTTTGCGTTGAGGTAAATGAATAAAGACGACTTTAAACTCTGAAACATATATACAACAAAAACACTCACATTAATCACTTTACTGTAACTTTATCATATTTCTTTTCATTGAAATTAATTCCTATTTGGTTGAATTAAATTGACATTTCTGGCAATATTACAGCTTTATATTCCAACGTACATATCAGACATATTATTAAGAAAAGTGTACATAGTATAGTTGCAATACTTACTGGACTGATGAGATTGTTTAGCTGCAATAATAACCGTGCAACAATAAAAATCACTCAACTTCACAGTCTGTCCATTGGCAGTAATTAACTGAAGTAACACAGTAACTTTTAACCTCTCTAACTTTTAACTTAAAAAAAAAAAAAAAAAAAAAAAAGGTCATTAATTGCTTTCCCACCCACCGGGGTAGCTTATTTAATTTCACATAAGAGCCACCTCTCCCAGTTGGTAACATTTCAATGAAAAAGCCTCTTGTCTTCCTCCCTCATGAACCACTCACCTCCAATGTTTAAAAAATAAATAAATAAATAATCTCAAATTAAAGTTTCTGAATTCTGAAACAGTCGAGGAACCGGCAAGGAATTCCACTTTGATATTAATGAACATTTGCTGCATGCCGCCTTGAATATGACATTGTGTCCTCTGTCTAACAAATTGACTGTAATAAAGTTTAACAGATTAGTATCATTAGGAATGTCAGATAATGAAAGTGGAGCTTATACAGATGGTACTAGCCAGTGCCAGCGCCTTGATGATAAATACTGTAAATAGAACAGGATTCAGAGGACAAGGACTGTACTGAATGTGTGTCTGCTATCCTGTAATCAAGTTCAAATTCCATTAACGGAGCTCTGTCTTCAGCAAAATTTCTCCCTCATTAAAAGGTTTAGAGACTGCACCACTTCCCCGTATCCACTCCCACTTGAAAACATGCTCCTGCGTAATTCATTTACCCATGCTTCCTATACACACCAACAATATAATTGCAGTGGTAATGAACGTGCAAAAGCAGCAAATTGGGATGGGAATAACATTAGCAGCCCAGCAACACTCGCTGTTGGTTCTAACCTACCCGCCATCTCTAAGCACATGCACGCACAGATCCAAACAAACACAAAGCAAACGCTAACACAGACTGTTACATCTGCTCTAATACTGGGACTGGTTGGAGTCGCTTTTCTCTTGGGGCTGAAAAATGCTCCATGCGGATTGTATAGCTGAAGGTCACATGTCATTAACTCATAAAGCCCCAAACATCCACTTTTAACTTAAACCTACTATACTATGGGTGTATATTGTCTCTTTTTATGTCTTTTTTGTGTCTTTTGTGTTGTTGTGTTTGTATTCAGATGTACTG
>JAPSES010000249.1:14944981-14971758 GCA_029822895.1 Maxillicosta whitleyi
AGTTTTGTTCTGTCATCATGTGGATTCATGTTTCGCTATTCACTGTCTTACTTCTGCGTCGGATTTTTGTAAATCGCGGGTCACAGAGAAAACGGTCTGACCAACCAGTGTCTGCAGTGTCGTGACGTCACATTTTGGAACCTCGACTGAGGCGGTACTAAAAAACTAGTATCGGGTCCCAGGTTCCACGGTCCTACTCGTAGAGTCGAGTAGAGTAGAGCCGGTACCATGGAGTGGAAAAGCGCCATTTATTTTTACTCTGTTTCTCTCCTTTCTGAGTGAACAAATGGTTTTGCTTAAGATTAAATGTACTTACCATATTAAAAAAAAAAAAAGTCTTGGAAATGATGATTTAACCCGTTATTGGGCAAGTGACTATTTTTGGTCATTTCCACAAATATTAAATGTGGGGACAATCCTGTGCCTCAGTGAGATCAAGAAGCATGTTGTTCTTTTTTAACAGTATAGAACGATTCACAGAGGTTTTACAGACATTTTGTAGTAAATAGTGAAGATGAGTGATGGTGCGGTTTATGGTTTTTGGTTTTATTGGGTCTGTCTCTATGTTCAGAAGGTTTTATGTTCAGAAGGTTCTATGTTCAGAAGGTTAGGGTTAGGGTTACTTTTACTTTTGCTTTTACAAACTAATCTGTTAATGAAAAAGTCACAAACTGATTGATTTCGCAATCTTGATATCACTACAACATTGATATATTACTGCACTTCTGAACATAGGACCTTCTGAACATAGGACCTTCTGAACATAGGACCGGAATCGTTTCATTGCATGTGTTTAGTTTTTAGTTTTGAAGTGGTGTTTGGTTGTGTTAAGGCAAGAGAAGGAAATGACGATGTCCAATAAAACAATAAGATTGAAATTTTTAATTATAGTTTTTCAATAATGCCCTATAAAGGGTTCATATCAGTAGCTAATATGAAAAACGCAAAATCTATTCACAATATATTGTATTTTCGCCTCTATTTTTGTTTTGTATTTCCTCAAAAATCGGAAAAAAAACAACAAACACTTTATAATAATAATTATTATTATTATTTTAGGAAGGTGGCAATATCCAATGTCCAAATTTAGACAATGCACCATTTTCATAAAAAATAAGATGATTTAATTTTAATTTAATGATACCAATGTGTCTATAAAAGCTCAAAAAGTTCCTATTACTTAATTCTCCCTTGTCCACACACACATATACACAAACGAGACCCTTGAAAATGTGTTGCTCTGGAAAAATCTCCAGTTTTTCATTTAAAATGTCAGATGTGTGGACAAAAAGCCCCAAATGCAGACAATGATTTCTATTTTGCATTAGGGTACATGGAGCATAAGATTTGCCTGTGGTTCTCATCAACAGTTCATGCAGATACAGAGTTAAATGACTTAACTAAAACACATAATCTGTTGTCTCTACATGTATTTCAGGGTCAAAGCCAAGGTTAAGTTTATTTATTTGGTGCCTAAAGTGTTGAATAAATATATAAATAAAGCACACAATATAATAAAACAGTCAAAATAAGAATGAAAATATATGAGAACTTAGAAAAACAGATATGAAATAAGTGGAAAAATAGGATGAAAACATCTAAAACATAACTCATAGATAAGATAAATAAAAGTCACACACTTGTATAAAAGGCAGGTGTAAATAATTGTATCTTTAAAACAGATTTAAAGTCCTGGTTTTTACTTTATGGTGAACCCTGGCTGTTCTATTAACTAAATGATAAAAAAATAAAAAAACAGTCACAAAATGAGGAAATACAAGACAAATACGGTTCCATGCGTTTTTTTCTCGGTCCTTGTCTTCTTCAAAGCTTCTTTTTTGAGCGTGAATAAATAAAGTTTCCTTTCAGCCAAATAGAAACTTTCGACACCACACATATATTTGCTTTGTAAATACCATCCATATTCTTCGAGAATTAAAAGAGCTGATTATTTAATATCAGTAGAGGGATTGTTCATGTGACAAAGCAGAGCCATCATACATGGGTTGAGATGGGGGTCATAGGTTAAAGACAGCTCAGTGGCAAAGGCCGACGAAAGGATCAGTGCTCTTGTTGAACTTTGACCCCGTAGATGATTGCTCATCACTGTGAATTAAGTCTCCTTGACAAAGCAGAGAGCCAAGTGGACAAGGGTAGAGCCTGGAGACATGAACCTCAGCTCGCTCTGTCAACTTTCATAGCCTCCTGCAGAATGAATAAGCTAACAAGCTGTCATAACATTAGCAAGTGAATATCTGGAGATTTGGATTCCGAATGCATCGTCTCGATTTGCCAGTGTGTTGCAGAATGTGCCAACAGTCCCGATGATGTGATGTCAACACAAATGGAGTTTGTGGAAACACAAACACAAATGTGTTGTCCAGTCTGTCAGTCTTTTTTTTTCTTCTTTTTTCAAAACTTTTTGTGACTGCATGAATATAACCGTTCAATCACACACAAACACACATACAAAAAAAAAAAAAAGCGAAAAATACTTCCATGGCAATAAGTCACAGCCAAATGGGACTGGGAATGAGGTCAGATTTCACCTGCATTCATCCAGCGAGGCTGTGTTTAATGTGTGCAGTATACAGAAAGAGGGACTTTAATGGATAGATGCAGCAAGTAATTCAGGCACTGCATGGGACCTAATGAGGGATAGAATGCAGAGAAACCAATCTTTTTTTTTCCGCCATGTTTTTTTTTCCCATAGAGCTACACTGCCCTCTAAAAGGTCTGAGAGGTACTGCACCAAGGACATGGGTATGTTCAGGCTCTGATAATGTCCCCTGTTGTGGTTTAAAAAAAAAAAAAAAAAAAAAAAACATCATTAACTAAGCACCACTGACCAGTATATTTATTTATCTGTCTGCGCGTGTTGTTGTGGAATTGTAAATCCTAATGTTTGCCATATACTACAGGCCTGAAATATGCCTAAGAGGTAGTCAAGGAAAGCACAAATGTGAATTGATCTCTCCAATCAACATGATGAATGAGGAGTGCCAGGCATTCTTTCTGCAATGTCAGGTCTCGCACCGCACTATTGTTCATTCTATTGTGTTGCTGGAGAAGATCAAGGTTTCGTGGTCAATATGCCTATAGCCATTAAAACCAAGCCGTGTTGTTATTACACAGGTCAAAACTAAGTTTGAATAGAGGGATTCATTCATTTATTATGTCTCTGGTCCAACTATCAAAATGAGTGCACACAGCATTAACCCATAAAGACCCAGTGTTTGTTTTGTGGTAGTTACCAAATGAATTTTTCTTTATTTCTACCTTTCTTAAGAGATTTATCACCCTCTGTGTTTTGAATTTTTTGGTATAAATCATGTATTTTCATATATTTAATTGACAGATCATATAGATGTTGATTAAAAAAAACAGAGTAAATTCTAAGTTAATATCAAAACAGAGGAAAAATTAAGAAAAGATTTTTTTTTTTTCAGCAAAAATAAGTGTGTCCATCCACTGTCATTGATCCAACTCCATGGGTTTTACTAGGGAATTAAAGTTATAGAAGATGACAGTGTTTCCATGGTAACTACAGAGTCTCTGAACGTCTAAATGGGTCCAATCTGATGACCATGAAAAGATGATAAACTGTATTTTACACCAATTATTCACATGTATTGATAGGATTAATGGATCAATGGTATTAAACAGTTTAGATCTGTATTTGTCGCCAGTGGCTATTTTTGTTTCTCTATGGGTTAAATAATAATATGACATTTAAAAAAATAAAAAGTAGTGACTTAAAAGGTGTAAAGTGAAGCTTTATTTTGTTATACCATTTATTTCACACATGAATTTGTTATGCAACACTTTCTTGACATTTAAGTTATATTAAGAAAAAAACATAATAATAAAAAAACTGGAGAGTGATCTGATCTATCCATTGCTATAAATATGCATTTTTAGTTTCCATTTTGGTGGAAATTATTGATTACAGACGTGTGTGGCCAGTTTCCCTGTACAGTTAATAATATATTTTTTATGAACAAATCAATAAGCAGCTGGTGGAATTTAAATTTTTTATATTTGTCTCAGTTATTTCCCTTTTATTGACACCCCTAAGACATTATTTGTATGAATAGTTTCTGCATCCACAGTCTGACTGAATTATATCCAGCATCTACAAAATAAGTATTACATTATGTAGATATGATATATTGATATTTACAACACGAAACACACAGCAAATATGGGAGTGTTAAATAGTCAGTGTTAAATACAGAGTGTTGGTGTTGTATTAACACCACATTGATTTAAAACAACACTGTGTGTGGTGTTTTTGTTAAAATTATGTTGTTAAATCATGGTGTTGAAAGTGTTAATTTTACACCGCATATTGTGGACACACTTTATGGTGTTAAATTAACACTGGCATATTTGCTGTGCAGAAAGGGGAACATGAGCAATGTTATTTTTTGGGGTTTTTTTTGCACATTTTTATCAAATTTTTGTCCATATATTTTATTCTAAGAAATGCAATGTCAATATTTCATCAAGCTATTTTAACCTAGATAGAGCATTTAAAGCTTTATGAAGTGTAAAGAGCTCTAGTAGTAGAGTTAAAAGTCAGTGTAAATTTCTGCACAGATACAGTGTAAAATTCAACTCTACAGAGTGATGATTGGTACGCATTTGATGCATTGCATTGTGGGTACTGAACATTTTACTCATTGTGTTCTATTTTACATTACGTCTGTTGTAATATTTCTGTTTCACAATGTTTAGTGGCCATTTTCTGTTTATTTTTTTTATTAATGTGACATTAGTCAAACCTGTAGGCAGAACAATGCCTTACCTGACTGTTACTGAGAAATTAATATTTTTTAATTGATGCAAGGACTTTATTCTACTAAAATAAAAGCACTGTAAAACCCATTCTTCCTTGAAATTGTAAGTGTAATAAAAAAAATACACATAATCTTTCATTAAAACGTGAAGAGCTACTTCCCCTGCAATTCTACATTGTTTCAATATTAGCAAAGGGGGCGGATTGGTGAAGAAAATAACAAATAACAATGCAGAGAAATAAAAATTAACACATTATGAAGTGGTTTTTCAACAGAATTTGGAGAAAAAAATAGCTCGACAACAGTGTGAAAATACCACAGTGTTAAATATTTGTATTATTATATATAATTTTTTACAATACTTTAAGTAGAATTAACACTATAGATTAAACTTCATTCAAAATATTACCTGAAACAGTTATATTTAGCTTTCTAAGAGTTAAATTAACACTGTCTTTTTACTGTGCAGTCATACATGTTAAGTTACATTACTAAATGATTATTCTAACCCACTTTTAAGTCCTATATACAAAACACAGAGCACAAAGCTGCAGTACTGTATGCTGTTATGTTGTATACTATACAGTACATCCGGTACATCACGTACATAACTGATTTGAGCACTCAACAATTCTCACCACCTGTTCTGAGAAATTTCATGTTCATATCAAAACAGGTCAAACACAGTATGAGGCTTTGTTTTCGGTAGCGACATGTCTAAATTTAATACTTAATGCACTATTTTCCACTCTCACTCTCTAGACAACAGGATGAATCACAGCAGATGGTAACATCTGTAAACTTTGCCTCAGATCTCATGCTCTTGGAGGATCTCATTATATGTCTGCTTCATGTGTTTGTTTTAATATTCTACATCAACATCAGATCTATCTCCTGGTTATTGTTATTTCATTAGGGGTTGTGAGTCTAGCATAAAATGTAACGTAAATGGTGTAAAGTGCTTCTTATTTTGCAACAGAAACAATTTTTTTTAATCAAGTGCTTGAATTGCTAATAACAAAGATTTTTTTTTAATTATTTGTATTTATTTTTAGAATACCATTTAATAGCAATATCACTTCAGGGACTTAAATGCAACAGAATTTTGGGTTTTACGACACTCCCACAAGTAGTGCAGCAGTAAGTTCAGAGCTCACGTATATGAGCAAAAAGGTCCATATTAACCAAACTGAATATGAATCTGAAACGTCACTCGGAGGCAAGGACAAAAACAACTGTAACATTTTGAATTGCGCAACTTTATTGTTAAATAAAATGTATGTTTGTAATGAATCACTAGTAACGTAACTTTATCAGGACAAGGTGATGATCCAGTTATTGTTTAATTACATAAACTGTTTTGAAAGGTCACACAAGGTCACTCTATGTTGCCAGATGATTCCTCCAGTCCTAAAAAAAAAAAAAAGAAGACAGATGATTATTGTCAGGTGACAGGTGTTAAACAAGGAACTAAATCCGGCCTGTCAAATAGTCCAATCCGGCCCATGGGAAGAATTTGCGAAATGCAAAAATTACACATAAGATATTAACAATAAGTGGTGTCAAAATCATTTTAATTCAGGTTACACATGTAGATCCATATGATCTAAAGTGGGTTAGACCAGTAGATTATTATAATAACATATAAATATCAACAACTTCAAATTTTCTCGTCGTTTTATTATAAAAAAGTAAAATTACCTGAAAATTTTTCATTATTAACCTATCCTTTTACAAAAAAATGTGAATAACCTGAACAAATATGAAAAAACTGAAATGTTTTAACAGGAGTATATGTAATTTTACCAATATTCTGCCTGTTACTAAATGTTTTGTGTGTTTGTAACAGTTGCAATGCACATGTGTAAATGATAAACGGAGGTGGAATATTGTCAAAATTGCACTTGTTATTCTTAATACATTTCATAGTATTCAGGTTTTTTTTAGATGTAAACATTATCATAATATAATTTTACTTTTTTCACTGTTATTATTTTACTGGTCCAGCCCACTTGAGGTCATGTTAGGGGGAATACGGCCCCTGAACTAAAATGAGTGTGACACCCCTGCGCTAAACTTACCTTTAAGCTCAGTGTGTTCCTGTCGCTTGTGTTATCTCACAGAGCACAACCACACAGTCAAGTGTGTTTGGTCTGTATATTTTAATAGGGTGTCTGATGAGTATATGAGCAATGCTGAACTATTGATTTTGTGATTTAAGCCGAGCAAAAGCAATCGAAGGTTGTCCTTTTACCTTGTCAGATGTCACGTTAACAGAGTACCTTTTCTCATACAGTCTGTCTTTCTTTCTCAAGAGGTAATGTCACAGGGAATGATCCTTTAACGTTGATCAATTCTGCCACCTGACATCATCATGAAAACAATTAACTCTTGTTTCAGCCCTGGAAGGAGACACAGGAGGAAAGCTGCATTTGTGTGGACGGATAGGCTTTGTGCTGAGTGTTGTCTGTGTGCCAGATAGCCGGTCCCAGTTATATTGTGCAGCCCTGTGTATAATGTGTCTGGCACTGTTATCAAGTGGGCTCCAGATTTCTATCCATCCCACAAGGGTGAGCTTTCAAACTTCTCTTGTTTTGAGACCACAGTAATTTAAAATGTTATTGTGCAGATTTATCATGCAAAATCTGGTTATGTGGTGTTCAGGCCAGTGCTAGCTTGATGCCGTGCTTTATTCTGCTAACAACATAAGGCATGGCTTTGGTAATGTAGTGTCCAAAGTAGCCTTAATGCTTAAGAAGATAAATAATTTCATGTGAATTTGTTATTTTATAGATAAGTACACAGCAAATACACCAGTGTTAATTTAACACCATGAAGTGTCCACACTACATGGTGTAAAATTAACACTTTCAACACCATGATTTGACAACATAATTTTAACAAAAACACCATATACAGTGTTGTTTTAAATCAATGTGGTGTTAATACAACACAAACACTCTCTATTTAACACTGACACTGACTATTTAACACTCCCATATTTGCTGCGTACGTTTCATGGTTAAAATGATGAATATTATATAGGGAAATTAAAAGAATTAGAATTCATATGTATAGATTACCTTTTATACATAGACAAAAAATGTGTACTGTCGCTTTAAGAGCTGACCAGTTCGCTTTTCTTAGAAAAAGGTTTCGCACTGCTCCTGTCAGACCGAGAGAAGCGATGGAAGCGAACAGTTTTTCTTACCTGACTGACTAACTGGCTCTAAGTTTATCTCCAACAGAAATTAGGACCATTTTTTATTTCATCTCGTGGCTATTTTATTTAGTTTGTGTATTTTTTGTGACTTAAACAGAAGATTTAAGTTCAGCTTTTATTTCAAGAAGTGGATTTTTTTTTTTTTTACAAGTTACGAGAACAAGCCTCTACAGGTAAAATAACATGAGGACGACCCTGACGTGATGTAAGCGTCATCGGAACTATTTCAAGAGCTAATCATAGGCTAACACAAGTCATCCTTTGGTTTCTCTCTCTAAATAGAGCCCGCACATTCTGACCACAGTTAACTGTCAGAAGCACATTAATTATGATTTTATAGTACACACAAATAATGACACAAGACAATAATGAAATGATAGCCAGATGTTCCTTAAAGGTACGTTAGGAGGAAAGAAATCATAGGAAATTTACAGGCTAACAGAGAAGCTTTACATTATATAATAAAGTATCACATCTACAAATGTATTCAAGTATTCACACGCCATTATTTCCTAATACTCTGTTCTGTGTGAGCTTGGCTGGAGACATTTCTCCTCTGTGTGGCATCTTCCCATAATCATCTTATGCTCTCTGACTCTCATACACATAGCAATGTGTGCACAGAGTGCTCTGGAAGATAGGAGAACCACAACTGATGGAAAGACAAAATGAGAGAGAGAGGATGAGCTTAGTCATCCAGGCCATCTCTGCCAAGACAAAACAAACCAAGAGAGTGAAAATCATCTTATCAGGACGATAGCAGACAAATAAAGGGAGACTGTCAAGAAATTATCGCGTTGGTATTCAAGCCATGACTTGCTGTGTCTTGTCACAATAAAACAGAGGGAATGCAAGCGGAGGCTCAGAGAGTGTGAGGCAGACAGAGAGGGAGAGAGCTGTTGATCTGTTTAGCCTGCTTGCTTAATGCCACTGCGGTGCATCTCCTTTAAAATGGCTCTATTTGAAATCAGCTTTATAGACTATAAGACACTGCAGAGCTCTGTGTGCCCAGGCATGCCTGTCAGAGCCATGAAGAGTAGCCTTTACGGATGAGTTGTGATTGCTTACATACACAGCTACACACCAAACATTAATCACACACAGTGGTCTCCTTCCAAAAATACAAACAACAGGTGCAGAGCTGCACTGAAAGACAGAGGGTAGGACGGACTGAAAGCAGACGCAAGACAAAGAGTGAGTGAGACTTGAGAAAAGAAATGGGCAATCGGTATGTAGTTTCGACTATAAGAACACTTTATTTGCCTTGTAGATATAGCAGAGCAGAGACTGTGCAACTCAAGAGAGTGTTGCTTGCAATTTTAATGCAAAGCACAGCTACACTGCAACCTGTCTGAGACAGCAGGGACTCTCTCAAGTGGCACTGACAGGGACCGTCTGTGAACCTGCCTGTGGATCATCGTAAACCCTGCACCTGCTCATAACTGTATCATGGAGCCCTGCTGCTTTATACGCATATTAGCATACGGTTCAACACATGTTGAATATATGCACCGTTATGGGCCATAATTTATCATGTGTCCAGGACTATTGATTATGTGCTCAGTGATAAGGCAGTGGAACATGCTTATTGAATATGGATAAAAAATGCATCTGCATTCATTTGTCTACACATCTAATTACTCATGAAAAAGGGCCAAATAGTCATCAGTGAGAAAACGACTTTAATTAAACACAGGCTGAAAAAAAATTAAAATTTAGTGGACGGGGTAAACACAGGCGAGCTTTGAGGCACCTTTGGATGAGAAGGGTGGACGCCCTATCTTATTTCTTTGTTTGATACAGACTTTTTCTTGGTTTTGTTGTAATTGACTCTCATGGCAGAAGTGATTTGTAATTAATGGTGGTTTTGTAACTCATCTATATCCTTGAACCTTGACGAGGCAGATCAATAGCGCTGCCTGTGGCCCACTCTGAGTATTTGTGCTCTCTCTCTCTCTCTCTCTCTCCCTCTCTCTCTCTCTCTCTCTGCAGCAGAACCCAGACTTCCCTCCCAAGCGGAAAAATGTATAGTCACAGAGAATGAAGGACAGAGTTAAATTCCTGTGTCAGTTTTGAAAATGGTAAAATATGAGAGTTTTTAAAAAGTAAGAGCATCCTGCATCCCCTTAAAAAAAAAACTACAGGTCTTTCTGACTCCTCTACACTGTTTGCAGCCATAAACTCCCTTACTGAAGACATAACTCATCTTGAAAAAGACAAAAGGGAGTTATTCCCTAAACAGCTGGGCGCTGTTAGCAAAAAATTACTCAAATAGATGTAACTATAGTGCAGTTGTTTGGAACAATTGTCTAGCTGCGGAGTAGTATACATCTGTTGGTGACTATTTACTGCAGTGAGACTGTCTATGAACTGAATCAAAATAATTGCAATACACAGACAGAGGACAAACACATTGTGACAATTTTGTATCAGAAATAACAATAACAATAATTCACACCTGAGTGCCTCCTACTTTACAACCTTGAAGAGATGTTTATTATTGCGCCCATCTGTTCGTGGTATTGTTGCAGGTCTCCCAGTGTTCCAGTTGACTTCCAGGGTTCACAGTCACCTCAAGTCTTGTATGAGTTTATATCTCTTTCAGACAAGTGTCTCTCGATCCTTCCCCTTAGAGTCGGACTCCCGAGTTGTTCACATAAAGAACACTGTAGCATTGAGTGTACGCTTCAGTAAAGAAGGGGGGTAAAGGATGATATAAAAGAAGCAAGTGGACAGGCAGGAGTGAGGGGAAGCGAGGAAGAAATATGGGGGTTAATGATAGACACTAACCACATTTTTGCAGAAAGGTCACTCCAGAAACAGATGGCAGCCCTGCGCTGTTCTGCTAATGCTCCCGATCATAATAGGCCCTGATTTTCATCTTCCATTTCCTTTATTTTGGGAGTCACTCATTCATTTGATACAGGGAAACCTTCCTTCACCCTGACACAATATCAGTCACACCAGCACCACAGCCAAACAATGCAGACAGCACCAGTGTTAATAACAACCTTATCAGATGAGAAGAAAAATGAACCAGGTGCTTTTTACACTTCAATCTCCGGCATGGCGTGACATAAACAAGTGCACAAGGATGACACAAACAAATAAGAAGAGAAGGAATGTGTGACAGCATGTGCAATCACCTTGTGTTAGGTCCAAAAGGAGTGGCGTAATATTCACTGGTGTCAGCATTACTATAAAACACACCCACACACAAACACACGTTGGGTAGCTAAGAGAGCTGAGGAGTAGGATGAGGTTTCTGTAAAAGCAATTTCCTCATGAGAGAAAGGTCTCATAATTCTTGTGAGACAAAGCATCTGGGATGATTGGGGACAGATGGGAAAAACTGTATGAAATTCGGCAATGTCCTCATTCATGGCAATTGTGTTTTCGGTAACCTTTCTCTTGAAAGTTTCTCTGATGTATTTCTCCTGTTTTTGAGGGACTTCACATTAATCACGGATGACAAGCAGCAAGGCTTTCCTGTTGATGGCGGTGTTTCACATGTCGACTGAGCCTACAGGCATAAAGTATTGTTCTGGCAATAATACATGTAACCAGTCATCCTTTCTATGGAATGCGTTCTTGATCACTTATCACTGATGAACATATGCACTACAGTTTTTTTTTGGTATTAGCTCCATACAGTATTCGTCTCTACTGCTATGTTTTGTAGCTCCCACTCCTCACTCTGTCTAACCCTGAAAAAATGGGATCATTCTGCAACATTAGGGAGAAAAAAATCCAGCCAAGTGGAAGACATAAACAGGAGCTCAACTTGGCTATTATGTCCAAACATGGGAATGGTTGACCTGGCCGAGGCATGTCTTGCTGATTTCAAAAAATGGTTATAGCAGGTGAAACGCTAGAGAGGAGACATGAAATAGTCTATGTATGGAGCGGTGATATTCTCCTTATACTTATGTTGGCGGTCTCCTTTGTATTTTTGTTGATAAACTCAAAATACAGCACGTTATCACTATGTATATTAGTCAGGTTACTTTAACCCTGTAAAGCCTAAACCATTAAATAATTGACAGAATATTCAAGTTATTTGAAACTGGAGCCTTTATTGATCCCTTTGAAAAACAAAACAATTTTTTCAAATATCAATTTCCATGTCAGTTTCACTTTTGTGTCATATTTGATACATTGGGTCTCAATGCTCAAATATTATTTTTGAACAAACAAAAACATAATTTAACTAGGGCTGGGAATATTAACGTGTTAATCGCGATTAGATTAATGTAAATTGTGATCTCGAATATTTTTTTTAATCGCAATCAGAGTTTGCCAGCATTTTCCGTACTTCTACCATCCACATGCAGCTCCTCTGGTTGTATTAATTAAACTCATTGTCAGTTAAACGCTCTATTTCGAGTTTGATAGTCTTTTGTTCCTTCTACGCATCTGTAGGCAGCTCGAGTGGAAACTTTCTTGTGTTCGTTTATTCACAATTACTCAAAGTAGCCAGTCATTCATTCTTAATACTTGTTTTCCTTTCTCTACACTCTTTGAAAATAAAAAAGCACAAAAGGTAAATTCTGCCTTTGTCTCTGTCTTCATTTTATTCTGATTTAAGACACAATGGTCAGAAATACTTTACATTGTGGGTTTAACTTTAGATTCAAACGGTCTTACTGCAAAATATCAATTTTACACATACAAAGTAAATCAAGATTAATCGTGATTAACTATGAAATTTCTGAGGTTAGTTGCAATCAAGAAAATTAATCTTTTGACAGCCCTTAATTTAACACAAACATGATTAACAAATTGGGAATTCTTTTTCAAAATTGACGAAGTTCTGCCTTCTTCCTCATAAATGATAATCTAGTAGCATCACTGGAAAGATCTCGAGTGAATGATTTCATCCCCCTAGTGGATTAACGGTGTATTGTATGTATCTAGTTGTATACATCCGTTTTTTTAAGAAAAAAAAAAAATATCACACTGATCATATAGAGGGCTTCAAAACCCATGTATCAAATATGATACTTTTAGCATTATTGGGTTAAAATGAGTGTTTGCAACCAGTATCTTTAACCCTTTATAGGGCCCTCACAGAAATACTCTGAAATTCAGAATTTCAACCTTAATATGTTTATTTGAGAACATATAAGAATGTATTCCTTTTGTGAAAATTTCCAGAATTTTTATTGTTATGTAGAAAATCAATCTCAGTGAAGTTGCCATATTTGCTTCCTTACACGTAAGTGGCAAAAATTAAATCAATACAAGTATTGATAAAAAAAAAAAAAAGGTGAAAACTTTTAGAACATTCCATAAGTGCTGATACAGACCCCTATAAACATACACATTATCACTTACTACCATTACATCATGATACTTAACAAAACCTAACACTCACTGTTCATGCATAGATGGACCTTACAGACCCTGTAGACCACATTGGACCTGAGTTCGTTGCCTCACTTTAACTGATAAACTGTCTTGTAACATATGTAGAAATTACCAGAAAGTGTCACTTCCATGATAAAGGGTTAATTCTATTACTTGTTTTCAGTACTTTACAAGTGTAAAACATGCTTATCCTTCAACAGCTTCTTTTTTTTTCATAACTTAACACTACAGTAACATAATTAGCAACAATTCCACTTCACCATTTCACAGCAGCAACACTGACATATAATCAGTGTTCAAGTTCATCAAAGTCAACGTTCAGTCAGTGACGCTAACAGTTTATAAAGAACTGGATCCTTTATTGTTATGGTCCATAACCATGTGCTGATCACTTTTACTGAAGCCAGTCCTTCCTCCTACAGGTATTCAGCTCCTCCTGTTTCTTTCTCTTGCTTCCCATCATTCATCAGCCGCAGTATAAATCTCAACTTTCCACCAGTGTCCATTTACCAGATTGTTTTGGGCCGGTGTGTCAAGCTCTCCACTCTTCGGCTTATCTTCGGCCAGACCTTTTGCTCCAAACACTGCCTGCCTTTAGTCCTATTTCTTTTTTTCTGTCCTGTGGTCTGTCCCATTCAGTCTTCTGTTCCCGTTCAGGTTAATCGTCCTGTTTATCTGCCGGCCGCCGTTTGTCCTCCTTGTCTGCTCAGCCCAATATCTGCTTACTCCCCACCTGGTCCAACCCCTTCATTGTACTGATCTCCTGTTTGCCAACTCCCTGCCTCCTCTACTTCTCTTCTGCTTGGTTATTTTTCTCCTTTTGCCTAGTCCTACACAAGTCCCAAGTCATTCTCAAGCCATTGCATATTAACACTAGGTCATTAAAACATTATATCAGTTTTCAACACAGTCGATTCTCCAATAGCGTCATGTTTTGACATGCAGGGAAGCATTGTAGAAGCTGATGTAACTCCTCACTGCTGTGGTTATATTTGCATTTTTCTCTCTTTATCTGTCTTATTTTGCGACCCAGCAGGTTGAAAAGTGATACTATGAGGATATCTTGTGCAATGTCTTTCTCAAGTCCCATTATTGTATGGTTATATTTCATTATAACAAATCAAGCAATGGAAAAAAATGTATTTCAACCTTGATTTATCTGTTGTTAACACAGAAAAATCACAAGATTCTTGTTAACAGACTTGAAAACTGGATTGGTTTAAAGGGTACATATCCTAGTTGGTTTAACACATACCTTACTGGCAGACGATATTTCGTTCACATCGTAACCATGTGTCTAGAAAGCTTGATATTTGTCTTGGCATTCCACAGGGTCTAACTCTTGGCCTCCGCTTACTTTTTTTTGTAAATCTTTCCACTTGGTGAAAATATTTGCAATTATGGTGAGAATTATCATCGCTATGCAGATGACACAATCTGCTGCATTCATGTTCAGTGCCAGATGACTCTGATGCACTGAATCCTGATTTGGCTTTCTAGCAAATGAGTAAAATCTTACTAAAATTATATGAACAGAAGCGATTGCAATAGATGTAAGACTTTTGGGAAACTTGGAAGTTTGGTATCATAGAATGACAAGTAAAAAGCCTTATTCGAAGTTTTTAATTCACACATGAAACATTTTACAAAGACGGTATCACTTGAAATGTTTTAAAGATACACCTTATGTAACATGGGAAAAAGACAAAATCTGAATCATGTTTGTTTGTTTTCTCACCTGGAATATAACCACGTGTACTCCACATTATAAAACAGATTGAAAGGCTGTAGCTGTTAAAACATTTAGCAGCCACGGCGTTAACAAGAACCAGGATTATTATGACTTGAACCAATCACAGTCTTCTTGAGCAGCAGTAAACCTGGGCTGGAGCAGTGATTTAAGAGACTACTCACTCCTAGAAAAACACTGGCCTTTGTTTTTAGCCTCGTGCTGGTATAATGTGAGAGTGCGGTAGGTGGTGATGAACTGGTCTTTGAAGCGAAGAATCAGTGGTAAGGAGATCAGAGAGAGCAGTCAAACACACTTCCCAAATCCTCCAAAGTGACTCAAAAATAACTACATAACTAATCAGAACCCAGAGACACATACTGAGGTAAATGTCTTTGAAACACAGAAGCAGATTTATCAATTTAAAACAGCAATTTTCTGTCAATATTCAAACTATTAATGGGTGCTTAGATGAAACTGGTTCGTTTTAGTACCCAGCTCTTTTTAGACCGAATAATAAAAGAGAAATTTAGACATATTTCCCCCCTGGATGTACCTAATGATCCACTCAGATAAGTGCAAAAAAAAAAAAATTATACTTTGCTCTGAGCCGTACCAAAATTAATGATTTTTTATTTTTTTTTGTAAAATAGTGAGGCCAGAAATTGGACCAAAAATGGAACAAGAAACACTAACTAGCTAGGTATCAGTGCATTTGATCTTGAAAATATCACTTGAAATGGTGTTATATATCATTATAAATAAGACACTGTTGCATTAGTTGGACCTAATCACTTTTCTTGTTCAGACATGCAGGTTTTTCATGAATCTCAGTCTCATTCCAGGTTTCATGTGTAAACCATCGTTTCCACACCTGTTACATGCCTATTTAAACACAAATAAATCATAAGTAATTTTACAACATTTTTGTGAAACACTCTGCCTTGTATAATTACTTTGATTCCCAAAATGTACCTGTAAGGGAATAAAACGATATATTTTTAAAAAGTAGCAATGTGTAATTTCCGTGTCCTTTTTACAATGTTACATGCAGAATTTTGCAGAAAAAAATATAACAATATGTTTTGTCTGAAAAATAGTTTCTCTTTTACCTCAGTAGATATTTATTAATAGACTAATAGACCAAAAGTGTTTCCAAACTTGCTTCATAACATTATTCTACATCTTTTTTGAATTTCTAGTCCCCAGGTTCTGTATAGTCACATTTCATCAAAGCACCCAAATATAGAAATATCAACTGTAATATTGTAAAATAACTGCAGAATATAAAAAGAAATATTAGTTAAACTGACATTTGAACGGTATGCTTGTCTTGAAGAAACCAAATACTGGAAGTACATCTATATCTTCAGAACTGCACTGTGAAGTTAAAATAAAATACTTTTTTGCCTGTTTTTTGTGACAATGTGATTTATTCTTGATAGATAAAGTGGTCAAAGGTGAGTACTGATATGTATAAACAGGAAGAAAAAGAGGAATGTGTCAGAAAAGAAAAATATTTTCAGCTTTATGGTAATAGGCAGATTGGAGGTTGTTTGTGATATTGTTCCTAAAAAATAAATAAATAAATAAAAAAAGGAGCATGGAGACAGTGTTAAGGGAAGAAAATACCAGCTGAAAGTGTCAGCCAATGGCAGGCTTCCAAAAGACTTCTACTTCCTGTGAGAATCCTGAGTAAATTACAACTAGATCTACTACTCTGACATATACTGTCATATAAGATAATGCTAATAAAATAATAATAATAATAATAACTTGTTCTGCTTTAACGAATCAATAATATTTGATATTTTAAAAATAAGTGTTGGGCAGAGTATTGTGCAAAATCTAAGTTTTGTCAAGCCTTAAAATAGAGCAGTTCAAGTGTCGATGAATAATTTAAGGGTTTGGGCTGACATGATTTCAAAGGTCTAGAAAATGGGAATGCAAAACAAATGGGTAATGAACTCTTGAATATGTGAGGGAGCGAGGGAAGAGAGGGGAGGTAAGAGCAGTGAGGGAGTTGCTGAGTGGGACAAGCCGATTGGAGTCTCCTGCACTGTCAGATCAAAACGCCTTTCTGGGCATCAAAGACACCTGCAGCAGCAGTGTCTCCAGTGATAAAGATGCCACTCTTCTCCGCTTTCCCCCTCCAATTTTAATTACAAATATTTATAAGCAGCTTAACGGCATGGACAGGGGTTTTTCTTTACCCGGCGAGGGTGTGGGGGTGTTAGGGTATCAACGCAGCTGTTGGATACGATAAGATTATTTACCGTGTTTTTGTTATTTTATTTGTTTATTTCCTGTTAATTATTCATACCCCCGCATGATCATTGACTCTGCTTTCTCCTCCTCAGTATATTAAATGGGGGATAACATAAATATAGAAATAAATAAATAATGCCCAAGATAAACATTCTCACTGAAAGGCTAGAGGGTGAACTTGCCTTGCTGGAAATCAGGCTCTTGTCTAGAGAAGGCGCCGAATGTCAGTTCTTTCCTTTATATCGTTGTCTTTATCTGGTATCACAGTTAAATTTTCTACATATTCCCTGTACAATGCATCAAACACAGAGCAGCAGTGGAGCCTCATTCCAAAACTTCTCACCTAACAACAGGATCGCTTTAGGCAACCCATCTGACCAAACGTTTAGCGTCTCTAATGAGACAGTCGGAGAGGCAGGATGAAAGACGGGGAAAAAAAGAGAAGCGCAGTCCTCCAGTGCCTCACCACTTTAACCTCAATGCCACATTATAATCCTAGAGAAGTGTGGAAGTCACCTTGTGTGAGGATATTGCAAAAAAAAAAAAGGAGACAGTGTGTGAGAGTAGGAAATAAAGACAGCATTGGAATGTTTCTGTTTTACACTTAGAAGAAGCAAAGTACATTGTTTTTTTTTTGGTTTTTCCAGTGAATCTGGTTTACACGGGTTGAGGAATGTAGGAGAAAATATATCACATTTGGTTCAGATCTCCTCTGACTAAGCAGTTCAGGAACCCGAGGAGGAAGTTTCTGCAACATGCTGTTAGAATATCAATAACTCAACACTTGTAATTCTCAGTTTTTTTAATCAGTTTTGCGGATGCCAGGGATCGTGCGTAGGCTGAGCCATCACCTAATGTGAATCTTAATGTGGAGCATGAACACTGATCTAAATAGTGACAGGAAAGCCCATTGCGGCGGTGAGTGGTGACCGAAGGAGGTTTATTCTCGTCCCAGTGCTGGGAGTCCCAAATGGGAGTGCAGGGGGCTTTATTTTGTTTTCAAATTGGAGGTGGACAGTAATTACATTTAGTCTCATTAGTCGTCCCCCCTTGACTCTGCATGGTCATCAAGGTAATGTATGTGGCCCTTCTTGTTTGGGCGAAAATGGATTTGTGCTGCATTAGCTGATGAGGCAGGTAAATTACATTATGTCCCCCAATGTGATCTTAATGTCAGTGATTCTGGGATGGATCAGCCTTGTGGACAGTCGCAGACTTGTTAGCATAAGCCGTTTCACCACTCTGTCTCTCTTTGTGCAATAACAGAGACCAAAGAGACAGGGTTAGTCTGCTTATCTTGAAAATCCCAGTTTTAACGACCCTCAAAGAGTCACTCAGTGATTCTTTTTTTCAGTTCTGACTTCAAATTGAGCCTAAGTGGACTATTGAGGCATGACAAAGAGAAGCTATAGTGGTCAGTGAAATAGTGAATGGAAAAACAGAATGAAAAAGATTACATCGCCATAGACTCATAAATCTGTGGACTGTGTGAAACTGTCACCTTGGTACTTTCATTGAAAAAGGATAGCGTCTTCCTCTTCGATAAATGCATTTCTTAAATCCACCTAAAATATAATTTATGATTTTCCCATCAGCGATGCATTATAAATCTATAAACCAGAAAATCACCGCAAATGGTGTCAAATTCAACTGCTCGGTCTGTGTATTTTATTTTTAAAGAGGAGAGGACTGTGTTCGATTTTTATGAAGTTCTGACACTGAGCAATGAAAGCCTTCTCTTCACTGAGTGGAAATATCAACAAATATTGAGAAAGCAGCCTAACACGGCAGCTAATGGACTTTATTATTTTGGCCTGACATTTATCATGACACTGACTGGTGGCTCATCTGTCAGACCCTGGTGTTCGGTGTCATTTGGGATTAAACATGCAAAACATGCATGCCTTGTATTGTACATAAGATTTAATGTGTTTCCATTTACGCATTTTGAAGTTTTTCATGTGAATATTAGAAAACTTTTTGCATTTACTGTTTGCTTGCGGTGGTTTTGGCTTTTTCAAACCAGTTAATTCACATTGTGGGAAATAGAATCTTCGTTTGTTGAATAAATCTGACATAGTGAACTTTTAACTCCTCAGTAATTTGCCTCCCAGATATTATATCAAAATAGTATTGCACTTCTAATGCGATGGTAGGAGGTTAGATATGTCAGAACCATTGAACACAGAAAATTATTTAATTTAGCAGGTGCCAAGCTTTCAGCTACATCACATTATCATACAATCCATATAAATGATTAAGTGAAGCATTGCTTGGCCTACAGCTTTCACTCATGGTGTACAGTAACCCTGTAAAGCCTCAACTATTAAATAATCGTTCATCTTTTTTTTTTTTTTTTTTCAAATATCAATTTCCATGTATGAGTTTCAATTTTGTATCATATTTAATACATCAGGTCTTCCTCCATAATGATAATGTTATAGTGTCACTAGAAAGGCCTCTGGAGAATGGATTCCTCCCTCCCAGTGGATTATCTGTCTATTGCATGTATCAAATTGTATACATCAGGTTTTTCAAGAAAAAAAAATACCACACTGATCATGTCAAGGGCTTCAAAACTCATTATCAAATGTGATATGTTTGCCATTATAGGGTTATGGAACATATTGCAAAATGTCCAATACCCATAATGCAATGTGGCAAAAATGCAGCAATATATAAATTATAAAAAAAAAAAACATACTGGTATTAAATCAAGTTGTGTCTTTTGTTGTTCAATGTGTTTCATGCAAACATAACTGCCCCTTGGGAACAATAAAGATTTCAATTGATTGACCAACAAGAACACGTCAGTCCTCTGTAGTTGCTTTTCCATTGATCCTCAAATTGCATGAATATAAGTATATCTAATGGGAAAAAAATGACAATTTCACTAAATCTCTTGTTTTTCAACAAAAAGTTTTTGCACTGGCAAGAGGTGTTTTTTTTTTCAGGGGTGTATCATGCAAATTGCAACGGAAAGACCTTTTCCGCCACTAGAATCATATGAATAAAAACAAAACAAAAAAAAAAAAAGAATGTTGGCAGACATTACAACAAGCGAAGGAGAAGGGTTTAAAAAAGAAACATGGCTCAGTGCGTGTGGACGCACCAGAAAATCTAATCATTTTTAATTTAGTATGGGATAGAGGGGAAATATATATGATAATAATGAACATATCTGTAAATCAAGATGATATTTATGTTCATTGTTTATGGAATGATTTCTCATGATAACAAATAAACAAATCATCATTTGTGATTTCATGGACAAAACAATAGTATGCACTTCTGTGTTTTTTTTTTTTTTTTATATTTAGTAAATATCAGTAAAGGTTTATGCAGATGTTCAATAGAAAAGCCACTACTCTCATCCATGACGAAAAAAAACATGTAAAACAGTATCACTCTACTTCCTCTTTTCTTTTTTTTTTCTCTATGCAATGTATTAAATAATGTACTCTGTATTCATAAATTTTATAAAATTGATAAAAACAAACCCAAAGTATTTATTTCCTCTTCTTTATAATGACAATATTCACTATAAAGACAAAAAATAATACCAGGATGCATCACATCTATAGCTTGTAGGACTTTGTATTCCCATCGATTTGATCTATTATCATGATAAAAAATGTTTATGTCAGTTGTCATTTATTATCACAATAAATGTCAAGTCAATATTCATTTTATGTGTGAAGGTTGCTTTTTCTTCTTGAGTGATAGTTGAAGAAACTAGACACTTGTGGATTAAAATGATCATTTATGGTCAGTACATAAATATTTCAGGAATCTAGATGTAGAACATTAAAATGATTATAATGATGTATTATAACTATAGATGATATATAATGACAAATATAGCAGTGTCTCTGTTTGGGTCTCCCTAATGTCAAGCAGAAATATGAGAACATTTGGCGTCCTCCCTGCAGAACCATAATTTGCTTGCAGTCCTCTGCTGGTTTATTTGATGTTTGTTGTTTCCATTTCACTTCTGTTTGTTTTAGATAGTGGGATGAGTGAGGGAGAAAAAAAAACAAAAACAAAGCCACCAAAAGAAAATGGATGGAGATCTTTTTTATTATTATTATTATTATTTCAGACCCAAGGACCCTGTGAAAAACACATAAAAGCCAGGAAGCACAGGAAGCTTAAACAAGCCTTAAACCTGCCCCCCCGCCCTGTGGTGGGGAGTGATTTCTTTGTTGTGAACAACTTCAGAAAACCCATCTACCCTTAAAAACAAGTCAAATATTGTAAAACTATACGGAACTATTTGCTATCAGAGCTCCATAGAGACCCCGAAGGGCTTTTGATAGGTCCCAAAGCTTTCAGCCGCAGGTTTTCAGAGCAAAAAATGTATCAATTGGGTCCAAACCAGTGAAAACAGCTGTTTGGGAAAAAGGTAATTCCAATAGAAAATGAAACATGTAGCCTTGGGTTCTTCCACTATTCTGGAGCATTGGTCGAGAGGCAAAACGCATTGTTATTCACTGGAAGGACGCACGGCGGTAAACAACTATACGAGTAAAATACACACCAGAAATTGAATCTGAAGTTACAATGTCACTATAGCCTTAAAACATCTCCCCCACAGCACCAGAGCACATAAGAGCGACATGTACGCACACCCAATACCGGCAGAGACACAACTTCTGGGTAAAACTATATAGAATGATGGTAAAGCAGTTGTATATGGGAAGAGTCAGGTAATACACCGGTGAATGTGTGTTTTACAGCTGCAATGTAGAGATACAGCTTCTCCCTCAGCTTCATGCACTGCATCGTTAAGTTCAGGGTCCATTTCAAGCTGATCTGCAAGACCAGCAGATTATTTTTAAATGGATCATTATCTGCTCAAACCCTGCTCTTTTCTATTCCATAACTTGTTGTTATGCCAGCCATTGAGGTACTTTATTGTCCTCCGTCTATACAGAACATATTGCTATTGTACTGCATTGCCGGCAGGTAAACTGAAGAGCTGGTTTGAGTTTTTAAGAATGATTTATGTAGCCTTTCTCAGGTGGATACAGGTGCAAAAGCGTGCTGAAAAATGCATTTTGTATCCTCTTATGATGAGGTTGAAAAAAAAACGCTCGTGGTTGGTACATTGTCATTGCCCTAACTCTGTTCTAAAAGCACTACAGATAGCTATTTTTTGTGGTTGAACAGTTTTATGAGTTATAAAACAGAAGTTGTGTAGGCATTGTTAACAATAATTCAGACCTGAAATGTTGCCGTTGCACATCTCCTGGCCTGTTTATCTTCAGCCCCATCCATCTCATCATCTTTCCGGATGTTGCTTTTCTGAGAGATTTAAGTTTGCTCTTTGAGTAAATATCTAAAGCCTCCTGATTTCCCACCTAAAACAACTTTAATTTGCTATCAACAGTGCACAAAGAGGTTGAAAAATCTGCTCGGGAAACCAAAAAAAAAAGTTGCACATCACAGAGATGTCAATTTAGATGAAACTAATATCATGGAGGATGCCTGTGTTTGCTGAAAGACGGTGGGTAGTGTGCAGTGGAACTTTTCTTTTACATATTACAGATATAGCAGATTTGCACAGGATTAAGATCACAGTCGAATTCTGTGATTTTTACATCAAATTCCACCAGAGGTTCACAGGTATTACCAGCTGAATAAGGCTTAAGTCTATAACTGCTCAAATTACTTAGTTCACTTGCATTTAAACCAGGAAAGCTCAAGCCAAAGCTATGAATTTAATGCTGGAGATGCTTGTGATTGAAGGGTTGTCAGTCTGACTTCCTGGACCAGCAGAGAATTTGTTAGCTAATGTGCCCTTGAGCAAGGCATTTACCTGTTGATCCAATAATCCCATCAATCCATGTCAATAATTGGTGTAAAATAAATTTCACCATCTTTTCATGGTCTTCAGATATGACCCATTTTTCTTCAGAGCCACTGAAGTTACCATGGAAACACAGTCATCTTCTACAACATTGTTTCACCAATAAAACCCATGGAGTTGGATCAATGAAAGTGGATGAACACTTTAATTATGAGTCAGTTTTCCTCATTTTTCTTTGTTTCGAATATAATAAGCTTCAACTTTAATCTGGGCTTTTATGAACATCTACATGATCAATAAATTAAATATGCGAAAATACGTACATAATTTTCACGGAAAATTCACAAAATAGAATTTACTATAATAAATGGTGATAAATCATTAAAGAAAGGTTAAATAGAAAGAAAACCCCATTTGGGAACTACCACAAAAGTCACACTGGGTCTGTATGGGTTAAAGTGAACCTGTAGCGGTCATGCTTATGACATTAAATTCAATGGAGGCGAAAATTCAGTAAGGAAAAATTACCATAAATGCACCACACTGCACTTTTATATTATATGAATTACAGGCATTGTCAGAAACTATGGGGAGCAACCATTGCTGGCTGTAAGTGACATACGTGTCGCTGATTCCTCGTGATGGGGTACGAGTAAAACAAGCCGCAGTCAGTGAGCAAGATTGAGCGGAAAGTATGTATTTGTGGTCGCTTGTGCAGCCGAAAGTGTTGCACACTCGTCTAGACCCATGACCCAGCACTAGCCGATAATGTGTGATCTTAGGCTGGTGTCTGCTGCTCAGGGTCAGTGACAAGTCCATCACAGCTTATATAATCTGACAATACTATGAGCTTCCATCAACATGAGGTAACATGTCTAACTGATGGAGCAATGACTTAGTAACTCAAGTCAAGTCAAATTTATTTGTATAGCACATTTCATATGCATGCATAGACACAATGTGCTTAAAGATATGTCTTAAAACTTAAGAGAAGCACACTTTTGGACATAGAAAAAAAATAAAACAATTAAAATAATAGAGATTCAGGTAATACAAAACAAAGAATAAAAACACAATAAATAAATAGCAATAGTAATAATGATAAAAAAAAACATGTTTAAAACAAAGAACAAACAGATTACCGGCCATAGATGCTAAAGAAAAAAGATAGGGTTTATTTGTATAGCACATTTCATGCACAGGACAATTCAAAGTGCTTTATATGAGACATAAAAGCATCACAAGAAATGCAGAAAAAGATAAAGGTAAAATATAAAACATAAGTGTGACAAAAAACTAAGCATTTAAATCAAAAGACATTCAAATTCTCAGCAATAAAATGTGATTTTAAAGTTAATTAAAAAAAGATAAAAACTTTAAGCCTAAAAGTAACAGTGCAGATCTAAACTTCTGAATAAAAACTCTATTCAAATGCAGCTGAGAACAGGTGGGTCTTTAACCTCGATTTAAATAAACTGAGAGTTTCAGCTGATATGAGGCTTTCACACATGTGGAGCATAGAAGCTGAACGCAGCTTCTCTGTGTCTGGTTCTGACTCTGGGAACTGACAACAGACTGGATCCAGATGACCTCAGGGGTCCGGTAGGTTCATACTGGGTCAGGAGGCCACTGATGCATTGTACTCACATATACTTGACATCGGGCCATAATATAAGTTACCACTAGAAGAACCACTAGCATTATATATAATATACTTTTGAGGCAGCTAGCAAGGAAAATTCTCTACAGGCACTCTTTAACCCTTCAACCTCTGAGCCATGATTCCAGTTGAAGGCGCTGCTGTGAACTGTGGTCTTTTTTAGTGTCATAAAAGCTGCTGTGAGCGTGTGCTTCTGTTCCTTTTCTTCAATGGTTTTGTTCGACTGTGTGTTTTAGGGTCAAAACAGGGTGGAAGAGGAGAAAAAGACAAAAAGAGAAATTAAATTTTGACTAGTTCAGGCACTCAGACTGTACATCGATACGAGTTTTAAGATATTGAACGTGAACTGAAACACAATGAACTACAATGAGGATTTGAATTTGGGCCCAGTTTTTTTTGTTCTTTGCTCCTTTTTTAAAAAAAAAATTCAGTTCACCTGCTTTTTTTTTGACACCTCTGAAAAGCATAGCAAAGCAACAACATAAATATAAACAGCAAATAACAGTAAAAACAAAAGACATACCAGGAAAATGCCGCCTCCCCTCAAAAAAAAAAAAAAAAAAAAAAAAGGGGGCAAATGTCTAATAAAAGAGCAAAGTCTATCAGCACATACTAAATTGGAATAGAATTTTTTATGAATATTTAAAATAAATCATACATTCCGAACGCTCACCACAGACATGTCAGGGGTTAAAGGGTTAATCCTGCCTTCAATTTGTTCCCTGGTGCCTGACATGACAACCCACTGCTCCTATAGCCTGCAGTCTGTGGTGGGTTCCTGCATGATCAGCTAGATTGGCGAAATGCCGAGCTTTCAATTTCAGTCCATGTTGCATGTCCGTGTGTAAAATATACTGTACAAATATAGATTTTTAATTCTTAATAAACTGAATTGATTATTTACCCAGAGGAATTTCTGCACTACATGGCTCTAACTGTACCTCTGACCATTAATGAAGCTCTTGAGTTGGTCCTCAAGTGCTTTAACTGCTTAATGCTAATTGCTAATGCTAATGCTATGCGCTGTATGTATTAGGATGGTTAAAATACACAGCCTGAATTTCCCTACGGGGATAATAAAGCGAGTTAACCTCTATCCTCTAACCTTAACCTTTTTTATATATATTCAGATGCACAATAAGGTAATATACAATACTGCACTGTGGTTTAAAAAATGGAAATTAGATGTGTTTATGTGGTACTGAGGTGTATGATTCATATCAGGACCAGAGGCAGAATACACAAGCACATGCCACATAATCTGATTACGCAACACCACTTTTTTTTTTTTTCTGTAAATAGAATTGTCAAAGTTTGTTGGAATAGTGTACACCATCAATTAATTTGTGACACCTATAGAAAACTCCAGAGTTACACAACGCTGACACAATTGTACCTCCCACACCCGCACAACAATCAGTTAATTATACAGATGTCACTTCTTACCCACTTGCATGTTTTGAATGTTTTCTGTCATCACATATAATATAATTGGTGACAATATGTTCAGGAAATTATAGACCAAATTTGAGAGTGAGTTGAAAAACACAACAAGAAGACTGGGTTACATTTGCAACACCTGTAGGAGGTCCGACCAGGCCCCACAAACACATAACTGATCTGTCTGTAAGAAATGTTATCACAGGTTGAAATATTCCGTGTGGCAGATTTTGGAGGATTTAATCCTTTATCAGGCAAGTGACTATTTTTGGTCATTTCTACACACATTGTGAAAAACACTGACAGCAACAGTTCCAGTGAGGACAGGGAGACAACAATCTGAGGTCCAATGTGGTTCTACAGGGTCTGTAAGGTCCACCTGTGTATGAACAGTGAGTGTTAGGTACCATGAAGTAATGGTACTAATGTAATGATGAAGTAATGGTACTAATGTAAGGAATGATGAAGTAATG
>JAPSES010000249.1:14997122-15022282 GCA_029822895.1 Maxillicosta whitleyi
TCACTCTATGATCTCTATCCGACATTAATAACAAACCTCAAAAACCTCCACGTGCTGCGACGGAGCAGGTTTATAGTACAGAGAACATACATTGTATAAGATTAACACATTCACCCATGCATTAACGCTAAAGCTTGGTGAGATGGGAGGTGTGTAAAAACCAGACAAAGCACTATCTTCCACACTAACAGCGGGACGGTACACAATCTGCATGTTGATTATGCATAGAAACGGTATTACAGACTATTTAAAAGGAAATGACGTCCTTAATCAGGCACATAATAAGCATTTAATATTATCTATATCCCATTAAATTAAAAATGGACACATAAATGTCTTTCATAGCCTTACTGAGGGACTGTTGCGCAGCCTATACTTTCCCGGGATTAAGAAATATTTGACTTTTATTGAGTTTTTCCTTTCTTTTTTTTCCCCCACAAATTGTTAAAACTCAGTGAATGTAATTTACTGTCAGAGCCTCGATTAAAGGAACCATTCTCCGTGAAATAGCATTGTGGCCGATTCAAAGCCTCATATCAATACAGCATGGAAAAATTCTACCTTTCTAATTCCAGCATAATCAGAAAAAAATGAGGATAAATTGCTGTTAATGAAGATCCATATGCACAATTAAACAGCCTTATTTTCAAATGCCACTACTGCGCTCTTCTCCCTGAAACCTTCCTCATTACGCCAAGCTAAATTTTGGAGCAGAACAAAAAGTGTAGGGTAGAAACAGCAAATTTCTCAAAGGTATATGTTTAAGACCTTCAGCAACAACCTTTTTTTTTATTGCATTTCTTACAAAACAATTAAATGTATATAAAATTTAGCAACTTATATATGTATTCCCCTATTCCAACAAAAACATACAAATATACACTTCCAAAATGAATACATAGAATAAAATAAAATACATTCATGAAAATATAATTTAAAAAATACATACATATATGAATAGCTCTTTTCCAAAATACTATAAAAGCCATTTAATTAAAAAAATAAAAATAAAAAAAGATAGCTCATTTTATGATAGCATCAGGAAAATTGGAACTAGGTTAATGTTATCTGCTATTTTCATAACAATTTTAAACATTATAACATAGATTTCATTAAAATTGACAGAGAAAGACAATAAAAAACACTTAATTCTTGAAAATGGATAGCCTATATAGCATTTTGGAAAAGAGCTCTTCATATACACACATATGAACATATATATGCATATAGATGTTACAAGTTACAATGACAAATTGTTTGACACCATCTTTTTAATATATGATAAGACATGTTGCCATATTATATATAATTTAACTGTATTACCTTTTTTTTTTGGTATATTCTCTCTTTGTTTGTGTGTGTCACCACTTCACCGCTGGGCTAACATACACAGATGAACAACCATTCACTCTCATATTCATATCTACAGGCGAATTAGACCGACCAATTAACCTTATGTGAATGTTTTCCTACAGTGGGAGGAAATGTGTTGTTGACTGTGATAGTTTCTAGCCCCCCGCCCCCTCTGCAGGATTAAGTAGATGTAGAAAATCAATTAGACACATTATTGCTTTATTATTACATAATATCCTAGTGCCTTAAAAGCAACCAAGCAGCTAATACAGCAAGATGAATAACATCTAAAATTATGTTTCTGGCTAAATAATGAGTGTTAGTTTTGTTTGTTTTTTTCTATTTCAGTACTGAGTTGACCTCTCCTGAGGAAAACACTGTGCTTTTTGGAAAGTAAATTTTACTGTTTCTATTGAATAAACAACACAGAGTGTAAAGCTCAGGGCCAGATGTTTACATTTATTAGGACTTTTTGCACTGAAAACAGCTTCTTGCCGCCGAACACTAAGTTAATAGTGGTGAGAATAAACTAAAATGTTAAATTTTATAGCTGTAAAACCTCAAAAGTGAGCATAAGAATGTTGCAAAACTCTGGGCAACTGAGAAGAACTGCATAATGTTACAGAAGTTTCATGTAAAATAAAAAAAAATAAAAAAAAATAGAGGTTATTACATGTCATCAGCGTTGAGAAAGGTACTTCCAAACTGTAATCCATTACATTACTTGTTACAGTTTTGTAAAAGTACAGTCCTCGGGTTACGAGTTCTGTTCCTACGCCAACATAACCCTTTAGTACCCCTAAATACCCCTAAATCTGTAAATAACTATCCAAATACATGTATTATACTTCGTATTGTTACGGCCTGGCTCAAAGACCGCAACCAAAAAGAAAAGTAGCAAGTGGGGTGAAAAAATATAGGTTTTATTTCAGTGTAAGTTGAGATAGTTCTAACCTTCCATAAAACAGCCGATGTCCATATTGGCAGTTGCTGTGTAGGTCTGGCAGGAGTGAGAGAGGGCGAGCGAGAGCGAAAGAGCCATGAGAACAGTGAGAAGGGGCTATAAGGATGAGCACGACACCAGGCCCAGGTGCAGCGCATCTGCTAATGATGGGATAACCTCCCCTTGTGCAGGTTCTGCAAAGAAGAGACAGAAAAGAGACCAACACACCTCTAGTGGTGAGGAGGGATCATCACAGATAAATGAAATAATAAAATAAAGTTAAAAAAATAAGATACTGTACTTACTGTACGGACGAGATTTTGGCGTCGTAAAGTCAAAATAACGTAAGTCGGATACGTCATAACCCAAGAACTACCTGTAATTCCTTAATGTGTTACATGACTCCTGTATTTCTTTTGAGTTACATACAGACTCTTGTCATCAATGGTGCATGTTTAGTAGAACCCCCCCCCCAATACAAAGTCCATGTGGCCAGCGTACTGTCGTCTGCCATCTTCAACTGCTGGCTGATGAACCACTAGGAAACAGAAATTTTCCACCAGATTTTTGATTCCTTAAACCTTTCATGCATGAATTATGAGAACTTTAATCAAGATTTTAGAAGAACTTTTATACTTTAAAGGAAATTTTGAAGTAGTAAAGTAAGTACTTACGATAGTACTTTTACTTCAGTAAAATTCTTGATATAGTACTTCTACTTTTACTTGAGTAAATATTTTGCAGGGTATTGGTACTTTTACTGAAGTACTAAACTACAGTACTTCCTCCACCTCTGTCTAATACTAGTTATCACACACTTCATAGAGATAATATAAAAAAACTCATTGATAAAACAGCAATTAGCAAATGATTTACGCTCAAACATGTTACTGCAGATCAGATTTATTCAGTTTATGAGGAACAGCAGAGTTACAGTAATGGTATAAAGTATAGTGTATGGGATGATGCATACATGTCCACTGTGTTGGCTGATGAATATGTAAGAGATCAGCTTTGAATAACTGTCCACTGTAGTGACCATTATGCATGAAAAGGTTAAAGTCTCATGGTCTTGCTGTTTTGTTTTTTTTTTCAATAGGCCAATTTAAATATAGGTGAAATGTAATGTAATGCGAGTAATATTGAATATGTACCGACTAAAATATTACTGAAAATTGATTAGTGATGCCTTACACTGCTGCGTTACAGAAAATAGTACCCTGTTACTGTAATGCATTACCTTTGTAACGCATTACTCTCAACACTGCATGTAACAAATGTACTGTAAACTCTGATTTTTATATTTAATCATACCATCTATATTAACTACAAATTATAAATAATAGTGATACAGAAACAGGACCTCCGGCCCTGCCTCCGGCGCTGTGGTGTTTGTTCCCACAGCCGCTACCTGTCACACCAACAGCGTTATCATTCCTTACAATAATAGTAAGACACTCTGAAAGAGATCTGCATGAGAGGAATATCTTTCATCAAAGTCTTATCATACAGAGTACAGTGTCTGGCAGCCCATAAAATTTAATCATGATGATCAAGTGGTGTTATTGACTGTGGTTGTTGCATCCAGTGTCCGACGTGTTTGGACAGTCAAGAGCCTCTCATGTGTAACTGTTTTCTATGCCAGGGGATCTTGTGTTCACTCAAGTGGCTTTTAATCTTAAAAATAATCAACACTGTGATTAATTGGAAACCAAATACGGGATCCTATCTGGGACCATCCGTTTCACTGTGCAGTTCACTGATGTATGGTATTGATTGTAAGAGGGAGCCCTCTAATCAGAATCATGGTAAAATCAATAGCTGGCGTTGCCTGAGGTCCTGTTCATGCTCCAGTGTGCACATCCGAAGGAAAGTCACCTGCACTGAAACAGTGCGGCCATTTGCTCAAAGAAAACCAGGATTCTCTACCGTAGGGAGGGGAGAAAGGACTGACGGAACAAAGCACTTAGGTAAAAGAGAGGAGGGTAATTCATAAAAAGGGCTTTAGTGTGATTGAAAAGTCTGATTCGGGTTTCTACTCAGAGCTCCAATCCATCAAGCTTCAAGGGTACAGAAGAGGATCAACAAGTCACTGACCTCAACCTGATCTACAGGAAGAAAAAAAAACAAAAAAAAACCTGTCACATCACCCCCCACCCCCCCTCCATCGTTCGTAACACTCTGCTCCTCCTCTGACTCCTGACTTCCCATCTCCCCTGGGACTGAGTCCGTCGTATGGCCGCGGTCATGTGTCTCCTCACACCATTCCCTGTTGGGAAATGGGATAGACAGGGTGAAGCAGATCTGAGCTTATCAGCTTAAAACATGGCTTTAGGTTGTCTGTTCGACATACAACAGTCACAGTTCATGAACTGTGACACTGTCCCAGAGAAAGCTAAATGAAGCAGACCCCAAAGAGCTCAGAGGAACTGAAGAAAGACCCTCGGGGTTCCACCAGCATCTGGTCCGGTGCCAGGGTGGATGAGGCTGTCTGCACCTCTGGCATACTGCCACATAACAAAGCAACCAAATCCTCCTGCTCACCTACACAGACAAAGAACAACAGAGGAGAGAAACATTTAATGGAGCAGGAAAAGTAAGAAGAATAGGTGTATGATGAAAGAGGAAGAGGGATTTGATACCACATTACACTAAGGCGCACTGTGGATTTAACAGTACTGTCTTCTACCATCCAGTGTTATGCTCTTCTACACTGAATTGCATTTCCTGTTTGCTTTCCTTGGATTGTGTAAACTTTTTTTTTTTTTTTTTTTTTTTTTTCAGAAGTCCCAGTGAGGAAACTGAAGGCACAGGACTTGGCATCATCATGAGGGTTTGACAACCTGTGGCCCATTTGTGAGGTATACGCTACTAAAACACTGAGGGTGAGGCAGTTTGGTGTTTGACAGCTAATGCACAGCAGATTTATTGGTGTATTTTCACTGGAAACACAGGCCTGCTGTGACTGGAATTAAGGCTGATGACATTGGTGAGGGTAACCTAAAGCAAGAGAGAGAGAGAGAGAGAGAGAGAGAGAGAGAGACTGGTGAGCCTCCTATAGCTGCTGAGCTCTGCAGAACTTATTATTAAATACTGGTGTTTCATATGTCACATGGTCATTTTAAAGACACATTTACAACATTAAAAACTGTCACGGAAAAAATTATTAGACCATCACAAGTCATTATAAAAAATGGTTAAGTATTAACACCTGTGTGTGTCATGTGACAAAAACTGACAAACGAAAACACAGAATGTCTAAAAGCACCGTTTTTTTCCAGTACAATGACATAGATATTGATGTAAGAACTGAAGTGATTTTGGTTTTTATCAAGAAAACATGGAAAATGGATAGATATCAGCTCTTAAATTAAACTATTATGATTATATTATTATATATTGATTATATATATGATTATTATATGATTATATTTGTTGTTATCATTATGTTTGTCCCAACAAATGCACCTTTAGTTGTACATGTGCATTAAAATGAACAAGAAATTAAAGAAAACAAAGGGTGGTCTGATCTTTTTTTTTCTGTAAAGTATTATGCAACTTTTCACAATTCATTTAACCCAAAAAAACATCTACTGACCTAAACTGTTAAATACCTGTTGATCTGTTAATTATATCAATACATGTAAATAATTAGTGTAAAATACAGTTTGTCATCTTTTCATGGTCATCAGATAGGACCCATTTGGACGTTCAGAGGCTTCGTAATGAACGTGCAAATACCGTCATCTTCTACAACACTGATTCACAAGTAAAACCCATGGAGTTTGATTAGTGACAGTCATTGGAGACTTGGTTTATATTCAGTTAATGATATATTTTACTGAAAAAGTCACTTTTTCTTCGGTTTTCTTTGTTTCTGATATGATAACCCTCAACTTTAACGTGAATGTTTATTAACATATACATGATCGTTAAATTAAATATGGAAAAATATGTCATTTTTACTGGGAAAAAATACAGATGATTATATCATAATAAATTGTGATAAATCACTTAAAAAGTGTAAACATAAAGAAAAAAAATTTTTTTTGGAACTGCCACAAAAGTAACACTGGGTCTTTAATCTATTTGAAATGGTAGTCCTTACATGTAAATGTACACAGCAAATATGACAGTGTTAATTTAACACCATAAAGTGTCTATATGTGTCCACACTATGTGGTGTAAAATCAACACTTTCAACACCATGATTTAACAACATAATTTTTAACAGAAACACCACACACAGTGTTGTTTTACATCAATGTGTTGTTAATACAACACCAACACTCTCTATTTAACACTGACACTGACTATTTAACACTCCCATATTTGCTCTGTACATTTTTTGAAAGTGTTAATTTTACACCGCACAGTGTTGACACACATATAGACACTTTACGGTGTTAAATTAACACTGTCATATTTGCTGTGTACCCATTTAGGATTTCCCTGATATTACGGAAGTGCGAGAATGATTTTAAACTGTGAATTTTACGGGTCACTTTCCTCACAATACTATTCAAAGTACTGCTGCAATATTAAGCAAAATGAGATGGAAGAATCACAATGGCACTCAGTTACCAATCACCACAAGGGGAGCAATTACCGTAACATTAAATAGTGATAAACACCTCAGCACAGTGATCGTCAGAACATCAGAGCTGTCACCGCGTCATCTGTCAAAAGCACGCTTCGGGGTAGCAACAGTCAGGTAGTGATACATTACAAGGGACAGAAACAGGTGCTAGCGTACATTCTAATTACTTTGTTCTATCAATTATGCACAAATCCTTGCATGGCCTGGGGTCTGCCACACACTGCTGTGCCTCCTACTCATTCTGCACCATCCCAGCTGTGGCTACATAGCTCCACTTCTTTCTTTTTTTTTAAGCGTTTTATCTGAATGCCTTGAGGTACCTGAAAAGGTTTGTTTTTCCAAGGCTGAATTCATACAGACGGAGCAGTTCTCAAGAAATGAAGAGAAGAAATATTCTACATATCCTACTGACACCTGAATTCATACATTATATCCTCTCTAGTAACAGGAGTAAATTCTTTTCTCTTCCACTCAGCCCTGTAAGCATCAGTTTAGACACACAGGTGCTCTGCTGTTTTGTGTTTTCAAGCTGTAACGGTCTTCCAGGCACTTGTGGTTTCTGCCTGTGTTTTGCACACTCCTCAAGGTTTCTCTCAGCACAGTGCACAAAAACATTATGCTAATGAGGGAGTCGACATCTGCTTCCAGCTCAGCTTTTCTCTGGGTGTTTAGGCATGTCTGTGTCACATAGAAAAAGAGTTTACTTTTACCTACAGTAGGTCAAATCTTTAAAACAGAGGTGTAGACAAAAAAAAATAAAAATTCAGACCTAACAAGCTGCATCACCGTATTCATTATTGTCATAGCATCACGTGTTCTTCCACTCTTCCTTTACTCTATGAAACAGTCATGCATATATGTATTAGGTTTATTATGTTGTGTGAAATAATGATTCACACTCCCGGTACAGCATGTCATTCAGCCTTGAAATAAAGTGTCAGAGGGTTCACTGTAATTGATAGTTTTAACTGTCAAGCTTGCAGTTTAGGAGGCTTTACTGTGATGTGTCCAGTGGGGCAGCAGATGTGTGCGTGTGTGCATCAGGCAGCTAACTACATATGTTCAAAGCTGTGTATGTGTGTGTGTTTCTGCAAGCTATGAGATTTTGTAAAACCAAAAATAAGTAAAACCATGGGGGAACTAAGGGAAAGAAAGGGCTTAATGTGAAGCCAAATGCTTAAAAACAGAGGTGGAGTCATAAGAAGAAAAGGGGAGGTTTTTATTGGAGCAAAGAGACAAAAAAAAAAAAAAAATAGTGATGAAAAGGTTCTATTTTCACGTAGAACTTGTGTGAATAACCAAACTTATTCCAGTGATTTTAATTCTAGAATAAGCACAGTGATTTGTAACTGTTTTAAACGATTTCTTTTTTCTTTTTTTTCTTTTTTTTTTCTTTTTTGATTTTATTGGACTTTTAATATTTTACATCAGACCCCTGTAAACTGGAATTTCTGAAATTTTGTGCTGCCTGTTGGCCAGGACGCCCTTGCAAAAGAGATATTTAATCTCAATGGGTTTCTTTTCCTGGTTAAATAAAGGTTAAAAAAAAAAAAAAAAAAAAAAAAAAGAAAGAAAGAACTGGTTGTCCTTGACCTATTTTGACAAGAATATAACAAGGGAAATTTCAATATGTAAAAAATACAATTTAGTTTAGGACCTGTGATCACATTTAGAAATACTGTGTTTGCCTGAGAAAGGTAAACTGTAAAATATTGTCATTTAACAATCTGTGTTGGGCTAAACAAGCAGAATCACTGGCCTACATTTATACAGTACATTTTGTTCCATAACCCCCCACACCTGCCACCCCCAATAGTCTATTCTCTTAATTTGTTTTTGTTTTTTTTTCTCTCTCTCTTGGTTTTTTTCTATCATGTGAAAATAAAATCTGCCTGGAGGCCTTTAGAACCAACAGTGCATCCTTTGGGGCTTCAAATAGATGCTAATGAACCTGCGGCTTTAACCAGTCAGATTTCATGATAGCCACATGGGGGTGATCTAACAAGTGCACAATAACGTCAGCATTTTTCTGTCATTTTATTCGATGCGGTGCACTTGTCAGGGCAAAGTTAGCTAAGATGCTAAAACATATTGGTTTAGATTTAATAGCTGTTTCCCTTACCCACAACAGCTGACAGGAGAAGAAATGGATTTGGTTAGACACATGATAAATAAATATAAAAATAAATAAATAAAAAATTCTCTGTGTATTGTGTTATAGTCTTGTATATATGGTTATTGTTTCGCACTTTGACTCTTTGTTCTGTGCATGTTACAACCAATAATTTCCCATCCTGGGTTTATTAAAGCATTTCAGATTCAGAATATTTAAGGGCAACCATGTATAAGAAAATGCCTTGGGTATAGAATGAATTAATTTAAAGTTGGGATAGATTTTTAATGAATTTTAGAAGTTTAAGATCTTATGTTTGCCTGTCATATGACACTCAAACTCACAGTGACACCCCTTCATTTGTATTCTGTATTCCTTTCCTTTTTAATTACACTAATGTTTTTGGTATTATTTGATGGCAGACAGTAGAGAAGACACAAAAACAAGGGCAGAGCGAGAGTAAAGACATGCAGTAAAGGTCAGCCAGACCAGGAATCGATTTAGGTTTTGGATATTTTGGCAATTAGCTTTGTTAAAGCTATATTTGAATGTGTATCGGACTATTTTTGAATTCTATATCAGTATTCAAGAATATAAAAAAAGTGTTACATCCCCTTTCTTTTCAGTAAAAAAAAAAATAAGTCGAAATTTCTCAAGGCATGATACGGGTTTGGATTGTTAAACGGACTCTCTCAATAGCCCGTTGTACCTTCAGGGCTAACTGATATTCAGGGTTGTCATTGATGTGACTCAGTAAATGCGTTCAGGCAGCGCACCTGCCACTGAGCAGCAGTCACACACAGTTAACCTCAAAGTCTGGAAGTGTTTGTGAGTCAACGAAGCTTTACAAATTCTTTCACTGTCTTCCTTTGTCAAAGTTAGGCTACATAAAGACCCCGTAGGTGTATCTTGGAGATTGTAAGATTCACACTAAAGCGATCTCAAGCACTGCAACCTGGCTCTGGCTGTAAGGTAAGAAAATGAAAAATGCAATTCTGATAAATATAGAATTGTTGGAAGGTTGTTTTTAAGTCATACATTAATAAACTGTGTAGCTGTTCTTCTAACCTGACATTTTAACCAGCCAATGACCTTAAATTGTCACCTAATGTTATTTCTGTAAGTGACTCATACTGACTGAAGCAATACATTTGCTGTTAATATTCATATGGAGTTTAGTTTATACAGTCAGAGGAAAAAAAAAAATATTAGGCCATTAAAAGTCAGCGAAAACAATCAAGTACTAACTCCTGTGTGAATTATGTGACTAAAACAGACTATAAAAGCCTAAAAGCAGTGTTTTTGTCAGTACAATGACATAGATATTGATGTAAGAACTGAAGGGATTTTGTTTTTTTATCAAGAAAACATGAAAAATGGATAGATATCAGCTCTGAAATTCAACTATTATGAGTTATTTTTGTTGTTATCATTATACATGTCCAAACAAATGTACCTTTAGACGTTAAAATAAACAAGAAATTGAAGAAAACAAGGGGTGGTCTAATAATTTTTTCCATAATTATAAGTCAGTTGTTGAAATAATGACATGATCTTGACTCATATTGATTTTAAAAGTTTGAGGTATTTTTTTTTTTAAACTGCACATCCCATTCATATCATTGACAAAGGGTTGAATAAATTCATAAACATTTACAGTTCTCTTTTAGAATATTGAGTCTACATTTTCAAGTAAATGAGTTGAGTGGAAAATATCTGCTGTGAATCACCTCCTGGAAGAGCTGTTTGTAAAGCAAAGTAAAGTGCATTGTAAAGTACAAACTATACCGGGATGTATTTACTTTAATTTAATATTTTCTGAACTAAGGGAATGAAGCTATTTTATTGTTTCTAACAAATTAAAGCAGTAGCAGTATAGCACAACATACAATAAGTTTCCCCACAATGTTATGTCATCCTGCATCAGTGATCGGTCAGTTCCCTTGCAAAACCATGCTTTTAATGCTCTCTGTCCACTTACGAAAATGAGTTTGAGAATTGTACATTTATTAAATAGTTATGGCTTTGGTTTTAATGAGTAGTGGGAATATTTTATTACATTGTTGTCTATGATGTTGGAATAGTTTTGTTTTCAGACACATTCCTATTTTTAGCCCTATTTATACACATCCATAATCACCTTTGACCAGGTATAATGATTACATACTGAGTCCCGGTTACACTTTATTTATCAATAATAAATCAAACAGACACAATCATTTCACAAGAAGCGGTAAAAATGTACAAAAGTGCACTATAAATCCTGATGACACGGTGCATGGGTTCTTTCATATTGTAAATAGAAAGCAATCAATGAAAAAAACAGCTTGTGTTTTGTTTTTCTGAAGTTCTGCATAGACTTACTGTCATCCATGTGTTGCTGTCATAACAGGAAGTAGTCCTTTAAAAGCACAAAAGTTCAAAACAACCAACAGCTGATTGACCCGTGTGTTTGTGTTTTATTTTGATGCAGGCACCTGCCGGAAAATGACCCTGCAAACATTAACTCCAGTCAACTGTGCAAGCCTTATACAGCCTGGATGCTCTCTGCTGCAGCTGGACGGCGATGTTCTCCTGTTCGGTCAGAAAGGCTGGCCCAAGCGCGCATGTCCGACCGGGGTGTTCGGGGTGCGGATTAAATGCGGTGATCTCAAGCTGAGGCCTTTAACATTCTCCAATGATTCCTGCTACCTACCTCCATTACGTTGCCCTGCTGTTTGCCGCCTTGACCCTTATGACGGCTTGCCAGAAAGTTATCTGATCCACGGCGGCCGCACACCAAATAACGAGATCTCATCTAGCCTGTATCTGCTGACCATGGATAGCCGTGGCTGCAATCGCAAACTGACCCTGCGCTGCAAAGAGAAAGAGCTGGCAGGAGAAGTCCCAGAGGCTAGATACGGACACAGTATTAGCATCATTCAAAGCCGAGGGAAAACAGCGTGTGTGTTGTTTGGCGGGAGGTCCTACATGCCCGCGCGAGAGCGGACCACGGAGAGCTGGAACAGCATGATCGACTGCCCCCCCCAGGTGTTCTTGTTTGACTTGGAGTTCGGGTGCTCCTCGGCTCATACTTTACCTGAGCTCTGCGACGGGCAGTCTTTCCACGTCTCCATCGCCAGAGAAGACTGCGTCTACTTTCTTGGCGGTCACTCTATCACCTCTGACTCCCGCCCCCCTCGACTCTTTCGCCTGCGTGTCGAACTTCTGCAGGGCAGCCCTTTGATTTCCTGCGACACCCTAGACACCGGCTTGTCCATCTCAAGTGCCATCGTAACCCGCACAGGCCCCACTCACAGCTATATCATCTTAGGGGGGTATCAGTCAGACTCCCAGAAGAGGATGGAGTGCACTACAGTGATCCTGGATGAAAAGGGGATCCACTTTGAGCCTTTAGAAGCACCGAACTGGACTCCAGATATCATTCATAGTCGGACATGGTTTGGAGGCAGCGCCGGGGAGGGACGTGTCTTACTGGCTGTACCCACTGAGGGAAGGCCATCCCAACCGGACGTGCACTACTTTTATCAAGTGACTTTTAAATCGGACGGAGAAGGCACAAAAGAGAACGACGGGACCCAGGGCTGCAGCCAGGAGTCAACAGAGTATGAAAACTCTACCCCACTGGAAGACTCTGAGGAGCTGTACTTTGGACGTGAGCCTCACGAGCTGCTGGACAGTAGCGATGATGAAGAGGATACTTATAATGAGGAAGATGAGGAGGATGTGTCGCAAACAGGCTACTGGATCAAATGCTGCCTAGGCTGTCAACTGGACCCCAACACATGGGAGCCGTATTATTCCACAGAGCTTCACCGTCCAGCCATGATCTTCTGCTCAAGGGGTGAAGAGGGACACTGGGTCCACGCCCAGTGCATGGAGTTATCTGAGACTTTACTGCTTAAGCTCTCTCAGGGCAGCAAAAAGTACTTCTGCCTGGATCACGGAGGCCTGCCCTACCAGGAGATGACCCCCCCTCGGCAGGTCATGTCTTTAAAGCGCACCCCCATGAAAGTCAAAAGCAGGAAAAATCCTCCAACGATAAATATGTCCCCTGCCAAAAAAAGCTTTTTGAAAAGGCTCTTTGAGTGATTCTGTCGACTATCACAGCAAAAGGTCACGGTTAAGGATGTTGTTTATTTTCCGGTCTTTAAAAAAAACTGACAAAAATGGGAAAATATCTGTTATGTTTGATAACACCATTTTGTATGTGATGTGATATGACTTGTTGTGATATGATTCCATGTTTTTGTTCATAATGTTTCAACGCTAATCTAATCTTCCCAACCCTTAGCAACGTTATTGTCCAGCATCAAATATACTTGAATGTTTCAGTACTTGAGCATAAATGTTCCATTTTACTACAGTTAAACTGGAGATGAAAGAATAAAAGATGTTGTAAACAATAATTTTTGTGGTGGAAATAAACAATTAAAGGAAACCTCTGTGTCTTGACTATTGTTTTATTTATTTAATTATATTTTCCACAATTGTATATGAGTCATGAAGACTGAATATTTTAATAAATCAAAGTAGAACGTTCTGGCACATCACTTATTTCAGAGGTGTATGAATATGGAGAAAAAAACCTCTCCAGTATACTAGTAAAGCATAACTTTATTTTTAGTTTAGACCAATTGCTTATATTCAAAACATGTTTGGAGTGATGTTTCAACTAATCTGTCAGGGTTTATTCTTTGTCCTTTTATCTTCTATACCAAGGGTGTCAAACTCATTTTAATTCAGGGGCCACATACAGCCTAATACAATATAAAGTGGGCCAAAATGAGTGAAATAATATTAAAATAATAGGATACGAACATATAAAATATGTCAAATCCAAAAAATAAATAAATAAAATATGTCAAATCCAAAGTTATCTAGTAAAAGTAAAATTCTGTAATGAAAATATTTACATCTGTATGTGAGCATAACGTGAACAAATTTGAACAACCTGAAAATTCTTGATAAAAATGATGTCTTAGTTTAGCATTTATAGATGTGCATCAAAGTTTATAGATCACAGTGAATCTACAAATACACCAACATTTAATAACAGGAAGAATATTATTATAATATAATATTATACACTTCTCTTAAGACATTTCAGATTGCTCATATTTTTTTTGTAAAAGGCTGTAAATCTGGATCTGTAAATGTAAACTTTTGTATAATTTTATTAATTTATTTATTTATTTTACTCTAAAACAAAGAGAAAATTTAGCTTTTTCATTATTTACAGGTTATTCTGATACTATTTTACTGGTATGATCCACTTAAACTGACCAAAAATGATTTGAACATCATTAATTGTTCATATCTTCAATGTAATTTTTCCATTATTCAAATTCCAGGGGCCGGATCAGACCCTTGGGGGCCAGTTTTGAACCCCGAGCCACATGTTAGACACCTGTGTTCTATACAATATATGAGCTTAATATTATCTTTGTGTTTTTTATTTGGAACAGGAAGAGGGAGTCGAGACAAAAACAAGAAATAGACACAAAATCAAACTCGATGTTGCGGTTCATGGTCACCTCTGTCTAAACAGGGATTATATAAATAATTTGTATTCCATCAGTGGCTATGGTGAAATTTACTTATTGCTCTACAGAATGAATGTAGATGGTTTCTGTGCATTAAAATGAGTTTTCAACTTCAAGTGAAACGTAGTCAAATGTTATCTTTATTTATTCTCTTCCAAAGAAATAAAGGTCAATAAAAGGACAAATACATCGTCTTCCACAATACACAACAAAATGCAACTTTTTACAGACTATACGGCAGAAACATCTGTAAATTTTGCACAACAGCATCTAAACAAAATGTAATAAGTAGTGGAATCTCATTGTAATACTGTGCCATGATGCAAAATAAACATGCTACTGAATTCCCTGTGCTACCTTAGTAAACAGTTTATCTGATATTTAGTGTAGTATGGAAAAATAAAATGAGGAAACGCATGTGGAAAGGTGAACAAGTGGAATCTTATGAATCATCCATCATCCATTATTTGGGAAATACAATTCATTACAGCAAAAAACAAATATGCAGCATGTTTCAGTGTAATGCACTCTAAAACGCAATGTTGTTGAAGGACTGTAACAACTATCCGACAAAATATGAATATCTCAGAGCTGTCACAGAGGTAAAATTAAGATAGAAAAATGAAATCAAACATTCAGTCAAATGAGAAAAACAAAATTGCCTGTCACAATTGAAAATAGTGAGGGCAGAAAAAGACAATACAATAAATCAATCAAACAAAGATGCCAACAAATCGGTTTTACATCAGGTCTTTTTTAGTTGCCCCCCATCCCTCTCCACTGTCAGCCACGGCAATGAAAAAATATCAGCAAAGAAAAAGCACCAGGTTGTGCTGAGAACTTAAGAAAAATCCCAAGCTACCTGCGAGTCCATGGGGTATTAAGCCTCGTAATGGACCATACTGTATTTTTATGATATCAACAAAAAGGTCAGTATATGCCTTATTTTATGTGATGAATTCAAATAAGTACCATCTATCCTCCGCTGTGCAAAAACTAAAAGATAAAAATTGGTTCAAAGTGACCTGGCATCTATTCTGCCCCTCAGGGATCCCACGATAAAGCACTAAAGTAATCTTTTTCTGAGGGCACTCATGAAACAAAGAACATTTGGGTCTCTGTGATTGCATTTTGTTCCAGCTCAAATGATATATTAATACAGTGGCCACAAATGTGGTCTTTTTAACACAATTTCCCTCCATGACTTACAGCGCTTTCATCTGTTTCCATAAATATCCTCTCTATATAAATTCATAAATGTGTCATATCCTTGCAATACAATAAACTGCACCATATTTCACGGAAGGTGAAGACAAAAAAAGAGCTTTCCTGCTAAGTGCGAGGAAAAATATCTATATTCTTCTGCTGTCCCACATCTTCTCTGTGGTAAGTAACTAAGAGCTAAAAGAGCAACACTGCAAGTTTACTTGTTTTACAACTTTTACCAACAACTAAATGCGATGCAAATAATCAAATCTAGTTAACTAGACACAAGAAAGTATGAAAAAAAAGATTAATTTGGGCTGTAAGAATAAAGTTCTAAGTGAAATGTGAATTGTTTCCATTTTATCGTACTTATTGTACTAGTTTATTGTACACAAACATGTACATTAAGCAACTAACATGAAATTAATCAAATCTAAACACTTCAAAAATCATTAAACTCCAGAGACATATCATCATCTTCCTGAGTCTCCACCGGGTTAATGGTGGCTTGCAGAGCTTTAGCAGAGTCCTTGTGAGCTTCCATAAACTTCTGCAAGAACTTGGAGGTGTAGAGCCAGTGGTGTTTCAACACGTCTTCAAGCTCAAAGACCTTGGACTGGCGTGCGTTCATCTTCCGAAAACGCCTGAAGAGTTTGTTTGCTGACTCGTTTCCCTCACTGGCCCAGGCTCCTATGGATCCATCTCTCTCTATGATTTCAGGTACATGAGCCAGGGTCTTGTGCAGGTAGTTGGTGATTTTTCCATTGTACCTGTATTTGAATGTAGAGGAAAGAAGGTCAGCAAAGCTCTGGGAGTTGTAGCTGTAGCGGCACAGTTGGTCAGGGCATTCTTTTGCAGGACAGGTGGAACGCCACACAGGTTTCATCTGCAGGTAGAGCCTCATCAGCTCCCTCAGGGCCTCCCTCCTTTCCTCAGAGGGCACCAACTCACACACCACCTCCACAGTCTCCTGGGTCATTAGCCTGCGGGCATAGTTCCCATTCATCCTCATTACTGGTTTAAGCTTCATCTTCTTCCTCAGCTGTTTATCTAAAGCTGCCCTCCAGCTGCGTCGCTCCTCCCGGCTAGGGTTGACCTTTTGATACACCTCACCTATTTCATCCTGAAAGATTTTGTAGAACTCAATGGCATTACCAATGTCACAGTGCAATGCATCCAGTGTAGGCTGTGTCTCCATGAAAGGTTTAGCAGAGACCCCTTTGACTCTGTCTCTCAGTTCATCTGCAGACTCTGAAAAAGGGTTAGTTCTCCAAATTTCGTAGCGTTCTAGATTTTCATCATGACTGCGAGTGATGGAGTGCAGCACCATGTTCTGAGACGCCTCTGCTCGACTGGTGTCACACAGCGTGCAGACGTAAGAGGAACCCGAAGCCTCGAGGCCCTCCATCTCACGGACCATCTTCTCGTCATATCCTGTGCCTCGGAAGTGAAAGCGAAAGGATCGAGGGAGGCCACCTATGGATATGATGAGCCTGCTCTCTTTCATAGCGCTACGCTCTGCGACTATGGGCCCCAGGACAGCTGTGAGCGTCTCGTGGTCAGATTCATCCACAAATGTGAGGCAGAGAGGTTTACAAGACAGTTCTGAGTTTGGCTTCAGCTCTGTGAAGATGCTAACCTCCTCCTCTCCTTCTGCCTTGACAGAGATAGACATAATCGTGAAAGAGAAGCGAACAGCCTTCTCGGGAACAACAGGTCCTCCACCGTGCTTCTCGCTCACATCACCCATGCCATCACAAGATTCTTTGATCATAACACTGAAGCCTGAGGTGCATGCACTGTCTTCCAACCCACTCTCTTGCAGCCCTTCCATGATATCCTCCTCCAGATCCTTTAATGCTGATACCAGTGCCACATCATAGCGAAAGCGCCGTGTGATTGTGTCAGCTGTGGAATCATCCACCGTAGAAGTCCATCCAGAAAGACCATTAATAATGCCAACATTGCAAGATGCGGACACATTCTTGAGAGCTGGCTGCCATTCAAACTGGTGAAAGCCAGGTAGTAGCTCCTTCTCTGCAGCTCGGAGGGTGTGTAAGGGCTGAAAGATCTGGCGGCCACTCGTGGCTTTGACAGTCCGATACATTTTGTGATATTGGCTGCAGCTCAGGAAAGTGTTGACCCGGATGGCCAGACACACAGCAGGATGCAAACCAAAGCCTCTGCCTGTAGAGAAAGAGAAAAAAATAAAGGAAAAAAAGTTTCAGAGAGACCAAAAGGGGCAAAAATAAAAATGAAAACACAAAAAGAAAGCGAGAGGAAGCGACTGAGATACGAAGAGAATTATTTAATACCAAATGATAGAAACCCATTTCTTGTGCTTTGAAAAGAACTGAAGCATCCAACATTTCCTCATTTGATATCCTGCATTTGGAGTCATTTATACTATGAGACAGAGAGAATGGCAAATTTAACACCCAAATGTGAATGTATCATTGTCAAAAGCCCACGAGCCCATGATTACAAAATCCAATATTTCCTAATTTTCAAATGTTATAAGGGGACAGAGGGTGAATCAGTGAAGCTGGCAAAAGTGATGTATTGGCTGCAGATGAAAACAGACACCAGCTGGCTTCTATTCCCCAGAGAGGAGGATGGTGCTGTCTGTGTAATTTGCAGATACAAGAGCTGCTGATGTTGTTTTGATTCTAACAGCCCCTTCACAAGAGTTGTTATTGTGCATTAAAGGGAGTGTGAGAATGAGAGACTGACAGACAAGCAGACAGAGAGTAAGAGTGGGAGCAAGGGAGGGCTGGAGGGAAGGGCTGGATGTGTAACCATGGTGCTTCAGCAGAGATGGACAATAATGAAATGATTTTTAAGCAAAAGCAAAGAGAACTTTCTCATCTCTTCCCAACATTGAACTTTTCAACTCATTGTTATTTATGAGATGACTAAGTTGGGCAGAAATATTAATGAGCAAACACTATCATAATTTTCATTTGTCTTTGCTTACATTTTTTTTTTTTTTTTTTGGCAATGCAGAGTTATCTTGATTGAACAAAAGCTTTATAATAGCTCCGTACCTTGCATTAGAGCCTCTAGCTCATCTGCCTGTCGGTGTTCATTTGCAGACCTCAGGGCGAGCAGAAACAGCGTCTGACACACAGACTTCAGGTCGCCACCTTCCTCTTTGTCTGCAAACGCCTTCACCTGGCACTTCAGTTGCTTCAGCCGATGCCTTTGTGCACGACGAGTAAGAGATAGCAAATGTTGACGGGGTCTTCCCCCTTTATTGATTAGCAGGTATTCAAGTTGTGATGACTGCTTTGGATTCTGCTCATCTAACTCGTGATGTAGAAAGTGAGCCTTAAATGAGTCCAGCTTTACCTGCTGCCCACAGCTGCCTCTGGGGCAGAGCAGAGGCAGAGAATGCAGGGCTGATAAAAAGCTTTTTGCAGGTGGGATTAGGTCATCAGATGTACAGGACAAGTTGCAGGCCGGGCAGTGAGGTCCCAGCACATGGATATATTTTATGATACAGCTGTGGCAGAAGAGGTGCCCACAGGGAGACTGAACTGGGTCACAGAGCAGGTGGTCGCACACCAAGCAGGTGAAAGAAAAAATGAAGTCAACGGGGAGCTTCTCGGATATCAGCTTGGTACTCAGGTGGTCGTCCTGGCAGTGGGTGATGTTTCGTACCCACTGAGCTCTCTGGATTCCTGGTTTTCTCCAGCCCTTGGGCACTGGACCATGGTACAGTTCTCCAAATGGTCTCAAGACTCTGTTTTCACCAATGGCAATACTGTCACTGTGTTCCCACCTGGACCTTTTAGCTAAGCTATGAGCTCTGGGAAGGGCTTTCCTCTTCTTTCTCCCACTTCTCTGGAATGAAGCCTTTTTGGGGAAACAAAGGTGGCACAGTGAAGAGTGTGGCTTCCACTGTGGGACTCTCACTGGGACAAAGCAGCAAACGCCGCCTCCTTGCACAGCCACCTTCCAGCAGCGATGACAGAAAGAAAGAGGATGTGTGGATTCTGTATCTTCCCTCACATCTACTTTAAAGACGTTCTGGATAATCTCGGGCCAGCTTGTGAATTTGCAGCCCATTTTACGAAAGGCATCGAGGCTTGACTCTTCTAGAGCCGCTTGAACGACATGCACTGGCCCTTTGACTTTCCTCAGAGCTTTTCCACAGAGACGACACAGAGAGCTACAGAACAGGAGAAAAAGACACTGTAGTGAGATCCATACACAAACAAATAATATAGTAATACACGTTTATAAGGTAGGAATAGGTGCTAACCTGAGGTGGTTCATGTGGGTGTCCATTTCCCGAAGCTTCACATCTACCCTCTGGCCTGGACCCTCCACATTTTCTTTGCTTTTCCCCCCCAGACACAATTTCATAACACTCCCTGGACCCACACCATTATCTACCTCTATATTTGGAGCTGCAGGAGGCGAGATCCCTGACAAGGCTCCTTTTTCAGGTTGTGTCTCACTGGGCAGAGGGGCCTTCTCTATGGACCTTACCCTAAACAGTTTAAACTTCCACTGAGAGTACTTAGAGTGGGGATGGTGGAGCTCAGCCGGCACTGAGGATCTGGGGCCATCTGTCTCCTGGCTCGCCTCTGCCATGATGCAACTTATACTGGAGACCCTGGAGAGGAGAGGAGAGGAGAGGAGAGGAGAGGAGAGGAGAGGAAAGGAAAGGAAAGGAGAGATAAAGAAAAAAAATCAGCTATCCATGAAACACCCAGTGATGGAAACTGAATAGATGTGAGAGTTCAAATCCCTCGTGCCTTCTCAGCATTGAGCCCATGACACAATCTAACAGCTATATGTGATTCCTGCTGAATTTATACATCAAGTACCCTGAAATCCCACTGAACAGAGAACACTGAGCCCTGACCTAGAGTGCTGTATTATACCATAAGTGGCATTTAGATCTTGTGTAAAATGCATGAGACAAGCATCAGGGATCGATACAGCACCAAAATCTTCATTTCTCTCATCTCCAATCCCATCGCTCAGGGAGCTGTTGTGACTTTTTTCCTTTGACACAGCGAGTTTGCTAAATGGGCAACCTTATCCCTGCAAGGCTGTCAATCATTTATATTAGTCATTTTCTTGGCTGGAAAAAGAATTGGAGCCCCGGGAGCCTTAGACTGGCATTTTAAATGCAGGGGAAAGATTGGAGACACAGGAAACTTATTTCATAATACATAGATATTGACCAAACAGGAGGGAAAAGAAAACGAGAAAACATCATATTGAATAAAAATCATAAAGAATTATTCCAAAAACAGCAGAGTTTTATTTAGGAGTCATATTTCAACTGCCAAGTGTTTGTATGATATGGCGCTGCTAAGATCAATGATACTGCTGCACTGAACAACACTGTGACAGACCTTATTTCATCTTCCCAATACTATCTACGTTCCATTATCAGTTCAGACAATAAAGCAGTCACACAATCTTAAAAACTATTACATCCATTGTCGAGTCTTACCATTGCACACCTATAGTGCCCACTCTGAGGAATCTTCCATCTATCCATCTTTTCGGCATTTGCACTATGTTTTCTCCCTGGGAGGCTTGAATCTGGCAGACTCCCATTTTCTGGCGGTGTGTGTACTTCACATGCTGAACTCTCCTCTGAGAGAAACAGCTGAGCCTGGGTGCATGTGTGTCAGCTGGGCTCTTACCTTGTTTTTCAGTCTCAGCTGGCGTCACCTCCCCTGGGGGTTCTCTCTGCATGGGGGCACAAGGGAAGTCCTGGAGCCAGGCCACTATGCGCAATACTGTATATGTTAGAATTCTGTCACAGCTTCGAGCATCTGTAACCAGGAGATGTGGCTCCATACAGTGGGATTGCCCCTGTCTCCCTCTTTGTGGCCTGTATTTATACTCTTCCTCTGACGGGACCAACAGTCAACTCCTGCCACCTGATGCAAACAGCTGATTTAGGGAAAAAAAAAAAACAAGGTCAAACCCAAAGAACAGTTACAAACATGTGCGTCTACTGAATCCAACAGCAAACCCCAAACAAACAACTTTCTATCACACCACAATAATCAGCTGGAGACGATTCTTTGCACCTTTAGTGTAGTATCTCATCCAGATGGCCTCAGTGCAGCAGAAGATGAGACACAGTTCAACGTACAAAAGGCAACTGTTGTGTTGAAAAGAAACATATCATGGAGTAAATTAAATGTACTGTTACAAAGAAAGAAAAAGACAGAAATACAATACTGACATTCTTCATCTAAATGTACATTTATGAGCAAAAAAAAAAAAGGTATAATTTGCCAAACTGATAAATAAAAATGATTCATTATGATGACAACAGGTTAATTATGGTATTAATGATGTAGATGCAAAACAATAATTTGATATATTTAGGAGTTATATGCATGTGTGTGTATGGGGGTTGATTGATAGATGTTAGTACTGTATGTACCAGCATGGATGATAAAAAAAACAAACAAAAAAAAAAAAACAAAGCACGATATAACAAAAAAGAAAATAAGACAAAAAAAAGTGACAGAAATAAATATCAAGCAGAAAATTGTTTTAGTTTTAAGAGTAATAGTTATTATTGCTATTCTGCTTATTGTGCTATTCTAACATAATCCTCTCACTGCATTTGTGACTAATTCACCAGTATTTTGGCTGCTGTCAGTGACTGAGTCATCTTCATTTCCGGCCAGCTCTATTTTAGTATTTGTACCAGCAGCTTATAGAGGTGCAGAGTGGTTAAGTATAGCACTACCTGAACCTAACATGAGTCAAACTATAACATGTATGACGTGTTACATTTCAAACCTCTTGGCTATGACTTATAATGCCTTGTGTGTGTTGCATTTTGTCCTTTTCTTGATGCTGTAATCTGCTTTGTTTGTTATATATGCCATCATTTAGGCTCCACATTTTACTAATTTCCTCCAACACTGTCTTTCTGTCGCCATCCAAAATGAGTTTTAATTATACAGCATCATTTGATGTAATTTCTCAGTAGGTATGGGGTGTATTTGCCCAAGCTCATTCTTGTTTGTAATTATCCCGGGGATTAATCTGGTGTATTCGCCATGGGAGCTCGATGCTGTTGCTTTGGATTTGCTACCCAAGTCATTAGATACACAGTCAGTGGGCACCAAACAACAGTTGGGTCTCTCCCACTCTTGTCAACTTAACAGGGGAGCAGGATAAATACTGGCAGGTTTTGAAGCTCATATTTGATCATATGGTCTAGTGTGACCTTAGACAGCAGTGGTAGTGTCTGTTGTCTGTTTTTATAGGGTTTTTTTTCTACATATTTATCTACAAGAAATGCTGAAGATCAAGGAAATAAGGTTGCAAATGTGATGTTTTGTAATCCTATTCGCATCCATCAGTAACAGCTGGGAGATTAGCAGTGCATATTCTTTATATCTTACCTGAGCAAAGCAAATAATGGATTGCAGCAACATGTTCCAGGTCTATTTATAGTTGATATTTACATTTATGATAGCCCGGTAACCACATGTTTCCAAAGTAAACGACACACCTAGCTCAGTGGCAGACAGGGACGGAGCTGCAGATGTCTGCCTGACAAACAAGCGGTGACCCCCTGAGACCCTCATCTCTCTGTGCCTGCTAATTGACTTGTTATTGATCAACTCAAAGACAGTCTGATTTATGAGAAAGAGAACTTGTGGAGACAGCCACCTGGCATGGAGCGCGGTGTTATGAATGTGAGGAGCTGTCCCTGGGGGAGTAGAGGGTTGCAGTTCAGGAGGACATGCAGGAGTTTGCAATGCACCACTGAAAGGATGCTTTACAGCAGGAAGGAGTATTCATGAATCCAAACAACACCAGTGGGCAATTTGTGTGAGAGTATAGCAGGTGTTTGTGGTAAGAGGGATGAGTAGGAGTGTGACATGAGTAGTACATGTGTTTGGAAAGAATAAAGTAGTCGGGAGGGCCTGGAGGTCTGTTTATGTTAGTTTTTGTAGCTGACTAAGGGACATACAAAACAACTAACTTTAGAAACTCCAGCATCGTTACTTTGGACCTTGCGTGTTAAAAGAAAAACAAAAAGACAGAGCGACGCAGAGGAGTGAAAAGAGCGAAGGTGCAAGAGGTGAAAGACAGAGAACGGGATATAGTAGTGATCTTGTGTAAAGGAGTTGCACAGGATAACAGGCTTAACTCAGAGTGGAGAACACAAAAGGGCTTAAGGCTGATTGTAGGCTGTGACAAGGAAAGGGGGGAAGAGATCAAGCCTCCCAGGCAGAACTATGTAAGCCAAAGGTCCAAAAGAGACCCTCTGACAGCTCAAGTCACATGACAGCTTAAGGAAAAGTGTCAATAACAAAAGTGGGCAATGAACGAATACCTCAGCACCGTCGGTGTCTGTCTCATTGCCGACGAAATGTCAATGTTGTCTACATTTGAATAGACCGACCAAAACTGGAGCATGATATTTCGAAATGTCATGAAGAATGTAAGCAGCATTGTGATTTTATTCAGGGTAAAGAGGGCGAGTGTTGTGTGCAATATATTGAGAATTCGCTATGCAAATCGGAATCGCATTTTCGTTGCACGTCCACAGCATCATCCCAGAGTCGCGTCCCACTGTCCGCCACTCCCATCCTTCATATCCCAGAGTTGGTAGATTAATACTCAAACAGGAAGACTTCAATGCGGAGCTATTTGTCAAAGCTACCTGCCAGAACAAACCCTTTACCCCACTACTCAAATCACTCTCATTCATCTCTCTATGTCTGTCTCCCTCAAAGTCTTGCTTCCCCTCGACTCATTCCTCTCCTTTCACCCTCTCCTCTGGTTTGGCTAATAATCAATTATGTGATTATTGCAATGAGGTGATTAATTACTGGCGCTCCCTCCCTCTGTACCACAGGTTAACGTGTTTATAATCACACAGTGACAGCCGGGGGACAGCTGAGTTGAGGGATGCTGTCTTGAGGCCTTGTGTGACCCTGTATGACTCTGCAGCGTGTGTTGTCAGCTCATCCTGACTGATGGAGCTTTAACAGAGAGCAGAGACACAACACAACATCACAGCTTCTACAAATAACATCCCCCCACAAGCCGCTGACAGAACTGACACCACAATATCATCCATGTCCAGCTATCCAAATATTCATTTTATTGGATAGTCTAGTCTTGGGACTGTATTAATTCGTTCCAAGTCTTGCATTAAAACTTTCCCTGAGGCGGTGCAGAGTTATTTTGGTTTTGGACCCATTCCATTCATCTCCTCTCTTCTGGTGAGTTAGACAATATGGGGAGCAACATAAGATATAGCAACTCTGTGTCCAATTTAAGAATGCTTTAAAAAAAAAAAATAGAAATAGAAAAGTAAATCCTATTTCTGTTGAAACATAGGCCACATAGAGGTCAATGACATGCAGGGATAAAAGGAAGAAC
>JAPSES010000249.1:15031079-15048998 GCA_029822895.1 Maxillicosta whitleyi
AGGGACTAATATTTACAGTGGGGGGGGGGGGGGTTGCACTTGGCGGAGGTCTGCGCTCTCTGAGTGCTTTTCTAGTCTTAAGTTTTTGGTGAGATATTGGTTTAAACATTTATTAAAATAAAGCACTTTGTAAAAAATTAAAGGAAAGAATGACTATTTTGTGGACCTGCCCATGAATCATAGACAGCTGGAATCTGAGCTTCACTGCACACAGCTTTTTGTAAGATTTCAGAGGCAAAACCATTTGGTCCACACTGGTTTGATTTTTAACAAGATGCAGTTTAAAAGATTTTGATATTTCCCATTCCATGATATTTTCATTTCAAGAGCAACTTGTAAACAACGCTCTTAAATAAATGTAGTGCAAGGGAAATATTAAGTAGAAGAAAATGGAAATGCTGAAGTATATCCACAACAGCTATTCCCTAAGTTCAGAAACTGTGTAAAACATAAATAAAAACAGAATGCTATTATTTCCTTGAGACTCCAGAATGTTGAGCAGTGAAAATCATAGATCAGAGAAGAACAGTATAACATTCATCTCCCAAATCTCCAGCAATTGATGTTCACAGATGTTTATAGTTTGAGAAGTACTGTTGCCCTGAAATCCCAAATTACGTTTTTTGTTTTTTTTTTCTTTAACTGGTAGATTCTCTCAGTTTAAACATTTATTATGTTTCCTACGTTCTATTCTGAAGAAAATATGGGCGTAAAAGATTTGCAAATCATTGTATTTTCTTTTAATTCATATTTTACATCAGTATTTTACATTTGAGGTTGTATTTCAAGTCAAAGTGTCTGAAATTCTCATTACTGCACATAGAACTTAGGCACCTCTGACCACTATTGAGTTCTATGCATTATTTGACAAGTAAAGTATCTGACAATTCTGGCTTGTTTCTGTAAAGAGACTTGTTCAAAATCCGCCTCCTCGCCATTCAAGGAATGAGGAAGAGAGAGTTAGTCAAGCACGGAATAGATGGAATGGAAAGAGTGAGCGGCACAGCCAGAAGAAAAATAAAAAAAACATCTTTTCATGATTCTGTCACAGCAGTTATATTCTAAAACACAGATCAACACACCTACACCTTTTCCAACTCTACGAGAGTGTTCTACAGGGAATATACAGCCAAAAAACAAGCTTCCTCATTTCTGCTTCACATGTCCAACAGGTCTGTCACAGATAATAAGAAATGTATAAGCAGAGTCGCTCCTATACTGTTCTGCCCACACATGCCATGTGGTGCTGTTATTAGCTGAAGGTACAAAAGCACTCCCTGAAGTGAGTTCAATGCTCAGAACACAGTGAAAGAAAAGGAAAACAGAGCAGTACATGTAGAGAGCAGAGTCTGTGCAGGTGAGTACAACCCTGCACACTGGCAGAGGAAGGTTATTCTATGTAAAAGATTATTATCAAAAGAGCCTATACAGGAAAATGTTACATCCTGTGCCTTAAAAACTCCCAAAAGAAGAAGTGTAAAATCATATAATAAAGTAATAACAACCATGTGCCTGGTGAATAAGTAGTTCACTGCTGTTACTTACCTGTGGAGGTCATGGTGAGCAGCAGCAGGGTGGTGGGGTAGAGCGCTTGTCCTGCCATTAAGAGAGAGCGAGTGTTGGAGTATGAACGCACTGTCTCAGATGTCCAGCAGAGGGCAAACACCAGACACAGAGCACCAGTACTTATAGCCATTAGGAAGGAAAGAACTGCAAACACTCTCTCTGCTTCAGGCACTAGAAACACACACAGATACACAGTGAAAAAGCAGGTTTTTGCTCCATACAATCATGATATAATTGGACTTGTTTTACTGGTAACACACTCACTGACATTTTTATAAACATAGCTGTGGCAGCACGAAAACTGCAACCAGAAGAGGTCATGGACTTTTCCATTTGGGTGCTGATTTCACATCATCATCATCTATATTACAAAAGCCAACTGGCCATTATGTGTGTGCATGTATGTGTGTATGAGTTTTCCTCAAGGAACTAGACTAGTGCAAATGGCAAACTGATAGGACCAATATTTTGGCAGCTATTAATAATTTTGGAATATAATAGTCTTACAATCACATTGCTACACCTAGAATGCTTTGGCAGTGATGTGCTACAGCATGCATGAAAACACAACAGCATAAAAATGATTATGTCTAGAACCTGTGGATCCCCATGAATCAACATATTAGTGTTAATCATTATGTGTTTACAATAAAAACTCCTGCAATAAAACAGTATAATGAAGCAGTTTTTTTTTTTAGCTGACAAAAAAAATGTTAGTGAAACTGCCTTCGGTCATGTATGACAGTGTGCACAGATAAGGAATGCTCTTCTCTGGTAGAGGAGCAAGCTTCAACTTGTTACAACTTCTGAACAGCTTTTTTGCAACTTAGTGTTCCTACCTATGTTAATTCCCTCTTGAGTATCAGAGGTGTAAAAAGAAGCCGTGCTTTATCCACCCAGCACAGCAGAGAGATGGTTTTTGCATTACTAAGTGTGCTACTTTGCCTGAAACATTTCACTCAACGACTAAAGTGCCTGTCAAACCAGTCAGCAAAAAATGTGATGAATGTGATTTGACAGGAGGTGAACAGGGCTTCTTGCTTACCATTGAAGACATTGCCATCTTCGCTATTTGTCGGGTCAAATTTAGTGTTATTCCACTTTGTCCAGAGTCCCCTGTCCTTCAACCAGAATGGGGTCCAAACTGCATAGCACACACACAGGCAGCCTGCCAGCCCCACACAAGACTGGGCAAATCTGAAGCGACTGATGGAATCTTCTAGCTTCAAAAACTTCATTTTACTAAAAAAAAAAACTTAGGGAAAGAGACAAAAAAAAAGATTTTCTGTGATATGACAATACATACATTTAGCTTCTTAAACCTGTATATTTAAGACCATACAACTATCACAAAAAAAAAGAGTAAGATTAGTCTTGTCTTACCTTTAATGTCGAATATCAGAGAGGAGGATCAGGAATAAAACTGTGAAGTCAAACTGTAGAGAAAAGTTTAGATGACAGTGTTTAATACAGTACAAGTACTACAACACATAGCCTTTCGACACTAACACCAACACTGTCAGATGAACTGTTCATGACCACAAATCCACACTCAAACATCTACCCCTTCTGTTTACTCCGCCCCTGCTGTAATGGAAACTCCCCCAGCAGCGTGTTAGATTTCCCCGTGAATTCTCCACTGTGGCCCACCAACACGCACTGTAAACAAAGTGAAAGTAGCAAAAACTGGCCTGTGATATTTTAGGAAGTTAAACTTTGTATGATCAACATTTTGTAACAGCAAATAAGGAACAACAGTTCATGAAAAGGGAAGCAACAGTAGAATAAACCCCCCCCCTCCCCCAAGATATGATTTGTGATTAAATGAGTATGGAAATCCCACTCAAGCCCCCACTTTCACACTGAGGTCACACGATGTTGTGTTGCGGCCGACAACGTCTGCAACCTCAGATGACTCGTCGTCGTCATCATGTAACTTCCACCTCCTTCACTTTCCTTTGTTGCTATGGAACAGTGCCTACAGCCCGCCCAAAAGCAAATAAAAAAATTGTCACAGTGAAATGCCAAACTGTTTACAACCTTTTAAGTGCAAGACAGCTGTTTTTCCATACAAAATAAGACCCTGTAAACCATAAAAGCACACACAAAGATGTAAACTGACTCTCTATAAAAATAAAAGAATAAAATACAGGCATGACTCATTAAAACCTTGTTTAAATTAAAGATTATAAAATACAACATAACATATAGATGTATTTCATTCCTTTATTCATAGATAAATGACTTCACAGAAAGTAGAATATATTCTGAACAATTAAAGTGCATGTCGCAAAGAAAAGATATACAATTCATAGCAGACTATGAATGTCTAAGAATAGAATGTAACAGGTTTTGGTTTATTTACTTGCATTTGGCATTTTTTTCAGAACTTAAGTCAAAAAAAGAGAAATTTTTCCTTTCTGGATGTCAAAAAAAAAAACCAAAAAAAAGGTCATCTGATAAAAAATAAGGGTCTCTAAATGGAGATATAAAAGCACCTCGTCGTGCTCTTCCAACCTGATCTTTACCTTGTGCCACAGTGCTGTCTTTCTTCTTTAGTCCGTTCCTCATAACTATCAGATCTGACTTTGTGTCAAGTGTTTGTGTCAGGCGTTCCTTCATAAAATGAGAAGGCAAAAAGGATGCTGAAGTGTCTTTTGAAATGTGGCAGCTACATATGTGCCTGTTTATCCTAAGCTCACTTTTTGGCTCTTTGCATCAGTGCTAGGAATACATCACGTATCTCTGGGTCCTCCCCTGCAGTCGTCTCTGGAGTGTTTTTCTCCAGCCAATCAGAGGATCGAAGCTGATGTCGCAGGGTACCGATCAGGGACTCCAGGCCGTCTGCAGGCTTAGATGCTTGGCAGTCCAGCAACACAAACTCCTCAGTGGCCAACGACTCTGAGTCAGGAACAGGACTATCCTTCTCTTTCAGCCGGTCTGATGACTTGCTCTGGGGTGATGGTGTCGAATTGACAAACGCAGCATTGTCTGAATCGGCACTGTCCTCTTTCACTGACTTTTTGCTCTCCTCAATGGCCTCTTTGATAGAGTGTGAGTCAGGGCCGCCAATTTCTTCTTCAATTTCTTTCAAAGCCCCCCTAATTCGCCTTAAGCCTGAAATAACACAAAGAATTAAAAGAACAAGTCAGCTTTTCAATTGTCTAATCAATATTTAGCTTAAGAAACAAAGCAGAGCATAAGTTGGAATAAGATAAACAAACTGAATGAAAGACATGAAAATAATACATAAAAACTAATCAATGTCCAGTTTAAAGCAGAAAATTGGACGATAACATAGCTTACTGCACAAAGAAACCATAAAAATAGGAGATTCTGAATGTAAAATTACTTGATTTGATTGAAAGGTCAGAAGCTAAAAGACTCACCGAGCTCAAGGTGATGCTGTTGATCTGCAAAGACGATGCGGAACCATCCAGGTGTGGAGCAGGAGAAGGCTTGACCACAACTCAGCACCACCTTGTGTCTGAGGAAACACCTCCACAGAGACAACTCCTCCTCAAATGTCGACTCTTTGAGGTACTATTGAAAACAGAGAAACAGAAATGACACATCGGGCTTATATGCATTTTCAAAAATTACCCTCTGTGTCATAAAGGTCAACAAAGCTGAATGACTGTGATATCTATAACTTGGTATTGTAGAATGCAGAAGTGTAAAGTGAGAGATCAGTCAGTGGTATCAGTACCTTCCTGAGGTCAGCCCAGACATACAAAGCTGCAGGCCTGTCCAGATAGGGGATGCCCATAGCCCGCAGTTCTTGTGTCAGATAACTGTGAGCGCTTTTCAGCCTGCGTCTGTTTTCTGGCAAGAATTCCTCACTGATCCACTCTATGCGATGAAAATGTCAAGTGACAATATGTTTAGTAGAAAATTAATGTAACAGGTCTTGCAGCACGATACGAAGCTGAAACCCATGCTGTGCTACTGTCACATCCAAAGCCAAAAGAGGGATGACATCTTTTGGAAGCAGGGGAAGAACCAGAGAGCATGTGTTTAAATTTATGAATATAGATTCAACGTTACATCAACCGCGTGCAAAAACACCTGAATATATTTATATGGATTTTGTCTTCAGTAAAGATAGGATTATGTAAGGATTATACCCCCCCAAAAAAAATTACGCTGAGATTCTTACCTCTATCCTGAAGCAACTGAGCAACCTGGTGTTGAGTGGATCCAGGGATGCCGTGGAAATAGCCGAGATGGGCCAAAGCCTCCACGAGGTCTGCGTTCTCAGTATACAGAGTGCCTATTCGGATGCCTGCCATCGCAAAGTCCTAAAAGATCCAGACGAAATAAGTGAGAAAGACGAGCGAAAGCAAACACCTACTGAATAAAATCTGAGTCTATACTCTTCTGTCAACAGCGATATAAAAAGCTCTCAGTAAAACATGGCCCCACACTCCTACAGTGCACCACGTACTTACCTTGCTCATCCCCCACATCACATGTGTCCTTTGTGGGTCAGGCAAACTGAAATAAGAGCATAACATTATTGGTTAAGAGAATGTCATCAGCCACCGCTGTATTGATTAACGGTCTAACAGAGTAATCACGCAGAGGTCAGATTCAGCCAGTACCTGTCCATACTGAGGACACTGTGAAATGTGACAGATTCATCAAAGACTGTCAGCATATACACCTCATCTACAATGGCATGGAGCTCATTTCTGAAGAGAGAAAAGAAAGTTATCCATACATTGTTTATTGGCCAACACAACAAAATATGATTTTATATCGTTAATTATTGAAGAAAATGGAAATATTGCTACAAAATGCTCCCTCTACACCTGTCATCAGAGTAAAACCAATGTAGTTTATGATTCAATCCAGTCCAATTTATTTATATAGCACATTTAAACAACAACAACATTTCCAAAGTGCTGCACATCATAAAAACAATAAAATAATTAAAAATACAAAAAAAGACAATAAATGAGTCATAAAACTACAACAATGCCCAAAATAAACAACAAAATCAAATAGTTAAAATTAATAAAATCAATATAAATAAATAAAAGACAGAGAGGACCCCACAAGTCACGCAGAATTAAAAGCCAGAGAATAAAAATGGGTCTCAAGACGAGACTTAAAACATTCCTCCGTGGGGGCTGTTTACAACAGATTAGGAGTCTTACTCTGTAAAGATCATTAAGAAAACTTATAGATGATGCAGGAGACTCATTGGCACATGCAAATGATAATACTGACGGTGAAGAAAGGTGATAAAACTCCATCGAGTGCACTTGATATTCCAAACAGGACAGAGCTCTCAACCGTAAAATAAAGGAGTCTAACTAGGAATTGTTTGCTGTGACTTAGAAATGTGCTTAAAGGAGCCATGGGACTGCAGATTACAGAGCTAGGACACAGCATGAAATAACAGAGAACCAAACATACCTTTTGGCAAACTCCAAGAAAGCAATCATCTCCTTCTGGGTGTAGATCTCAGCCAGAGGGTTGTGGGGGTTCATCAGTATAACAGCTCGGATGATAAACCCCTGGAAGAGACGATCAGGGTCTAAATAAACTGATATGAGGTATCGCTATCATCTTTAAAGAAAGGCTTTAAAACTAATCTTGGATAATAAATGAGCTTTCATGTCACCGGGGTAGTTTCACCAGCATTGGCGAGTGATTCCGTGATTCACTCAGGCGTTCATTAAATTACCTCTTGCTTAGCCCTTTTCAGTCCATCTTCCAGTTTGCTCACAGTGAGTTGGAAGGGCCGACTGCCTTTGTCATTTCCCTTTAAATGAAAAGACTTTTACTTTGTCATCCACTTGACAACCCACTTCACCATGTGAGACAGCATGAGGTGGACAGTAATGATGTAAACAGAAGCCTATAACAATGTGGCTTTGATCAAATGTACATATAAGAAGCAAGGCACTATGAACACTTGCTGAATAAACATCTTAAAACAATGCATAAGTAATGTGAGAAACTGAAGTGCTACTCCTACCTCAGGGTCAAGAGGCACATGGAAGAGTCTGACATCATTATATAAATGCAGATCCTCAGTGATAACGCCGTAGAATGGGGTAGGAATGAGCATGGCATCTACAGAAAGAAAGACAGCTCAGAATATTTTTCTTAAGTGCACTACAACCCACTCCTTGTACATAAACATATCATACTGTGCATGTTAAATGCTGGTATAAATGACACATATAAAGCTTATGTAATATACAGTTGAGGGTATTTATTTCCAAGGCCAGTTTGGAGACTATTTCTTTTGCATTAACCAGCTTATTGAGCAAAACAAATACATTACTTTGCCTAAAATGGGGCCTCGCTTGTGCTGTGACACTACAAATTAAGAAATGTATGTTGAAGGTTTAATAGCTTTGAAAGTGTTTTGTTTATATTATTATGCTACAAGTTCTATTCTCTGTTATACTTTATATGATTACAGTTTTATTATAAATCAGGCAAATACTCGAAGAATACATATTGCCACTGTTTGCAGATTTGTATTCATTCTGTATAGTAAATATGGATGTACTGTAACCTACCTTTTGGGTCACAAATTACTGCAGCAATAGATGAGAAGAGGGACCCACAGCCATTCATCACCACAACCTGAATAAATACACACATCCGCTGTGTTATAAAAGACCCAATTAAGGCACAGAAGGAGGCCTGATAAATATGCTATGGCTTCATCCACCAACTAAAACAGCCATTCATTACATTTGTGAATTAAGTGAGTTACCCAAAAATGCATTGTACAATTTGGCATCTTTATTTTCACTTATGAGTAAAATTAATGAATTCAATAAACTGCCTTCACTTTGAGAATGACAAAAACAGTTTATATGAACCTTAGCTTGTCGATACTTGTACAGCCTTGTGTTTGATGGATGGGGTATTAAAATAGAAAATGTAAAACTCTTGCAGTCTAATTTCATGCATTTAAATGTAAAAAAAAAAAAAAATCTATTTAAACTTGTGTTTGGGGAGGTAAAATTATTCTTTATATAGAATTATTCATGTTTGATGGAATGTTAGTGATGCTATTCAGCACCGAAACCTCATTTGTGTGTTGTACACGTAAAAGCTGCAACACAAAGCGCATTGATGTATTTTTATAAGTAATTCTAAATAATGTAGTCTCACAAACTTCATAATACCTCAGAAGGATGCAGACTATAAACAGATTTAATGAGTTTCCTCTACCTTTTGTTTTATACACTCTCCAAAAACTCTCTTATATTTAATTTCTTGCTTATTTTCCTAAAAAGGTCATTCATTTTACAGATATTATACTCCAATACTCCAGTGCAAAACCAACATTAATCGTCACTCACGCTGTCAGCTTTCAGTGGACGTGGAGAACAACAGTAATAGGTCAGGAACTTTGCTACTTCCTCTCTCAGGCTGCAGGAGGATAATACAGAACATCAGTTTGTATGAGGGTTAATGTTTGCTTTGAAATCTCTTAAAAAATCATTTTATCATGGTACACATAATTATGTGCTTCGTAATAAAATGGAAATAAATGCAGTCTTTAATCTCTTACAATGTGTGTCCCGTCCAGTCTGAATACTGCAACAAGGATGGATTAATGTGTAGCATGTCAGGTTTGGTCAGCTGTATCAGGAAAATAAATGAAATTCATTTGTGAATGCAAGAGGAATAATTTATGATAATGTAGAATAATGAACACATAGAAAGGCACAATGTTGTTAAATCACTATTACCAAAGTGTTTCTCTTACCCGTTTGTGAAGGAGGTCATAGCATAGTTTGTTCTCACTAGTACCCATGTTAATAATACCCTAGGAGTAAGAAAAAAGAAATTGATAATTAATCAAAGAGTCGCTTTTAAACATCAGAACCATGAAACACCATGAAACCATCCACACTCACATTAGGGTTGTCTATGTCATGGTGTCTGTCCATTCCATATTTGATGTAGCCCTCTTGTAGAATACCTTGATGCTGTCGGATGCTGTTACCACGGTTGGATAGATACACACTACGCCCAGGAGTTTCAGCACCTCTCAGCATTGCCAAAATATTCTGAGATATTTCACAGGCCTTGACAGATGTAGGCGGTGCTGACTTTGTGGTCTCCTGAGTGGAAATAACCTGTGCAGTAGGAGTTTCTGAATGGTGCGGAGATAAAGATGATGAGACAGAGGGGGCAACTGTGGTCATCAGTGAGGCCGACATGTTAGCTGGCGGTGAGATGGAAGGTTCGTCTGGTTTAGCTACTGAAGCTTGGGCACCTTGTCTGACAGCCACCAATGCCCCTGTCAGCATGCTGAACAGGCGGAGCTCATGCTGCCGCTCCTGTTCTGCCCGCCTCTCCTCCCGCTGTTCCCTCTGCTCTTCTGCCTGCAATTCCCTCTCGAGCCGTGCCTCCTCCAGGGAGAGCAGGCGCTCCTCTGCTGACTGCTGCCAGCTCAGGAAGCTGGCCAGAGCTTTGTCCAGATGCCCCTGACTGCCGCATCTTGCACCTCCATGCGTGCAGGATGCTTTACCGGCCCGGCGTCGCTTCCTCTGTCTCATAGCTGTTGTTGGATGTGGACCGTCCTTGCGAGATTGTTCAGCTGGTTCATGGGGTAGAGGGCCACCAGCAGCATGGGCACCAGCTGTGGCAGAACCAACGATGTTTAGATCACTAAAACCTGCAGATATGGGGAAAAAACACATAACAAGAAGTTGTGAACTTAATAGAGGTAGTGAGATTTTGGAATTCTAAGGTGTATTGCAATGTGGAGAGTATATCAAATACACTGCCCGGCCAAAAAAAGTCACACATGTAATATTTCACTGCACCACCTTCTGTTTTGATTATAGGAGATGTTCACTGTGACATCTTTTTTGCCACATAATGCTTATGTAGCGTCACAGTAAGGTTCATAATCAGGGTTCCCACTCTTTCCCTGAAATTATTTTCCAGGACTTTTCCTGGTCATTTTCAACCACTACAGAGACAAGTTATTAAGGAATACACTAATCCATTCCCCCACTATGCCCCCCTCATTCTGTGGAAGTGTTCTTTTCTACAGTTGTAACTTGCATTTTCCCACATTGTTTCTATGTTAATTATTCAGACATTTGATGTGCAGTCTATGGCTATAATTTATCTGTGAAAAATAATTATGACAAACGTATTACAGAATAATGCAAACACACCCACAGATTACAGTACTTCATTAGCATGACAAACTGGAGTTACAATGTTCAATGTACAATTCCCTACTCAACTTTGTTTTCTTACTTTCACTCCTGCACATCCTCTAAAATATTTGTGTATTTTCAATAAATCACTAAAAAGCAATTCCCTTTATTTCATCTCAGCTTAAGCAGACAAGGTCACAAAGAGGATAAATCATTTTCCAGGACAACTTAAACATTTCTAGGACATTTGACCTTTTTTCTCATTTTCCATGTTTTCCATGACTGGAATATTGGTCAATCATTTTCCAGGACATGTGGGAACCCTGACAATATTTTTTTCCATTTATAGTTGGATTAATTTTTGACTTGATGATGGAGAATCAGACCGCTGCATCCAGTCTTCATCACATCCTAAATTAGAGTCTGGACTTCATGGTGGCTAATTCATGTGTGAAAATGATGTCTCATTCTCCCTGAACCATTCTGTCACAGGCCTGATGATCCTGATCAGTCCTAGCATTGTCCAATCTTTATGACATTAAAGACACAAGAGGGCACTTACTGTTCCAGCTCCAACATTATGAACCACTGCAGTACTGACCCATGGAAGGATCTGAACTATCTGTGCAGTTAAATCCACTGAATGTCTCCTGGAATCTAAACTAGAGGTGGTGCAGACAAATATTGCACATGTGACTTTTTGTTTTAGGGCCGGGCAGACAGTGTATATTCACCTAATGTACAACAAAGAGATTTATGTTTACAAGCTGAGATCATCCACACTGATACTGATATTAAAAAGATTATTGTCTGTTTTCCAATTTTTGACTGCACATACTCACTACAGTGGTGTTCAGTTGTACCTGATTGCATATAAAAAGAAGTTATGTGGTGTAAATGTAAATGTGAATCTATCAAATCCTGAAGGCAGTGAAGAGTCATACTTCTAGCAGTTACTGATCTCATTTTCTAAGTCTTTTCTAAGTCTAAATCTAATTTTAGTTCTAATTCTAATTCTAATTGCCCAACCTGAGGGTGAAATCCTTGCATTAGTCGAAACCTCTCCTTGACCCAGTGTGTCCTCCGGTCCCAGTAAAGACTGTCCATCGGTCTCATGGTCATCCCCAGATCCATAGTACATCTCAGGTGGTGCTACACCTGAGTTCAGCATGCTCTCTTCAACATCTTCACATTTTATATCGAGTGGATCTCCAGGTTTAGGAGGCTGACCAAACAGAAACCCCCCTGAGGAAGTAGGACCAAAGGCGCTTGCTGAAACCCCTTGCAGGTATCCCTCAGACCCACCTGGGCTCTGAAACACCTGTTGAGCTATGACAGCCCCGCCCAGGGATGAGTAGGTGATAGCGGGTCTGTTGGCCAACACCCTGTCCATCACATCATAAAACTTCCATGATCTCATTTTGTGGTTGTCCTTGATTCGTCGGTACTCCAGCTTCATCTTCTTTATCTTCTCCCTGCACTGGTCACCGGTGCGGTAGATGCCCTTCTCGCGCAGGATGTGGGCTATGCGGTCAAATACTCGCTGGTTGCGTAAAGAACTCTCCAATTCAATCTGGACCGACTCATCTGACCACAGCTGGAGCAGCTCCACTATCTCCGGGTCGGTCCAGTTACTGCCCCGCTCGTGCCTCCTGCCGCGGAAGTCCATGGTCTTAGTTACATGTATTCTGAAAGACAGAAAAAGGTAAACGGTAAAACAAAGACGACCCACTAGAACCCAAACGTCCGGATCATCGAATTCGGCTTTAAATATTACCAAACCCTAATATTTACTTTGTGATATAATTACTAAATATATCCTAGTACATTACCCACATGTGTTGCTCTCACCGTATTTTAAAAGTACGGGTCTTCCTACACACACTGTTATGGAGCTGTCACTCAGATGTGACATCCACGTACGGCCGCTCATGTCACGGTTCTTTAACCCGGTTTGGACTGGTTTGGAATGGCAATGGAAAAGCTTTGTCCGACCGGTTCTAGGATATGATATTCATTCTTCACAAAAATTTGTCATAACTTCGTAAAATGGGGAATAGACGGGTACAAAAATATCTACATCCGGGTTGACGGCACATGCGTGCTGTCCTTATTCCGGGATAACTTTGGTCCGTGTTAACGGTGGAGCTGTAGAAAGCAAGCTGGATTTCACTTATACCAGGCTGTAACGGGGTAGGCACAACCATGCGAGTCAGACAGACCAGGAAGTCTATGTTATGGCCCCCTCTACCGTACGGTTTGTGTTTTACTTACTTGTGTAGAATCGACAATGGTCCAGAAGATGGCGCGCGCGCACTGCCTTAAAGCCTCAGCTTTCTAGCAAACGAAGATGCCTGTTTTTCATACAGGCGTGGCCCGGATCTTATAATTCATCGCAGAGAAACAATGAAAGCTATTGGAAACAAGTCCAGATTTCTTTATTATTTAAAGAGCAAGTTTTTTATCAAGTTTTAAAATAATCTGAACCCACGTTTTTGTATTCAAAATGTCCATTTTCATGAGATAACAACACTGGTAATTCACAACATAAACTAAGGACTTACCAAACCGATAAATTATTTTTTGTGCTTATATTAATTATGTTTACATCCAATAAAACACGGGAAAATGTGATGTTTGTCCATTTTTGGCTGCATTTGATGTTTGAAACAGAGCACCGTCCCTGCCGACACACTCTGTGCAACAAATCAAACACACCCCACAGTCCGATGGGCTCTGAATGTGACGTATTTCCTGGAGAAAAAGGGTTTGTGGCAGTTTGTTGTCATCTCCATCCAGTGCGAGCCCGTTATATTACATTGGCACGCGGCCCCCTACTGTTCTGCGTTTTTTTTCCTCTTCGTGTTTGTACTTTGCGTGTGTAAATTAATCCTGTTTACTCTAGGCAGCATGTGAAATAACTGAAACGGTTAAAGAAGCAGCTAAAGAAATAAGTGGACACGACGGGTGAAGTTAAATTTAACCATGGTAATGGTGGCAAGTTGGTGGCGGATTATAAGCAAAGCCAGATAGTTGAATTTATCACTTTTGGAGAAGAATGGGTGTGTGCGGGTAGCATCATTATTCACCCCCCTGGACCTAATAGTGAACGTACAGCGTCAGGTTAGATGTAAAGTTGAGAGTCAAGCCGCAGGAGAAAGAGGGAGTCTCCGCCCGGAGCCAGAGGAGGATGAGGAGGCATGACGTCCTGGTTCTTGTTGGCATCTGATCTGTCCAGACACGGTACGGTTCGCAACTGGTTTATACTGTTTTCAAAGCCACGAGTTAGGTGTGTTTAAAGCAGGGAGGGGGTCTGTGGGAGAGAGAGGGTGGGAACAAAGACGGGTGTATTTACGGAAAGCATGAAGGCTGTTGAGACATAAAGTCACAGACAGTACTGCCGACAGCCCACACCAGTCCTCCCAGTCAGGTGAGCAGTCTAAGGGCTGGAGAACAGGCTTTATTCCCCCTGTACAACCGGGGCTTTTCTGCTGAAGACATGGCTTAAACCGGTAATTGAGCAGCCTCGGTCCGGAGCCCTTCCTCTCTGAAGTTTATTGCTGGTAAGGTAACGACATGTTTGTTGTTGAGGCTGATTTACAGTGTTGTTGAATGCAGCATGTCACGGTTGACTCTGTTAATTCAGATTTATGCTTAGTTTTCCACCATCTCCCTCTGTCTCTTGCGCACACTTTTCCAATTTCTTTCACTTATTCCATCCAGAAGCTTTAATAGACTAAATCCCCCCATCAAGTACTTTAATCTGTGTGAGGTGGGAATTACTATAATAAATTCCACTAAGTTGTGCTTCTCGGGGAACAGAAATTGTAGAGACTTCGCCGCGCACACTGGAATCAAATATATGTGGTTATTTTTCAGAGAAAGTGGTTTGTTTGATCCAGCCCCAACCCCGATTCTGCGGGAGGAAACTCAACTCCAACTGATCATAATTTTCTTGTTTTATCCTCTGGCTACTGTTATAACTTAGTGTATCTTGTGCATCTCCCACTGAGTTTTCAATAGGAGTGGAAGTCAAGGTCACTGGCTTTTCAGGCACACAGCAAGACTCCAAGCCTTTCCTCTGAACGATATGACACTACCTCACCACATCAAAGATTACCCTAGAATCTTATCTTTTATCTCTCTAGTTGTTAGGCTTAACCATTAGCCAGGCTGGTTGTAAGATCACAAATGTTTCAGGCTTATTTTGTCATTGGCAGAGTCAGTTGGCGTTCTCCATATACACGTTCAGCCCCAGACATCACCACCTTTCCAGCTTTATTGATTCCTTGCGAGTTCTGGGTTTAACAGAACTGGTAATTCTTCAGCCATGAGCTGTTAGGAGCACACATTTTATAAGAAGCATAAAACAGGAATGCAGTGGAGGAGAAAGAAGTAGGAAGACAAACTTGTCAACAGTATAACTCATCTATAAACTAGGGCACAGAATGCAGTGGATGAGGAGAAGTTTGACATGGGGAACAATGCCAAGATTCAGATGCCTGTTAAAAAATTGGGTTGGATCCCTCTGTGTGACATTACTTACAATTGATTTTTTTCCCCCCTCTTCTTTTGGACACATTGCTGCTGCCCCAGACAACATTTTATCACACTTTTCCATCTTTGTACCTTGTAGAGAATGTGAGCGGAGATAGATCCGGCTTCAGTGGTTCTGAGTCATGACTTTGTTTCTCACTTTACAATGTGCCTGAAATGATCACCATACAGCTCACTTTCAGCTTTGTGACAGTGTTCGACGTGCCTGTACAGTGCTTCTGGTTTTCCAATCACACTTTCTCTTGGAGCAATTTTTCCTCTCAGGAGAGGATGCTTGGCTATCAGCGGTACTTAACAAATGCTGCAGCTCTCTCCTGTGCCTTGGTTTTCTATGAGAGGGCAGCCCAGAGCACATGGTGGGTGTTGATTTGGCTGCTGGGCAGCCTGAAATAGAGCTGGAGTGCTGCATATGGTCTGTCACAGCTTCATGTGCTTATCATTACTAGTCAAAATTGGGCTATTCGTTTCCATCAAGAGATATGTAATTCTGATGCATTATGTGTATCTGGTCTGATCACAATAATGAAATGCAGTGCATGAAATGTATTCATAGTGAGTCAGACACATATGTTAATGTTACGATGGGTTTGTCCTATTTTTGACTTGAAATATATTTTGACAAGAACATTTTAATGGCAATATTTGAACTATAAATATATTAACTCTAAATAAAAATACATAAGCAGTAAAGCAAACTACCACTGAGTACATATGCTTTAAAATATAGCTTGTAAAAATACATGTACTGTGACTTGACAGCACATCTGCCAACATACAGTCTGAATCATAGCCACTATGGAATATTAATAATGTATATCCCACTGATATCACTGAATATTATATATTACTGTAACACATTCTGTAAGATCTTCAGGCAGTATATGAAGAAACTATTGATTTTATAACCACACAGGCTATATATATAAATGCATATTATTCTAATTTTTCTCAAAGGTCCCCATAAATCCAACTACACTTATAATAATCAGTCCTTAAATGCAAAGCTTTAAATCTGCACCATATCCAGAAGTTTAGAGGTTAGAGCCCAAGTGACTTGATGCTGTATTAACAAAAGAATGTCTAGCACAGTTGCTTTACTGGTACATCATCGTTTCTACTTTACTTTAGTTGAAAAGTGCGGGGGTGTCAAAAGGCAGGAATCCGTCTGTGGTCAGATTGTATAGCAAAGTTTTGCACTGTCGGTCACTGAGCAGCTTTGCTAGGGGTGAAGTGCACTGTATTCCTTAAGGACTTCTCAGTCTCTGTTGCTGTGGGAGAGGAAAAGTTTACAAAAAATGTTCTTTAAACAGAATGTCTAAGTACACTGATGTGATAGGACCAAACACATGTTAGTGTTGTTGCTTAGGAAAAGTTTTCAGAAAAAGAGTCACCTATGATCAAAATTTCTTGCCATCTTCATCACTCCTTGATACCGAGCCATGTTTGGAAGTATGTCAATAGCTTTAATCAGAGGAGTTTGCTGAATTAATAATGCAAAGCTGTCATGTTATTGTAGAATATCACAGGTCACTTATCCACCCCGGGCATTTCAGAAGCCTCACTAACTCAAGGGTGGTTTATAATCTCCAAAGAGGTTATGCAACTGATTTTGTATTTTCATTGTAGTTTAGAGTCTTAACGTCTTACATTCTCTTGTGGTTTGAAGGTTGAAGTTTCATCTCAGTTTTAGGCCTTTGATGTATATTGTAAGAGTAAGCAGCCTCTTGTTAACTCCTCTGCAGGCTGTGTTTTGAAAGAAGGTGTTTTGTGTGTCGGGTTATTACGTACTCGTTATTTCCCGCAATGCTGTATAACAGAGTGATATCCCTCTATCTCTCTCCCTCTTTCACTCCATCTAATCCTCCCTCTCCCAGTCTTCAGTGATGGCAGAATCCCTGCTACTGTTTTTGTGACTCCAGCATAGCATCTAATGAGCTCAGAAGAATTGCTCCACAGGAAGAGTGACAGCCCCTGGTCATGTTTCTGCCACCTCTCTTACTGTGCTCTGATCACACCCACTCCAAAATGTATCTGTGAAGCCACAGATGCATTTTCCCTTTTGACTAGTTTGAAAACACGATTGTCCCCTTCAGCAGACAAGGGAATAATTATTGGGCACCCAATACGCCAAAAAAAATCTTGCATAATGTCTTCCCTGTTTTGGGCAATGGAATTTAAGTAAAAAAAAACAAAAAAAAAAAAACAATTTGTCAGACATATATTTACCAAATTATTAATTTCTGTGGGCCACATTGCTGTGTCCAGTAAAAAAAAAATTGTAATGTTGAAAAATGTAAAAGTTTACCAATTATGACAGAACACTGTCTGGTTGCTACAAAGTAAGCTTTATTGCCATATGTGCATCACTTACAGAAAATAGAAATTATAATTCTCTGAGGTGCCACGGTGCAAAATTTTCATAGAAAAAGAGAATAGAGTATAACCATAAACATAGAACATAACAATAAACAATAGGGAGTTAATAATAGTGATTATAATTAGGGCTGGGAATATTAACGCATTAATCGCGATTAGATTAATTTAAATTGTGATCGCGAATATTTTTTTTAATCGTGATCAGAGTTTGCCAGCATTTTCCGCACTTCTACCATCCACATGCAGCTCCTCTGGTTGTATT
>JAPSES010000249.1:15055293-15067933 GCA_029822895.1 Maxillicosta whitleyi
CCCAAAAGTTAATCATTTCTTCCTTGTGCCATTGCCAACAAATCCTGAAAATTTCATCAAAATCCATCCATAACTTTGTTATGTTATGTTGCTAAGTATCGGACAAACAAACAAACCCAGGCAAAAACATAACCTCCTTGGCAGAGGTAATAAAAAAGGCAAAAAACAAAAGGAAAATTACACAAAAATGTTTACCTTTATAGACTAGCCTTTATCAAAAAAAAAAAAAGTGAATATTCTGAAATGTCTTAAGAAAAGTATGTGGAATTATACCAATATTCTACCTGTTATTCAATGTTTTATGTATTTAGATCCACTGTGATCTGTAAGTTGTGAAAGATACATATAAATCATAAACTAAGGTATAGAATTGTTAAAATTGTGCTGATTTTTCTTATTTTCAGGTTCATATTTGTTCATGTTCCATTCAAATACTGTTTATAGATGTAAACATTTTCATTACGGAATTTGACTTTTTTTCACTCAAAAACATTGAGAAAATTTTGGAGTTGACATTATTTAATAGTTCTATTATTTATATTATTTCACTGGTCTGGCCCATTTTATGTCATATTAGGCTGTATGTGGCCCCTGAACTAAAATGTGTCTGACACCACTGCACTATAAACTTATAGCCTATGCCACATATATTATATTCAGTATCAACACACAGCAGTAACAAAACAGCAGCACTTATATGTTGTCAGTACGCAGAGTTTATTAAAGAATAAAAATCATTTTCAACCCTTTGCATCCACCATTTTATTGTGTTTTACAGAGAGGTTTGCATTGTAGCTGCTGTAATTTAGTACCTGTCTTAACACAGATACTTTAAGGAGTGCAAAAGTATTGTAATATTCAACTGTGCCTATAAACATAGTTACTATATTAGTGAGTTATAGACATTTTCTGAACTGTTAACACATCATTATGTTCTCTCGTTCTCTCACACATTTGAATCCTGTTTTACCTTGCTGGGGTTTATTTTATTATAATGACTGGTTGGCTGTGCCTGACAAATTACTTCTTTATTCACAACACCACAAGTAGTCCTGCATATCCAGATCTGCGGGAGTGCACTGGTTCACCACTCAACACTTTATTTTCTGTGCATTAGACTTAATTTACACCTTGATTATCTCAGCGGGTCCGTTGGAGGGCAGCGACTAACCACTGTAGACTCAACATAAACTATACTACACACCAGAGCGGCTGACAATTAGCCACTCTTTGATGTTGGTGCTGCTGCAGCCGACGACGCATTCTATGAAGAACTGCATAGCGAATTACTGGTGCTGGCATTTGGGTGACAGCAGAGATGTAATAATGTCGATTTGGCAATTTAGACATTTTTCACATCATTCACCCGGCTCTATGTGAGGCATTTGTACAGTAAATTGAGAGACTGGCCACCATACTGCATTATTACTATATCATTATTATGTAAGAAAAGCCATCGAATGTTATATCTCCTTAAGCGATGGAAACGCAGCAGTGTGTACACATGCTTTTGTTTTTATGCCAGTTGTCTCTTAGGATTTGGTGCAACCTTCTGCTCCCGCTCACTGCTTCACAGTCATACAGTAAAGCCCTTGTGACGTTCTGCCTGCTGGCACACCATTCTGCAGCCAGTACTGGCAATAGGTTGCCATGGAGAAAATTGCCAGCATATTATTTCTTGCTGATATATTTCACTTTTGGGAAGCTTTTTTTTTTTTTTTTTTTTTTTTTTTGCAGTACAATGCCATATTTTTTTTCCCTAGATCTCAAACCCTCTTGGCTTCAAAATAGTTGCCCACCCCCTTCTGATATTTGTGTGTAATTAGGACATGTAAATTAGGATCTTAATAGGACAAACTGAAAGGATTATTTGGATGTCTGTTTCCCATTTTTAACTTAAACGTCCTGTTTTGAATATGTACTCTTCTATAAATACTTAAATGGTGTAAATTTATGAACACTTTGGATTTGTGCTTTGTAATACTGTTAGAGTTATATATTCTATGTTAGCTTCATACTTCTTTATGTCCACTGGAATACACTAGTTTGTAATCCTTTGTTTTTATGTAGCTTCTCTTCATTAAATAGCCTACCTCACCATCTTTTCTAATGTTTGCAGGCAGATTCTGTTGTTCAGTCAACTTTCCTATGATTTGCCAGTCTTCGGTCTCCAGTGCTCTCACAGTTGTCCTTTCTACCCTTTCTCTATCCTCTTGCTTTCACGTTATTTCTCTTTTTGCCATTCTGAATGAAGCGTACCTCCTGTCCCAGAGCTGTCTCTCATTTAAACAGACCACTTCATTATATGGAGCCTGCAGCCTCAAACCTTTTAGCTGTTTCCAAAAATGTCTGCTACAAATGGGTTGGTGCTGTGCCAGACATCCACACAAATCATTCCTCAAAAGGTACTCAAAACGATGTTCTATAACCAAAGAAGCTTTGACCTATAAAGGCAGTGCCGGTACTTTGCTCTGGTAACGTTGTCGTCAGGTTTGAACTGGAGCAGAAGGAAGGTACCTGTAGTTGTTTCAGTGAAAAGCATGGATGGATAAAGACAAGACAGTATAGAAAAAGTAAGTGGAAAAGGATTATCTATCAGACTGCTCTCTGAACCTCTGAGTTATGGAGCCAGCCATGTGTGCATTGTCTGCCTTCATTGAACTCCCTTTCTCCGGGGAAGGCTTTTTAAGGTTAGTCACATTCATAATCTGGCCATTATTGACTTAGAATGGCTTTGGGTAAATTGAAGATTCCTTAGCTTTGACTTTTGTTCACCTAGGAATATAGGTATAATATGATTCAGTCACAGTATCCACCATTATTGCCTGCTGATATCCTCCTTAATATTTAATTCCCACAGCTTCTCTTTGTAACATACACTGTATGTTTAGAGGTTTTTCATTTCTAGAGGACATTCTTGTGAAAACACCTTCATAATAGACAGTTAAAGCTTTACCATCTGATTTTTTTTTGTCTACTGATACATTTTTTTTCCTGATGTATGCTGGTATTTACACATTATCCCACTTCCCTGAAATAAAACCTGCACAATAGCAAACACAATGCCCCTTGGAGAAATTAGGCGATACTAGAGGTATCGTAAGAGTCCCTTAACAAGCGTTCTGCTGCCACACTTGTCCATTAATTATTTCCTTTAGCAAAAGGCAAATTTCAAGGTTTAGTCTGGTAAAAAAAAAAAAAAAAAGTAATTCAACTTCATTATCAGGTATAAATAAGGTTTAGTCTCAAGGACTTGGGTTAGAATTATCTTTTTTAATGTGCTGTTTATCTGCTTTGTTTTTGTGTTTTTAGAAATTTCATGCAAAAAGCGATGTTGATTCACCTTTATAGCCATTTAAGAGGTTTTGAGGTTGGGTTTGAAAAGTGAAACAAAGGCTAAATCGAACACTTTCACAAAAAAATACCATGCACTCAGACTACTTTTAAAGGAGACGTGCTTCAACAGAACAGTATTTCATGGCATAGATCTTGTTTTTGGGGGGATGGTGGAAGCAGAGGGAAATTATTTCTATTTCCTCTAGATTCACTCCACTATAAATTCCTGAGGGGTTTTGTGATGTGGAAATTGATTATATGTGGTCTGACTATCAAGGGTGTAGATCACAGGTAATATATGTGTCTGCAGGTCTGAGGGGTGATATAGATCCAAACTCTTTGCGCTGAACATTAAGGAATAATTTGTATAGCAGTGAATGACAGCACCGGCAGCGGAGCGGCCTGTATGACATGCAGTCTGATGTGTTTCACTGCGGCGGCTCTGACTTGTGATCCCCATCATGTCACACTGTCTGCTGATATTTATGCTATCACTGTTCAACACTGCGAAACATAGTACCAGTAACTGTGAAAAGATTTATTGGCTGCCAAGATGCATTAGTTATAAATTAAGCCAATTCAATGCATTGATCTGCTAGAGGAATTAATCAAATCAAATCACTCTGGCATCAGCAGTGATCAATAAGAAACACTATGAATTACAAAAATGAAATTGAAATGAAAGATTCCTCTGCCAGGATTAAAAAGATGAAGTTGGCACCAACGCCACTGCTGTTTCTGCCACCACTTCGCCTGCCACTATGTCTCTATATAATATTAATATTATGACTTCTACAACTAATGTCACTATTGCTACGGCTGCCTCCTGTCGTAACCGTTGCTTTTTACTACTAAGGAAACAGACATGACTGTTAAGCACGATTAAATTTTGTTTTTGAAAGAGTACAAGCTTTAGATGTCTATTTAATTTGATTTTTGACATATTCGGATATGGTGTTTAGGACCTGCTCACTCTCTCTAGCTCCCGGATCTGCAGCTACAGAGAGTGGGCGCTGTTCCATCTGTGTTGCCATGGTAATGTTATGCAACGCTTGTAGCTATATACACATGCTATACATCTACGTACGTAACCAAAAGAATATCAGCTGAAAGCTCAAGAAAACCAACTGTTAGACAGTAATCGGAACAACAAGTACTTAAATGGGGAAATGTTGAACAGTCTGAGACCAGTGTTTGTCTTTTAATTTGAGTAATTTCATAAAACAAAAGACCAATGCAACAAACTTTACGCCACTAAGCTAACACTAAGCAGACCCAACAGTACAAGTATTATTTCTCTGCTGCTAAAACTCACTAAACGAGATGAAGAAGTGTCAAAATAAAAGCTACATTGTGAAGCGATGACTACAATTCTTGTCTCGACTTTGCTATTTTCTCATAATTTTGTTTTACACGATTGAAGCCTCTGCAATTAGCTAATCCATTGTGTTGTGTTACATTGAAATGATTCCTACAAGGAAGAAATGACCCAGATCTTCAGTAACATGGATCCGTTCTACGAATGTTCACTTCTTCCTAAGTTTTGCTTGCGATCTTCTGTACAAATTATAATTTTGTAATTTAGCTCAAATGTATAAAAACCTCAAAATATTTCTCTGTTTAACAACACTTCAATATGCTGTTGTGGTTCCCAGAATGAAAATTCAGTTTTAGATAAAAAAAAAATAAAATCATAATCACATTTGCCACATTGAATAATTACATAAAATCACTGTTGTGTCAGCCACCCAATTATGATTTTTTTTTTTTTTTCCTTGCGGTTCTGCTGAAGAGTCTGGGAGCTCCTTGATCCTGCCCACAGGTTTTTATAAAAAGAATGAATAAAAACTAGACCTTGAGTCAGCCTTGGGCTCTTAACAGAAGTCCGAGCTTCCTGCATGCTAAACAACAGTCCGCATAAATAAAGAGGCAGCTTATTTATTGCAGCACGGCGATTTGCCAGGATGTACCGAATGTTTAACATGTACATGACTGACAACCCAGGCCTTAAGCATGAACAGACACATCTACCATTGGTAAAATAAACGTGACATTTTCTTTTCCTCTCCCTTTCTTTTTTTCATATGAGCATTTCAGTCTCAGCTTTGAGAAGGTATTTGAAGTTTAATAAGAATGGTTATTAGCGAGGCCGCAGAGGGGCACAGAAATTAGAAATAAAACATTGCATTTATAAGTTACTGGGGAAATTGTTACCTGGAGCAGTGAAAGAGATCAGATTAGTGCTTAGTTGGTATTATATCAGCATGAGAGAATACCTTATTTCATCCAGGCTCCAATCAAATACAAAACAGCAAAGTGTATGAACAGTAACTCATATGACTGTGACGGATGGCAAGACACAGGTCATTATAAAGTTATTTGTTTTGTTTTTTTCTGCTATGTAGGCTACATCGATTCATTTAATGTTTCAGCATCATAGTATTGTATTGCAGTGGTATTTCGTTGTTCTTTTTTGTGTGTATGTGATGCAGCTAATTGGACAAGAATATCTTAAATTCATTCAGGTTATTTTTTTAAAAGCCCATGACAAGAAAACTAGAGCCTAGTTAATTTTAATAAAAGGGATCTATAGACAGAAGTTCGGGAAGGGCATATCATTAAATGCCTGCACTGCATTCATAATTAGTTTTCAGTGATTTGAGCAGATACTAATAAAAACTGCACTGCCAAAAGTGATGGAATATTGTCTTGAAGTATCATGTGATTTAAAACAATAACAGCAGCTGTAGACTAACATTTTACTGTGATCATATTCCGTGCAACAAAAAAAAAAAAAAAAAAATTTGCATACATATTGCCTTGTACACCCTCTTATGACATTTGCACACAAAACTCACTCAATGAAACTGTCTGTGATGTATTTATTAATGTACCGAATGAGCCATCTAACTAACTTCGCCATTATTTTTGTAGAAACATGGAAAATAATACCAGAGCATTTCATTTATAGATTTTCACTGTGCGTGATATTTCTGATCTGTGATGCTACTGATGTTCCATATGAGACCGGTGCATCTATCAACAACCAGCATGTCATCCGTCATTCTTTTTTTCATTTTATCCAGGTTGGTTTTGATGTACTCAACGGAAAAAAACACAGACAGTCCTGGAGCATTACATTTCCGCACGAGTATACAGATGACCAAGTCCATAACCTCCCTGCTGTGTTGTGCTGCATTTCATTTGTTCATTTGATTATGTGGGCAGAAAAATAATGGATTTTTTTTTTCCCACACATAAGTCATTGGTAAACTAGAAAAGCACTCGGAGAGCGCAAACCTCCGCCAAGCACCACAGTTCAGGTCACACATTTGAAGACACTACATGAGAAAACAGGAGTTCCACTGCCATCTGGTGGACATTTGTTAGTACTACAATGGCATCAATAATAACCAGACTGTGATCCAGATCACCTCCAAAATGTAATCACTTCTAGATCTCACCATTACCAACCTATCCTGAAAATTTCATCAAAATCCATCCCTAACTTTTCGAGTTATGTTGTACACAAACCAGCAAACAAATAAACGCCGGCAAAAACATAACCTCCTTGGCGGAGGTAATCACTAATCCTTGTATTCTACAAGAATTAATATTCATACACAGCCAGCTCCCAAAACTGTTGTCAGTGAGTTTTCACCTCCCTCTTTTCTCTTATCCTAAAGAAAGGTCTGATAAAGGGTTATGATGCCTGAAAAGTTGTGTAGAGTAACATGTAGTTTTTGCCACAGTAAAAGTATAAAATCTGACCTTTTGAGCAAAGCCGAATGGAGAAGTAAAAGGTCTGTGAGGCTGCAGATATCGGGCTCTCCTGTGAAGCGTGACACCTGGTCAATTGCAGAATGATGCAATTTTAGTTCAGACATGACGGATACTGATGTTGAAAGAACACGGCAGCTCAGCCAGCCTTACTTAGATTGTGTTACTGATCAAGTAAGTATCAGCAGCGTTTTAAAGGTGAACCTCTTTAACACCAGCATTATTGTGAAAAAAAAAACAACCTCAATTTGTATTTAATGGAAGTCACATTAAATCCGTGTGAATTGAAGTTACTCTCAGAAATGTATAGATTCTAATAAAAAATATGAGCATTTGTGCAATTAGCAGCTAATGATCCATGTGGTACTATTAGCGTGTGCGTGCATGCGTGGGATCTGTCATGTAGTTTTCATTTAGAGATGGGAGTCGTGCAGTAGTGTTAATATAGTCAGATCATTCTTGGCCTGAATAATGCAGAATGAAAGAATGAATGAATGTAGAATATTTTCATAGTCTTCCCTCCATTTTCATTCTCCTTCCCTTTGTGGGCAACGACAGAGCAGTGCCGCATGAGCAATTCTCTCGAAAATTTAAACGATGCAGGGGTTCTTCAAATCGTATACTCTAAAATAAAACTGACATGAAAGAATGGAACGATTGACCCAGAACACACCAGCGGCTTTTCGTTCAAATGTTTTTTTTTGCAACCTTCTGGCTTGTAGCCCTTGATAAGGCGTTTGTGTCAGATATACAATAATTTAAACTGGGACTGAAACGTAAAGAGCTCATTAAAATCTAATGCAATATGTCTGCATTCATGTGAAGGACTTGCACATTTTTATTGTTTTTTTTTTTTCAATTTATTGTTAGTGTTAAAAGATGCCCATCCTTCTTGAAACTTAATTTTGTCACTATGCACCCGAGCGTTTACCACCTGAAGCGTAGCTTTTTATCTCATTTGTCTTTTTATATTGAACATCATTGGGCCATGCTGCAGAATAATGCACTCACTGCTTAAATGCCTTCTCATTAAGAGGTGGGAAGGAATAGTGAGCGCCATAAATTTCCAGTCTACATTAGACTGTAATGGGAAATATGACTGCATTATTTATGTCTACTTTTGTGTATATTGTGCTGGAAATTGAGAAGCTCCCTCTAGCCTGCATCTGTCCTCCATCTGTGCTGCATTATTACTGCAATAGACACTGCGGGCCATTCTGTTTCAGATGCGGTGTAGTAGAACTGATTGGGAATGTTGTAATGGAGAATGCTTAACCTTAACAATATCCACCAGTGGGTTCCCTCGTCGGTGAACATACTTTGCTAACCAGCTGAGCTCACATTTACACTTGAATAGAGCAATGATAGATGCAATGCCTTTATCACAGTTGTATCAGTAGAGAGTTTATGCACATAGAATAGCCTAAACAAACTTATTTGAAATAAAGTAGCTACAAATTTTTCAAAAAAATTTCAACGAAACATATGATGATAATGAAATGCTTTCAGACAACAACAAAAAAAAATGGTTAAAAACTACTCTCTACTCTACTAATATATGACTGGAGATTGAACAATTAATATATTACAAAGAAAAGACAGGAAACATTTGAATATTTCTTGAGTAAGGTGGGAGTACTGTTGACTTGAGGCATTTTTCATGATTTTCAGCCATCAAACCTCAATTAACTGAAATAATTCATTATATCTCTCAGTCCTAATATGAACTAACCACAATTTTATTGCATGATTATAACGATCGTCCCACTTTACTTGTGTAAAAACAGCTGGAGAAATGACCAAAAATGTACTATTCCACAACGTTTTCCTCTGTCTGTTTTAATGTCATAATCCCAACATCCTCAACTTCTCTCCATATCTGTCATTATCTGTAATTTCTTTGTATCTCTGTAATTGCCTCTATATTGAAATTATTTCCAGTACACCAAACCTGCTTTGTGTAATTTCTCGTTCACAAAGCCCCAGAAGCAGAACACAAATAGAACTTTAATTTATGTGCTCCAGTGTTAAATGCCAATAAGCTGCTGTTTTTCTTCATTAGTTCTACTGTATGTGTTTAAATAAGCTGTTGTTGGACCTATTATTATTATTATTATCTTTATGGCATCACAAAATAAGCCAAAAAAGACAAACGGTTAATCACAGATATTTGTGTGACAGTTTATCACGAGCGAACATTTTACTATTGTGATGGCCTTAAGGAGAGTCAAGAATAATAGGGAATGTTTCCAACAGACTGTGAACTATAGGCGTGACAAAATATTGACTGAAACCCACACTGTTCATCCCAGCTTTTCATGGCTTTGCGTTATTAGCAGTATTGTTTTTCATTGTGGGGGGATTATGAAAAGGGAATATGTGTGTCTCAGCTATGAATGCATTAGAAGGAACTGGAAAAACACAATTACTTTAACAATACATAATGAATCCACGAAGTTAATACCCTGTTGTGTTTTGCTGTAAAGGCTTCCCGGTATGTTCCCGCCCCAAGTGGATAATAGAAAAAGTCCTAAAGGTAGTCAAGTCATATGATGTAGCTTAGCAGAATGCTTCAGCCATTTATCATTGTTATGAAGGCTATCATGGGACCTTGCACAAGAGTCCTTTATAATAAGTGCTCTGTTCGCTCATATTTTCAGTGCTGCCACACAAATGCATACACCCCGCATAGCAAATATGAGTGGTTGTTTAGGCCGAGTATTTCTGCTGCACTGAATTTATATAGTGTGCTACAATATATCTTTTAACTCTTAAATCTTGAGTTAAACAACATATTGTGGCTCTAACTCTGTAGACTCTATTGAGGATATTTCACTTTTTCTCCTTTTCATACCAGTATTTATTTAGGCTATATCATGTTGTTGGTTTGAAAAATTATTATGTGTATTTAACCTGTAAGTCTTTGATTCTGTTGATCATGTTGTTTTGTTGAGATAAAGTGGTTTTCAAATGCGTTGTCCTTGAGGAATGCTTTGCCTGGGACAGTATCATACAAATACATGACCAAAAAAAGCATGTTAATAAAATCAAATTCCCTTCCTTAAATGACAGTTTATGCGCTTTGTATGATTAGGTTACATGTGAATATCAGGGCAAAACTGTTAATTGCTATAGCTTACCATCTACTAATAAAGTTTTTATTACCCAGAGAGCATCCTCTATGCATGTTCATGTGCTTATGCAGTAGTCCGTGACTTTAAATTGGTTCATTATTCAGTCAGTCATAGGCACAGCGTCCCTACAGAGGTTATTTCAGGCAGTCATGAAAATATTCACCACTCAAACTCCCATTCTCAATACACAGTGAACTTGTTCCTTGAACTTTCACACTACATTGTGATGTCTTTCTTTGCGTTCATGCAAGAAAGGTGCATAATGTTTCATGAATTCGAACAAAGCCTGGTTCAAAGACGCACCCGGCCCTCTGCTCTTCCACGGCGTCTGTGCATTGTCTCAGGGGTGCCTCGCAGGAAACAAACACAGAGCTGGAGGTTTAAGCGCTCTAGTTCTGCAGCTACAGTATGCAGCTGCTTGTAAAGATCAGCTGCTTCTTTCATGTCCAGGTCTTGCTGTGCTCAAGTCCTGAGAATATGCCAAGTGTAATTCTCTCTTGTTATTCTCTTCTATTTAAATCATGTGTAAATCGTGTATTTTTCTATGAAATTATCTTTGGTCCTTTGTGTCAACAATGTGAATAGTGAGTTTAGATTTCTTATAATCACAGTGTTATCACATTTTTCAGCAGAAAGTAAGGTCTGTAGAGAAAACGATCAAACAGATTAAAAAGGAAATAGCCTGAGTGTTATCAAATACTATATCTATTTTGGGTGTGTATGCGCAGATTTGTGGTGGCGCATGAAAGAAGATAAGAGTAGAGGTTCCATACTACATTAATTACACCTGATCATAGAGCTGGATGTCTGATCTTGTCACATTTTGATATCGAAAATAGTCTGTTCTAACACTTTCTACGGAAACTGAAACTCACTTCTGAGTATTTGATCATTAGGAGTCTTTTGAAGTCTAGCTAAAGTTATGTACTTCCTCATAAAAGTAATCTAATTACTGCTTTTTGTATGTTCTTGGGTTAAACAAAAGTGGCTTCATTTGAAAGGTTAGTATAGTGAGCCGGACCTAGGACACAGGCGTATACACTGTCAGCAAAGGCTTTGATTAAAGCCCAGGCTTTGGCTATTTTCACTCTACACAGGACAGGATAATACAAGCTATCTACAATAAAGTCACACTTTGACAATCTACATCATTCAAATTACGCACTGCACCATTGGACTCTGTTGAAAAAGAATGCATAATCATTGTAATTTGTCCACTTACTCCTGAATCAATATGACACATTTTTACTGTTTGCTCCAAAACCACAAAGGGAATTTATGAAGCATTTGAAGTCATAGCTATGGATAATTTTAGCAGCTTCCAGTGTAGAAAAGCAGCCCCTTGTGGCTTTGCTGGCTCCACAAGAGAGAAGATTACAGCAAAGACATTCACATGGCACTGTTGACCACACAGAGGTGACTGGCAGAGTGGGCAGCACAATTTGACATCAAAATTACTGCTGGATTGTAACACTCACTTACTTCACTTCCTCACCAACTGCTGTTCATAGAAAGTCATAAATGTCCAAAGACTGAAAGGATTGTAAAAGCCTTCACCTACGGAAAATATTTTACGGAAACATGCTACATCTACAATCAGTGGGAATATATAGAGCGCAATTTTACAGATAGATAAATGTGGGTATTTGTAATTAACATGCAGCCTGAATCTGTCAGGTTCTGCACAGTTTATACCACAGAAATAGGACGACATGAAGGGTTTTAATACCAGCAATGGAAGAGGGATAAAATGTAACCACTGATCGTGTCTGCATTAATAGATGGAACCACAGGGAGAGTCGCAGGAGGGTTCGTGAATGACACTGAGAGTAAAGGAATTAAACTGACGAATGCTGAGTGGAAATGGAAATGGAAGGGGAACCCATTTACTTCAGCTGCTGAAAACTAGGGTGACGGAACCTGACAGAGGCTGTTCTGCCACCAGGGAATTCAGCATAGGTGATGTGGAAAAGAACTGCGGGTTGAGTTACGCTCTGCAAAATGAATAATCCACAAGTTCCGCGCAATCCCAGGGCTCTTAAACAGGCCACCGTCTGAGGAATGTGCCTGGGGGGGACAGCTGGAGGCTGCATTTGGCTTTTTTTTTTTATTGACCCTATCATACAAAGAGAGTGGAAGACAGAGATATAGAGTGTGTTGGTGAGTGCATGTGTCTCTTCATCCCTCTGTGATGTTTAAGTGAGTGTGGGTTGATTTTTGCCTCAAAGGTTTTGTTTTTTTTCATGCAGGACGATTGCATCTTCTTGTCTGAAGATGCTGGAAGCTTCCATTTTCCAAATCGAGCCCTTGAAGTGAAGGGCATTCACTAGTCAGAGGACATTTTGCTCATTTTCTTTTCAGTAGTCCATCACTGCTGCTACCTGGGGGCG
>JAPSES010000249.1:15068033-15102665 GCA_029822895.1 Maxillicosta whitleyi
CCACCACCACCACCACCACCACCACCAGCCTCTCTCAGTATTCCTGCCTCTCCTCTTGCATCCATTGATAGATTGACTGATCTGAGTCTATGAAAAATCAATAAGACAGGCCTTTTGAGTGTTCTTTACATTGATTTTCTATGGACTGTGGTTACAACACTAACAAGGATTCAGCTTTTCATTTCTTGGTTAAGCATGCTCTTTCATGACCCTTCAGAGAACATATTCAAACAGTCGTGTTAGACCAGTAAATGAGTGGAGTAAAAAGAGAGAAGGCTTTTGTATAAGATTTGTTTTGTTTTTTCAGGGAGGTTATATGTGAAAGTCAAGTCTAGAATAGGCGTGCTTTTCACTTCGGATTAAAATTGCATTTAAATTTTTATGACAAGGCAATCAAGGCGACATGTTGCCTTTAGGCATAAACTAAAGGCCAGCAGCACACAAGTTGTTCTTGTACAGCACAACACCTTGGAATACTAAACCCAGTAACACATTGAATATTTCATCAGGTTTCTGGTTGTGAGAGTTTTTTTTTTTTTCTGATTCTCTTTCGTCCATTTTTGGCTTTCATTCTCATCTCCATAATGCTTCGCTTCATTGCGTAAGCTCTTTGTCAAATGCACTCACCATGGTGGCGCATTTGTTGCTTCTTTGGATGCACAGCGCACTGATCCTTTTCATCAATTCTAAATGTCTGTTTACTCTGTCCTCTCCCTGTAGCTTAAAAATTAACTCAGTTTGATCTCAATCCTTTGCTTTCTGCTGAAGTTTCCATATTACATCCTTAGCTCTTCCACATCAGGGAGCAGGCCCCTTGAGGCCCCACTCTAAAAAAGATCCTGTTTACCCATGTGTTTGAAACTACGCTAGTCTTCCACTACCTTCTTTCCTTCACTGGTGTCTATCACTTTCTTTCATTTTCTTCCTCCCTCTGTCTCTTTGGTGTGTCTCTATGTCTTGCTCAATGATTGGTAACAGGAGCATTACATCGAGCCACATCCCGAGGTTTGACAGGCCATTGCCCTATAATATCAGAGCAGGATAACAGTACGATGAGTGATATCACCTATATAAGGAGGCAGACTCAGTGCTGCACTGAAGCATTGCAAAAAGCAATTGCCCTAACTTAAATGACCACTGAAGTGCTCAGTGTAGTTGGGGTGTTTACTGATTTGGATTTGGGTTATCTAACTCTAATCACAAAAGAGATTGAACACTAAAGAATCAGCGTAGTGTGATACATTTTCAATTAAAAATGCAAGGAGTAATGTGAAATAACACACACACACACATATATATGCAAGGTCTTTTTTTTTTTTTATCTGTCTTAGACTCCCTTTCTCAAGGCCATTGCTCAAGATGGGTGTATATGAGCATGTGTGAATTGCTTTGAACAGCTGTGAGTCTGTGAGTTCAAGATGCCGCCTGAACTCTGAGCAAGGTTTGGCCAAGTGATGATGAAGCTGAAGCTTCACTTTACATGCAAGCAGTGTGTGTGGTTTTTGATAAGTCTCTCTTCCTTATCTGTTCTCTAAAAAAAAAAAAAAAAAAAAATCAAGCCACACAGATAAGCTACATCAGGAATGTTAGTTTTTCTACTTTTTGGCTGCAGAAACTGCACAAGATTCATATACTCGGGCCATTTAATTTTCTGCTTTAATCTCAGTGTAAAGCCATTGCATTCAGGCATAAAAGATACAGTGTAAAAATCAAGATGTTTTATTCAAGCCTCAAATCACAGAGGGCGATACTATCATTGATTAGAATTACAAGGCAGGAGTCGTTGGCAGTGACACAACCATGTAAATTAAGTTTTATGCTAATATCAGTCAAAGGTCAAGGATCAGTAGAAACTCTACCTTCAGCTCTCAGTGTTTTAGAAATGCACGGATGTAGTCATCTCCTACTTGGCTTTCCATCTTGTACACTAATCTTTTCTGTGTGATATATGTCTTTGTCCTTCCTCTCTTTCATTTCCCCTCCTTTGTCTGATATTCCACTGCATTCTGCTCTCCCAGAATAGGAATAGGTTCAGCTGGACACAACCACTCACATTTCAGATTCTTTGGGCTTTTGTTGCAGATGTTTGTATTTGGCGAGAAAATAATCTGAGAATAGTCATAAATGGAAGCTGTGTGATCTACAACTGAAGTTAGATTTACAGTGTGTGTTGATGGGATCCTTTCTGCACATAAACACCAAGCAAGTGGATGTCACATGAAACAGTTTCACAATGCACATTCAAGAAAAATATTCCCATTTTGTAACAGATTGTTACATATCTGTGCTCAGATGTTTTTTGACACATATTCAGGATAAATTCACACAAAGAATACTGAGATCTATTAAAGTTGAACTCTTATGTAAATTTGAAATTCATGTTATATTTTCATGCTACTACAACACTTGAATATCATGTCTTACTTAATAGTTCATCTTTTCCTCTAATCTCTACTCATGAAACTTTTTTCTTTGTTTTTTTGTCCTTCTTCTCTATTCTTTTGTATTCCACTGCATTCGTCTCTCCAAGAGCAGGTGAATAAAGCCACCCATAATTCAGATTCTCTCAAGGTCCTTGTGCTTTTGTCAGAGCTCACAGAAAATAATTTCAGAAGGTTATTTAGTGATCTAAAATAATTTACGAGTAGTCATAAATGCAGAGTACAACCCACACAAGTACCAAGCAATTTGAAGCCATGTATAACAATTGTACAAATGAATAAATTATGAAACATTTATATTTTACACATATTTACCTCCACAGCATTTACAAAAGCATAAACATTTTTATGGAAGAAGTGAGTCAGACTATGCTGTAGTCAAATCAAATGATCCAAACACAAATAAAGCAGGTAACATTAGGTCAGATCACACTGCCAGAAGTTCGTTTTTACCTCCGCCAAGGAGGTTATGTTTTTGACGGTGTTTGTTTGTCTGTCTGTCTATATGTCTGTTTGACTATTAGGAAGATAACTCAAAAAGTTATGGACGGATTTTGATGAAATTTGCAGGATTTGTTGGCAATGGCACAAGGAAGAAATGATTAACTTTTGTGGGTGATCCGGAAGAAATCCTGGATTCTGGATCACTTTGAAATTTTCGTTAACATTGGGGTCAATGGGGCCAAAAATTTGGGAGTAATGTGGGAGTAATATTGCGGGATGTCAGTCACAATATGTGGGGGAACTGTGCTGCTTGGCGCAGGTTTGCGCTCTCTGAGTGCTTTTCTAGTTATTTAATCATTCCATTTATGAGTGGACATCAAATAGCGACATAGACAAGAAGTGGTTATTTTAGTTTTTCCGAAACTTCCATTTGTTTTTTTCTGTCTTTCTCTGGAATTTGAGCAAATTCTGCATTTCATTATTGTAGTATTGTCCCATCCTCCAGTACTACCAAACTAAAAACTCCTTCTCCTAGAGTAACTGAAGTGTTTGTTTGCACTTCAACTCATGAGCACCATTACCTGCTCTCACTGTCTCCAGAAATAAAAATGTGTTTTTTTTGGGTTTTTTTTGTATTGCTGCAAAATAGTTGTTTTTTTTTAACTTCTGCTTCACAGATCTGATACAGTTTGGAAAATCATCTTAGGTGCACATTTTTTACATACTGTGTGTGCATTGTTCACTTGACACACATGACTGTGGTTCCATTTACATACAAACTACTAAGACTCTTCATGTTCTTAGGCCCACATAGCTGTGATTATTTTTGAGCTTTCATTTGTTTCATGTTAAATTCAATGGACAGATTAGTTTGTTACTGTTTGATTAGAAAACATTCATTTCCCAACTGTAAATGATATAGATTAGCCTAGAATTGTAGTTATTGCAAAAATATGATTAAAAAATCTGTATGTTCAACTAAAATTGTTCAGCATTGGTTAAAATTACTTGGTATTTGTGTGTGGATTTGAACAAGTCCTTGTCAAGACCCAAAGAAAATCATTTAACAAATTTGTCTATTTTATTTTATAATTTGTGAACATGTTATACAAATTTTTACTTTTTTTTTTAAATTCGGAGACAATTTTTCGACATACCCTTCTCAATTGGGATGTCTGTAAATTGGCATAATGGTGCAAATCCATTTTCACACCTTTAATGTCTCATTACTTAACCATTACTGGAAGGATGGCTTTCATGGGCATGTTAAATCTTTCCTATTCAACCACATAATTAGCCAAAACAGTTTTTTTGTGGTTGAGCTTTCCCCAAGACAACAACTCCCTTGAGCTGTTGAATGCATTTGAGGCAGGCAACATGCAGAATTAGAGCTAAGATGCAAACAAATAATTACCCTTCATTTGAAAACACTCAATTAGCCTCTATTTCAGAGTAAAATAATGAGCTTCTCCCACTAAGCGGAACCCCAGAGTTTCAGCTGTAATTAGTCCAAAAGATTGCAGCCCAGTGGCTCCATGAACGCCAACAACATGACTCTTTTATTATCCCAGCAGCAAGTGTTGCAACACAACAACACTTTTGCTGTGTATATAACCTGTAAGCAATAAAAAAGGCCCATTTCTGTAGGGGCTTTGCATTGATGTGTGCTTGTGTGAATAAGCAACATAAATAAAAGGAAAGGCAGAAGGTAAGGGAAGGTGAGAAAGGTTTTGTGAGCTGTGTGGCAATCAATGTGCTGCTGACATTTCTATCTCAGATACAAGAGAAGCTGCCTCTGAGTGCCTTCCTACTGTACAGAGGGAAGCACCAGAGCATTGTGTGCATTGGTGTGCGCCTCACGCATTTATGTGCCTACTCTAGCATCTTCCAATAAGGTTAGTGGAGTTATATATCAAGCTGTGAATTAAGGTGCTCTGTGGTTAGAGTGAATTACTGTTATTGCTGTGTCTCTAACCAGCCATCAATGCCAGCGTTTTTCTTGAAAGACGGCTCTGATTGACGCCAGTTCCAATAAGACGGATTTGCATCTGTGCACTTTTTTTTTCCAGTCTTGAAGAAATACACTTAAGGTAGCATTCTTTCACAGTCAGAATCTGCATAGTGCGGTCCCATGCTGAATGCTGATTTATTTGATTATTTGTATTCAGCTCCTGTGCCAAATGCATGCAAACGTAGACACACTGTATCACTGCATTAGAATCAACTCACATATTCATTTTCTACAGCCTCTGTGTGACTACTTCACTGAATATTGGAATTTTTTTTTTTTTGTTTTGTCCCACAGCAGAATTTGTTCTCTGTGATAAAGAATAGATTTTACGGCTATCACTTGAGACAACCCTCAAAGCGTGCTTGGCATAAACTAATTTCAGGGGTATTTCCCAACAAAAACTGTGCATAATTTTATCCTTACTGCTTGGATGAGAGTGGAAATAAAACTTTACCTTGTTTCTAAATCAGTTTGATTGCATAGCAGCGTGAACAGTAGTGCTCCGTGAAATGGCATTAGGTTAGAGTCCAGTGAGAACTTGCTATATTTCTTTTTTTGGCATCACTGATCTGAAGTCAATCCCCTCTGGCCAATATTGACTTAACAACTGTGGCCGGTGGTAGCCCGACGCTAAGGCAGCCACCATGGCGGATGCAGGACACACCATGACATTAATTTCAGTCAGCTAGGAGTCTAACATCCCCTGTGGCCGATAACTTCAGTAGATAGCTCGGGTTCCCTGGAGTAGTGTAGTTGAATACTGTTAGCATGACCTCTGTTGTGCGTGCTGTAGTAAAATGCATCTTTTATCTTTCAAGCCCTAAAAGTGATGGAGACAGGAAAGAATTATTAGAGAAATAAAAATAAAAAAAGTAAAACATTGATGTGGCGAGAGGACAGGAGGAATACTAAAGAAATAAATAAAAGCAGACTCCAACTGGTTGATACCTCTTTGATGCCTTACATAGCTCTTGGACTGACAGAAAGCTTTTGATAAGAGATCTTAATGTCAGTTACGCTCACACTCAAGGTGTAGGTTCCCTCTCTCTCTTTCTGTCTCACACAAGAACTCACCCTTGTAAGTTGAATGTTGTTTTGTTTTTTTTTTAAATCACAAGCTTGAAATATGTGACACATCAGATAAACCGAATTTTGACAAATCTCAATTCACAACTGATGTCATTTACAAAAAAAAAATGAAATTGAAAAGGTCTGATTTCTTATTCTTGCAGCAACTGTGAGCAGCACAGAGGAATATTTCTCCATGCTGAATGCTAATTAACATAATATCTCAGATCTAAGGGAGTTTGGTCAGTCCGTGATAGCAGACTCATTGATGAACTCCCATAGAGTCCACAGTACCACAGGGCAGTCCCACTGCGAATTGTGAATTTGGCTTTTCTTTTTTCAAGCCTGTGTTTCAGCTGATATTTCTGGGTAAATTAACCCATAATTTAACATCAAAGTGGTGTTTTGCAGAGGACCAACCCAGAGGAGGCTTTTTTCCATCCAATGCTTAATTGAATCAGTGGGATTGAAAATGTACCATGAAAAAATTAACAGTGACATGTGATATGAGCTCAGGTACATATGCTGCAAGGAAAGAAAAAATGTAAACATGCTTCTGTGTGTGTGTGTGTGTGTGTGTGTATAATATATAGATATCATTTTAAAATATATGGATATTCCACACTACTACACTAAATGCTGTAAAGCTCCATTTATTGCAGATAAAGCATTCCTCAAGAGTATGCCATCCTATCTCAGAAGGTACTTATAAGTGGATTAAAGATGTAAACATTTCTCATTACCATTTGATATAAGGTTAAAAGCGTGAAGTGGTCTTTGACACTTTGAAATAAAAACTGTTTTCTGAATGGCTAAAACTTCACATCATGTTCTTAATTTATAAATGCAGATCATTCTACTGTCAGTAACCTCCCCCGTTGGGAAAAAAAGATTATGTAAAGATATTTTCACAGCTACCTTTGACTATCTTTGACTCACATGCATTAGCTTGTAATGCTATTAAATATATGTGATGCAATATCCTAGTTGATGTCTACAGCGTTGTTTCATTTTCGTATACTTGCTTAATTTACATGCGTGAGGAAATCCATTTCTGAAGGATGCTGGGTTTTTTTTTATGTCCAAACCTCTGGGCACATCCCGGAAATGATTTTTTTTTTTTCTTCCCCCCCCCCCCCACAGTTTCCTTTGTACTTTATCAGCAAAAATACACTGGGGAGCTTTTCTACATATGACACTGGTTTGTAAATAGTTAATATGAGTAATATCTTAAAGAACTACTTATTTTCAACAACAGCTAATGTTTAGTAATATTTCAGTGACCACTTTTTCAAGCCTATCTGACTAACTTCCAGACATATGTTTACAGTTTAAACAAGGCTTTGTTTCACAGTGATCCAATTTTCTTTCTTGTAAGTGTTATACATAACACCCTGCAAAGTATCTTTAGATTCTTCTCTGTTGGTTAATGGAATAAGCTGTCTTAAGACACCATTCATGCAGGGAATGTTGAATAATGATAATGGAAACAATTATTAGTTGCATAAGCTAATATTAATATTGTTCTCTATGTAGGGTAATCTTGTAATGAATGATGTTTGACTTCTTTCGCAAAATTGTCACTTTTGGTCAGCATGTTCATCTTGGTCAGTGTTTAAACAGACACATGACGAAGCTAGTAACAAACAGAAAGCACATGTGAATGGAACAACTAATGTAAGAAACGTATGAGACAGCAAGTTCTAACACTGCCCAATGAGGAGTGTAAAGAGTAGTGTGCCTGTAATGCAGAGTCAGAGCACAGTGGCAGGGTGACTAATGACCCACAGTGCTCTCAATTATTATCACTGGCATGCTTGCACACATGCACACGACACACGCACATACACACACACACATACACAGTGTGATTCAGAATGTGAGGGGAAGCATGACTCAGCCACTCTCATGGGTTTCTTCACCATCACTTCCATCTCCATCTCAATTTCCCAGGACCTGCAGATACTTTGGTCTAAATGTGGACATCAGCACTTTAAGAAATAGGTTTGTCCCACAGAAAAGCCACCCCAGTGCGGCACAAATTAGCCTGCTGCCCTGCTGCAATCAATGCGAAAGCAGGTGCCATTAATTTCTTGGGTCACATCCTTCATCACACCTCAATCTTGTATCGTTCAAAGGCCGTTTCCCTTTGCACAGCTTTGACTTCATTTCCAGATAAGGAAACCTGTAAGGTTACCACTGATTGTGTAATTTAGGTGATATGTCACCAGCAGCACCACCTACTGAGCACAGCTGTGTTTCCAAGGTAATATGTTCTAATAATTACTCCTTTAAGTTCATTGTTTATTTATTTGTAACAGTTTGTCTCATTAGTCTTGTGTGTTAGGCTTTCATGATTGTTATCAGGTTTGTATGAGTACCTAAGGTAATTGTCCGTTGTTCAGACATGGTTTTGTATGTTTTTTATTTCCACTTGATTCATGCCACTCCATCTTCGCTGCCATATTGTGCATGCCTATTAGACCAAAACAATCAATCAAACAAACAAAAAAATCATAATACTGAGTGATTTAATTCTGATCTTTCCTCTGTTTATGTGGAAATGATCAGAGCAACGGATATAAAATCAACTCTTAATTACAAATATTTGACAAATGAAGTGAAATTGGCTGGCTTTAAGCTAGCAGCTTTATATCAGCACTGCCAGACTAGGCCTCAGAGCTCCAGCCTCCAGTCTGGTCGGTGTGCAGACAGCCAGCCTGCAGAATCAGCCCGTAGCCCCAGGAGAGCCTTCCATCCTGCTGCGTCTGCTCTTCTCCTGCCTCACATACATCCATCCTGCCTGGTCGGTCTGTCAAACCCTCCCTTCCCTTGCCTCCCTCCATCACCCCCCCCTCCCCCCCAGTCTTCCTCCGCTCCACTGGGCTTGTGAAGGTGAGCCAGTCCCCAGTGGCACTACTGTACAGATTGCAATGCTTCCTCTTCAAATGGAGGCTGCTCTCTTGTGAATACCCATGTAAAGAGTGGCTGCGTGCACCTTCTCCCACACCTTCTCCACTTTTTTGTTTTAATATTTTGCCACATATGTATTTGCATTATTTGTTCAGTCTTCTTGGGTGACCCAGCCATTACCAAGGCAAGCTATTTTATGTGTCACTAAAAAATAAGGCTGACAAAAAAAAAGAAACGCCCCCCTGAGGTTTTAGGTCAGTTTGGTGGCAGCTGTCATCCACTGGCTTGGAGCTCTAAAAGCTCTTTTATGAGTAAGATGTGTGAAGAAAGAATGACAGTGATACAACGAATGTCCCCCTTTAGCTTGGAAATGACTTTAGCTCTAATGGATGCTTCTAATCAGTTTTGATGGATAGTGTCCATCTGCACTTGTGGGATTGATGTCTTTCTGTTGGTGAGCTTTTGTGTGTGAGCGTGTGTGACATTTTCTCTAATATAGAAGCCACACACCCCCCACCCCCCACCCCACGTCCAGGCTCAGCTATGTTTTATTGTTTTGCGGGGTGGAAAAGGTTCTTATTCATTATTTTTCAGAAGCTAAAGCATAAATCTGGGGTTCTGGTTGGTTCATATAGAACGCTAGATAAGTGCGTCATACTATCATTGAAATATGAACTTTTTTTTTTTTTTTTTTTACAATGAGAGCCCACTTTTAGACATTCAACCACTAACACTGCTGAGGCTTTTAGAGCCCATCTAAGGCTCAGACCTCTGGAGAATGTTGTTCTTGCTAATGAAATTATGAGTGTGTACATTTTCTAAAATGAATAGATGCTTGCATATATACCAGCCAATGCGGTAATGGATTTGCTTTAAATAGTAATATGCCAGACATTGCGTTCCAAATGGGTCTGTTTTCAGCTCTTTCCAGAATGCACATTTGCCTGTTTGCACATGAATGCCTTGGTGAGCATGGGGTGTTATCTTGCCATCCTACTGCTGCAGGTGAACTCACAGTCTCTCCCTTTGTGTTTGTGCAGGTTTTCGGAGATTATTATCACTTCAGGCATCATGCCGTCGAGAGGAGGGCTTTGTCAGGCCACCGGGCGACGCACATCAGACTGCAGAAAGAACCACAGGTAAGACTGTCAGCTCTCGCGCAGCTCATTGCCGCTCTCTCATATTGGCAACAAAAGGCCAAAGACAGATGGGATTACACAGGAATAGTATATATAACAAGAGAAAAAGATGCCAGCATCAGTGACAGCTTGTCAAACACTGTATTCTTTGCATCCACACTGCTTCTTCCATCTGTCCCCCTGACCCAATCTGAGGTGCCACATAGCTATTAATATGCTAAATCAACCCACCCCAAACAACACCACAGCTGGGTGCATGGATGGCTGTGTTTGGCCTTGCTTTTCTCCAGGCTTGTAAAATCATCACTTATCCTGAAATGTTAAGTTGAGTAGAAAATTTGTCTAACATCCAAAAACAAGAACAGTTTCCTATTATAGAGATATTTTGACATCATATGGCATGCTCTAATTCTGCAAAATCTCAGCTTCTGTGAAAACCAGATGTTGAGTCAGTGTGGCCTGGACATACTAGTAGAGAGAGTAGTGTTTTCTTACAAGGAATGAAGAGATAAGTATCTGCCAGACATACATATACATTGTGTTTGCATGATTCCAGAAAGGAAAGGAAAGCTAGCAGTGCTCTGCATAATTCTGGTGGAAGTGATAGAACACACTGCATTGATTTTCTTGTGTTTTTTTCAAGCCAAACAGTATTAAATATTTGTGAAATTGGCTTTTTCAGGTATTTTTTTTTTCAAGAAAATTACGACATATATATATAAAAGGAGTTTAGCAAGGAGATTATTCAGTCCTGCTCTGAATTATTTATCACTGAAAGCAAAACATTTCTCATGATGTCTAAGAAGTAATTTTTTTTATGTACTTAAGTTCATGCACTGGCTAGAGGAACAAATGGGCTGCTTTTTAATACTAACCATTTGATTTTACACTCCAGTTTTTAACTTTTAAACCAGGTAAATACACACAATCCACCCACCACAAGACTAAATAAGGATGTCAGGGAAACAGTAGTTGTACCTTTCACAAAATGTTTAGTTGTGCATAAATGTTAATTAGATGTGAGATTTACAGATTATTATCCTGGCATCTCGAAAAGGCAGCAGGGATATGCTAATGAGAGGGCTCTATGAAAAAACTTTAACTTTGCACACTATCAGAGCCTGAAATTATTCTGGTTGTATTATATGATCATCAAAGGACACAAGGGGTTCATAAGAAACAAAACAAACACAAACATATCTCTAGAAATCTCAACCTTTTGTGCAGATGGGAATACTGGTGACAAGCATAAAGGTTAATAAGGTATATATTGGAGTCCAAGAATGTCATAACCTTTTGCACGCTGTGCTCATGAACACCAGTGGTTTTATTCACACCTGAGCCACCAAGGAAGGAAATGTTACCAAGACCTGAGTGGAAAAGTACCTTAAACGGTTCCAAGGAACAGAAATAAATAGATATTTTACAAAATATGTGGTGAATCAATGTTATTGTTTTTCAGTTATCAATGTAGAAAGCTCAACTAGTTCGTCTTGTTTGGAGAGGAAATTAATTCTCAAATATTAGATAGTGGTGTTGTTTTGATATTGCAAGTTCTACTCTAAGTCGTTGTTTTGCAATTGTTCTACAAAAGTGTTGGCAGGATGCACAGCAAAAAATAATTCAGAGCCTTTTAAAAATCATAAGTAAGCCGCTATTGTATTCTATTCATGAGTGAGCTGAGATGATTAAGTTGACCCTTTTTAATTTGCCATTACCAATGTTATGGTTTATATTTACCTCAAATGAAATTGTCAGGATCTCTCTAGGTACTCCAGCTTCCTCCCGTCACCCAAAGACATGAACTGATAGGTTAATGAGTTCATCTAAAATTGCCCATAGATGTGAATGTGAGAGTGACTGGTAGTTTGTCTCAGCCTTGCAATGAATTAGCAACTTGTCCTGGGTGTCGCCCTGCCTTCGCCTAGCCTATAGGTAGCTGGGATAGGCTCCAGCACCCCCTGCAACCCTAGTGAGGATAAAGTGGGTTCAGAAGATGAATGAATAAATGAATGAAATTGTCAGGTCAAACTGATTGGTAGGCAAAAGAAGTTGAATTAATGTCAATTCAGTGAGCAGGTGATTGTAAATGTGTGTACACAAGTTCCACCCTCTCATTCAGGGATTTCGCCACCTGACCCAGCGACGTATTTACTGGTTCACCGGTAATTGCCACTATTTAAAAGCATCTTAAGAGCTACCTGATGGCTGCTAAAAAGGGGGCAGTTAGAAAGTGACAGCGGACCTGTGCCATCTGTAGCGAGGTAGGCCTGCCAAGCGGAGCCCGAGGACTACTCTCCAGATTTTCCTGAGCCCGAGCCGAGCTGGCTGAAAGGGGGACTTATGTGGTGTGACAAGTGCCGAGGCCTCAAGACATCATTAGCGGGATACAGTGACATTTACTGAGGCCAGCGGTGTCAGGGGTCAGCCGGAATAGATGTTAACAAGGCTCTGAGAGCATGTGGGTTCAGAGGCATGGAAGCTTGGGGTGTATACAACTCAAAGTGTTATATGATATGCTCCGAAATATACAACAAATAAGATACAATATGGGTAATGGCCCAGACGGGAATCTTTTTATTGCTACTCAAGAGACATTGTTCCAATACTGGATTTTAGAGTGATGTGCAGCAGGTGGAGAAACAAACACAACATTCTGCAACCACAGTAATAAGAGTAGTAAGAAAGAGGATGTCCTATCCAGTTAAATTATAGTAAAAATGGTATTTTCTTTATTTATCCTTCCTTTATACACAATACCACAACTTCAAGGGTAGCAATCAATAGGTTCATATGGAAAAAAAGTTCACATATAAAACACATGATATACATAAAAGCAACATAAAGAAGAAGAAAAAAAAGAAAGAGGCAAACAGACCATAACAGCGATACCCATAACTCACACCCCTCTAGAGAAGTTATGCAAAACAGCAGCATGTTTCTTTTACAAGCGGATACGCAAAATTTCTCTAGAGGTATTTAAAGACGGGAGTGTTAGAAGTAAAGTGATATTCTACAATTCATTCCACTCCCATGGAGCTTAAATAGAGAAAGTATTTTTACCGAGGGCTGAATACACCCTGGGATCTTTAAGAAGTCAATCTAAAGCTGTAGTTACAGCTGCAGTAGAACAATGGGGTAAGACACTGGAGATAGAAGTAGTCGATCCAACAATCCTTTAGTTATAAAAAGAAACATAAGCATTTATAGACAGCCATCCCACACGCTCAGTTATTGTTAATGGTACAAAAAATGTAGCAAAACGCAATTAAATTACAGTTTCTGTTGAAAATGTTGTTTCAAAAGGGTTATATCCAACTACATCTATTTTGGTAAAAGCTTATTAACTGTGTAGAATAAAACAGCACCAAGGCAAGCAACCTTGTTGAACATGAACACCCTTCAGTGCTCAAATTAAATAGTTTCCTTCTAACATAATGGAGCAATGTTGGTATAAATTGTTTTTCTAAATAAAATGACTTTCTACCTTGTTGCTAAGTGTTAAACATAAAATAAAAGAATCCGAAAGGTCATCAAATGTTATAACTTGCATTGCATATGATTTTTTTTTTTTACATTATATTTAAAAAGTAGCATTCCTAATAATCTACTAATATAATAATATAATAAACTATCACAGAAAGCAGAGCTGATGTTTGTCTTATGACTACAGTGCCCTTATGTCAGACAGCGAGTATGGTATGATTCACTGATCTGCATTGGTGCACCAACACTTCTTGTTTTTTATAACCAAGGCTTTAGGCTGCTATGGAGGCCAAAATGTGTCCAGGTGAGATACAGAGTATTATGGAGGAGGAAGACCTACATGTTCCAGAGACAAAGAAAGAAGCTCCAGTCACATTCAATATTTTTTGAGAGATTTTTCCCAGTGTGAAAAGGCTTTATTTGTGAAACTGCCAAGTCTTTTTGAGAAGTCAAAAAAGAAATGGCATGAAAAAGAATGTGGGAAAAAAAAGCAAGTTTTCAGTTAATATATAATTGCTGTCTGCTTAAATCTTCACTACTTAATAATTTTTAACATTATTGGACAAAATTTGCATAATTACCTTTCATCTTATTATAATTCAAATGGTCTCAGGGAACATGAGACTTCTACATCTACTGGTCTGTGTTATTAGACGGTAGAAAATCTAGGCTATGTTCTGACATTCCAGTTTCAGCTAATCACAGGTTTTTTCAACATCGGTCGGGGAGATTCATGGCTGACAACAATAATTACCAAACGCTGATCAGATGCAACCCAAACATGACTCATGGCTTCACTTCCCCCATGACAGCATGTATGACATCAGGTTTTCTATCTTTATATTCCTGTCAATTGATTTACCCGGGTGTTAGGTGTGTACAGCTGTAGCTTTAAGAACCAAATTAATAAAACCGAGCCATCTGTGCCATATTGCATCTCACAGCATCATGTCATTTTCTATTGGATTGCATGGTTTCGAATCAAATTGTTTGTATAGCATTGCAAAGGAGCAAATCCTATCACAGTGGTAGGTCTTTCATAGTGCAATCAGATGTGTGTGGCTTTGGCCTGAGTGAAGGTGATGCACATCCCAACCAGATTAGACAGATACCACCTTAATACCAGTTTAGACTAAAGCCCTGACAGCAGAACCAATGTAACAAAGGCTCATCTAATATTAAGAAAAATCTTGATGGAAACAATTCCCTCTACAGGGTTCATTTCAGTCCAGAGATTTATGTTTTAACAGCGCACTTGAACCTCTGTCTCTCCAGGGCATGAGGTGTTTGGCAAAGGAACAACAGTTTGTCAGTAGAATACCTTCCCACCCACTCCCCTCGTAGCACATCAAAACCTCAGGCAAATCATGTACACTGCCAAAAGCACCACAGTGTAAATGAGTGGGTTTATGTTTACATGTGTTTCTGAATGTACTTTTTTTTTTGTATTCATATATGTGAAAGACCATCTGATCCCTGGGAAAAGACGAGGGGAAAAATATTCTGCTTCACCTGGCTAAAAAAGCACATTTAAAAGGCAATGAAAACATAAAGGTCGGATTTGGATTAGTCACCGCTAAGCTTTGAGCTTGTTACAGTGTCTCCAGCCTGTAATCCGTCCGCTGTCTCTCACATTACCACTATTGTCTTTTTTTCCCCAGTACTGTGGTGCTAACATGCCGCTTATCACCATCCCTTTTGAATAATCGCACAGTAGCAAGATGACATTGGCAGCTGCATAAGCTTTTACCATTATGCTTGCGAGGGTTGTTTGTCATCTCCTCTCCACACCCGGCACCTTCTCTATGAGGAAAGGAATCGATTTGTTTTGGGGTGGCTGTTGTTGCCTTTTGAAAAAAAAATAAAAAAACGCAGTGTAAGGCAGCGTACTGTGTTTTGGAGAGACTTCAACCCCTCCCACTCCACCCTCTTCTCCCTTCTACCTCCTTTTTCTTTTTTCCTCCTTTGTCTCACAAGCTCTTATGAAGTAAGTCTCTGGCTGTTGGAATAAAGTGTATTTTTTAGTTCCTGACCTCTTACTGTGGTAGGATAAAGCTCTTGATGCTTCTATTTTTTTTATTGGCAACAACCCCCCAGAAAAAAAGAAAAGAAGCAACAATAAAAAGTTAATCCCTCAGTATTTTTTGACCTATCTTGCTGGGCTGTGCGCTCGGTTTTAAATCTACCTTTTCACTGTAAAAATGTGAAAGATTGTAGAGACGTATTAGATTTAATCAGATAAACTCCTGAGTGCATTTTTTTTTTAATTGTTTTGCAAACTGTTTACAATTATCTTCATGCACCTGTGTAAATCCAGACAGATGGAGCTAGCAGAAGTGCCATATTTCCATCATTATTTCCATATAATGTTCCAACATTTGAGGTGTGACAAGCCCTTTTTAATGATCTCATTTTCTTGCAGGCCTCCTTCTTCAGCTCTGGTTTAATGACACCTGAATGGAGAATTAGCGATAGCAACTGTTTACCTCAAGGTGCTTAACTTGCATAACAGAAACTGTAGGCGGTAGGGTGCATGATTGGCTGTGGATGATAATGACATAGCCTGTTTTAGCCACAGTATATTGTTTATTTTTGACTACTTGCCATTGTCACTAATTTGTTTGTGTATCTCTGTAATGGGCTTGGTATATTTAGATTATTATAGATGACATATCTGTCATGTGCAATTTTTGTTTAAGTAAGGTAAACATATATGCAACTTTATTGCATTTATAAACTGTGTATTTTTTGTTTGTGTTTATATCCACTGTTTACTGCCAATGAAGTTTGTCTTTATAGGGTGTTTGTGTAAAATTAAACTGGTGTTAATTTGTGGTATTTTTACTTTACTTTTATTGTTTATTTAACAAGGACATTGTACAAGTACACAGTTGCACCAGAGTTAGCTAAGTGGTAATTTGCATCTGTGGTTCCTGGGTAGGTAAACAGACAATAAAGTAAACAGCAAATAGTAAATACAGAATAGAAAAACAGTACACTGCTTAAAACAGTTGGCAAACTATTTAGAAAGGAAATACAAATAATAATAATATCATATTAATAATAATTAGTAATATAATATTAATATTTTCTTATTATAAACCGTAGTATAAATGGGGGGTTAGCACTGTCGTCTCACAGCAAGAAAATCCCGAGTTCAATTCCAACACCAGGAGCCTTTCTGTCTGCTTGTTCTCCCCATGTCTGAGAATCAGTTAAATTAATGAATTAATAAAACAGAAAACAGCTAATCATCAATCATGTCACCTTTATTCAGAAAAATATACTTAAAGCTGCACATTATTATTATTATTATTATTTTTAATCATTGTAAAAGTTCATAATTGCCTGAGAGGAAACAAGAAGTCTGACCTTTTCTCTGGAAATGGTTTTCAGGATGTAAATATGTTCCCCTTTATGGGATGTTTTGGCTCAGTGGTTTAGTGGATTTGGACTGGACAGAGTAGACAGCTGGAGAAGGACGTTTTTTGGTTGTTTTTTTTTTTTTTTTTTTTTTTTTTTTTATTTTTAATTTATTTATTTTGGCTCCTGTAGCTTTAACTTTATTTCTTTATTTTCTTTATTTTAAGTAATTGGGTGGCTTGGTAGCAGCATATCTTGCCTTAATGTGGAATGTTTTTTTGTTTTTTTTATGCATTCACTGCATGAGAACAGATATTGCTAAATATTACCAGATAGTAAAATTGTAGCTCAACCAATACATTGAATACATACTGTAAGTGTGCCATCATATCGCAATGTAGGACACCGAGCCAAGCAAGTGAGGAATCTCTGAAAATATAGAGCAAATTGTGACATAGACTCTGTTTTGATAAATTGACCACGCATTTGTAGTGTAAACAACCACACAGCTGGGTAAAGGAAAAAATACAACACTCCAATTTTTTGCTGGACCACTTTTAACGTTGATTATGGCACACATTCACCGTGGTATCATTTGCATAAGCTTATGCAATGTCACAACATTTATTAGACTCATCATTGTTGAACTTAGACCTCATCAACTGAAGCAACCAAAGAACATAACACATGCCCCTTACAGGCTTGAACTGTTGACACTAGGCATGATGGGTAATCACTTAATCTGGATCTCACAGGTTTTCACATGGTATCATAGGGTCAGTCTGTACTCATTAGACCATGTGATCTTTTTTTTTTTTTGAAACACAGTCCAATCTTTTTCTCTTCAGCAAACTGATGGTTGTTGGTAGAAATGGTAAAATTAGAAGCTACTCACTGTATCAGATTTTGTTGCAGCTGAAATATATTATTCACTCCTGTAATTAGATTACATCTGAACTATTTGGTTACTTAAATCAAGGTAGGGACTTGTTTTGCAATCAGATAGTGTAAAGTCTCACTGGCTTGATCATTACTGTTAAGATTATGTCACAATAATTTACTGCATGGCTATGACAACCAGCTGGGATGAAGGAGACTGTACCTCCAGTGGAAATGTAACTAACGATGGCCAAACCGAGCCAAGCCGTGCCAAGCCGATGTGACTCAAGCTGATATCGACTGTAGAAAAGCAACATTTTATGTAGAGGATTAAGCTATAAAAAGCTTTCTTTATACACAAGAGCAATTAGTAGGTTGTTGGGAATTTTTTTTGTTCATTATATAGGTTTTATCCAACCTTTTATAACATCTACTTTCTTCATGTACTGCTGAATAATACACCAAAGCAAAGTATCTCTCTCCTAGTCTGTGTGCTTTAGACACCAGCACTGCCTCTCGTTAGTCATCAGAGAAGGAAGCCTCCAGGGCCGTAGAACAAATAGTATATTGCTTAAGCAGTTTGCAGATCCAGGCCATGTGAGGACCTCCTTGATGTCTCATGACTCTATCTTTGTGTGGTTACGTACTGTACGTCTCTTTATGTCCTTGTCCTAGACCTCAGGGTGTTGTTTTTTTTTTTTTTTGTCCTTCCAGTTGCCTGTTTTTTACTAAGCCACATGCTCTTGTTATTTCAGCTATTGACATTGCAAGGCAGAAGTGATGCGTCCCACAGTTTCTGCACATATATATATGTATTACATTGCTTGTATTAGTGTTTAATGGTTTGCGGTTAATCATCACATAAACTACACACTCGAAATCCAATGCATTCTATAAATCATTTACTCTATATTGTTATTATACTCTCATAATATCGTGGTGTGAAGTGAGATTGGTTATGTGCAGTTATGAATGTAATTGAAATGAGATAATCGTTAGAGTTATTTGTTAGATTGATGGTTTTACTCGCAGCCAAAATTTCAGCCAGAGTAGCTACACAAGCCCCACACAAGTGTCTACACTTTTTATTTATTTATTTATGTTCATACCACACACTTTTTAAGAACATCTTATCACAACATCAGACCAGTAGAGAAACCTAACTACAGGAAATAGTTTTGACAGCAATGTGTAAATTGGGGAAAAGGAGAAAAAACAACTAGAAAAAGACGAAAAAAAACAAGTACAGCTTAAATAACAAGATGTACTTTAGGATTGTGACAGGATTCAGAGTGGGTATTCACAAATTTAGATACACTTAAGTTGAGTTGCTACTACAAAAGTCAAACCAGTCCGGGATTTTTTCACCTTCAGGAAATCCTCAGAAAAGCTTCCATTTATTGCTGTGACAATAATAACACGCCACACCATTTGCTTAAACTGCTGTTTGCGATAAGTGTTTCTGCTGTCATTTAACAAATTCCATCTGCCGCCACATTAGTTCAATTCAAGTCTCCAAATACAGTTTTGAAAGTGTTACTCTGGGAAAATTAGCATAGATTTTTCATGTTTTTTTCTTTAATTAAAAAGTGGAGGAAAGCAGGACCATATGTCTCTACCCACCCGAACCAACTCTCTCTATAGATCATAAACATAATTTGTTAATGAGTGAAAACAAGCACCAACTGAGATGTTGCGTGGCCCCAGCAAATGAATGCACAAACTTTTTCTCATCATCTAAACTTGATATTGTGTATGTGTTTTAAAAGTGATCTAAATACTATTTGTTTTAATCTTGATATTGTCAATCATCCTAAAGGCAGTGAGCCTCTGGGAATGTGTTTATATTTATATGTGAGCACCAAAGCATAAAAAGGAATACTTAGTGGAGGAGTCCTTTTAACTGACAGCTGGACAGATATTAAAGGATTTGATGTTTTGGGCTTTTGGCATGGATGTTTGCAATTGTTTTTTAGCAGCTTGAGAAAAAAAAGCTATGAAATAACTCTTACAGTGTAAGATTTAAGCGTTTACTGTCAACCACCTCTGCATATCCAAGCAGCCTCCAGGACTTCAAAGGCCCCCCACTCTGGCACAGTGTACAGTGCACACTTTCCTTTGCATCTCTGGAATGAAATAAATTAGATTTGCTTCACATCTCTGCCTCTTCTTCTAGTTATTACTTTTTGAACGCAGCTGGGGCCGTGTTTTTCCACGTTAATAGTCTATTGGACATTGCTTTTTTTCCCCCTAAAATTAGAACATTACTAATGACACAGTCGAATGCGAGGACAACTGTGTAAATTATGGATTTTCACTGCCTATGTGTGTTTGCGTGTTGGTTTTTCAGGTTCTATGGGCGGAGCAGCAAGTGGTGAAAAAAAGGAGGAAGAGGGATGTCTATGAAGACCCGACAGACCCTGATTTCCCCAAGCAGTGGTATCTGGTGCGTAATGCTCATGTTCACAGGCGAGACCTCATTAGTCAGCCATTATAGCTATGTGGTACAAATTATAATGACGATCGGATTTTTTGTTTATTTTTTTTTTTTTATAAGCATTGAATTCAAGCTCCAGAGCTAAAATGGCAAACTTAAGTAGGCTGCATTTATATTACTAAATCCAGTTGATTAGTTCATTGTTAGGTAGCGGTGTTGTGCCTTAGCCGTATAAAAAGTCGCGCCAGTGTAACAAATAAATTGAAGTAGCTAAAGGTCTAATATGTCATTATTTTTAATTTTTATCCTGCATTCAGGTCAGCATTTTACATTTCTAAGCTCCATAAGCTAAAGTCTTACTGTACATTCAAATTTGTCAATAACAGTTTGGTAAGGTGGACATTTTTCCTTTTGTACTGTGTAATTATTTTTGATTAAACCTTGAAGGCCCTTCTGTAAATCTCTGTCTGAGCAGTATAGCACTCAATACTTTCAGCTCTGCAGACGCTCGTGAGGATCCCTGATTTAAAGATGTATTCATTATCGTGGTGGCAGAACTTATTAATTCCCTTATGGTCGGTCCAATGGGCATAAATTGAATTGCTGTCTGTAAGACCAACTCCTCTTTTCCACCTCTAACTTTCCTACTTCTCGCACATGTAATGCACTGCATTCCTGGAAGGTGGATTGAATGTTAAATTAAATGTCAAGCTGTATCGACTGCTAAACTGTATCACCTGTGAAACATTGCATGGGAAATGATCCTTGTTCTGTGTCTGGTTATTCACAGCTTTTCTCAGAGATGCTTCAATTCGCCCTAATCTCTTCTTTTTTTTTTTTTTTTTTTATCTTTTGTTGTATGCACATAACCTCTGTCACTGCAATGGATTAATGACAACACTGACTATCCTAGACATAAATCACCAGTGAATGGAAATTGTGAAACCACCTCTGCCATTCAGCATTAGACCTTTAATCTTCTGAGGACTTAAACCTTTTTTTCTACATAGCTCTGACTTTAAAACCAACAAATGATGGTTTAGCTTAAGGCATATGCCACCAGAAAAGAAGCCTTGTCTCAATAGTTCAGCAAATAGCCAATTTCTTTTGTACTTAGAGTTCTTTTATGTTGCTTTTTATGTTTCTTTGGTTGTGGAGCTTGGCTGTTGAGAACCATTTAAATATGTATATATTGAATAAATATGTTTTGAATGGTGTCTGGACAAATTCAGAGGCCTTCATGCGAGGATGTCAGATTACCTAAGCGTCTTGGCTTACACGCATTAGTCTACATGTATGCATGGGCTGAAGAACTAGGTGAAGGTTTTCTGTCATCCTTACTCTGTTGCTGGATTTATCTGTTTTATCCGTCACCTCTCTCGCACTTTTAACACTCATGTCACCTCATGCTGCTCACACTTTCATCCACATCATGCTAAACCACTCAGTTTGGCATATTTGTCTTCCTGCTCCCTATTGCTTGCTGATTATTATTTTATCTGCAAGAGAGATAAATGCTCTCACCAGGATTTCTGACCTGCAACAGGTTGTCTGTCTTTGTTCTGACAGCGTAACTACAGTAGGGATTGCTCATACTGGGCAGCTTAGCCTGAGGAGGCAAACTTGTCAGGGTGATGCATTAAAATTGGATTTTTAGTGTTTACGACCCAACTATGATCTTCCAGTGGGTTTTGGTGTTTTTTGTTTTTTTTTTTTAGACATTTTTTGCTCTGATTTATAACATTTTGCAACGGGTAAAAAGGTCTTTGGATATGATTTAAGATTGTGTTAGGCTTTATCTGTGGGTTTGTCTGGGAAGTGTCGGTCACAGCAGATTGACAGCTGAACAAAAGCCTTGTGTCTCCTCCAGTCTGCCCCAACCCACCAGGACCTGAATACCAAAATAGCCTGGGCCCAAGGCTACACAGGAAGAGGTGTGGTGGTGACTATCTTGGATGATGGAATTGAAAAAGACCACCCTGATCTCATCAATAATTATGTAAGTACAGATCTACAGCCTGACCACTGAGTAGCTTTTTCCACTTACAGTTGTGCTGAGATGAGAGCAGTAAGATTAAATCATAACATGAACATGAAAATGTTATAATTGGTTTCTATCTCCCTCAAGGATCCTGAAGCAAGCTATGATGTAAATGATGGCGATGCTGACCCTCAACCACGATACACACAACGAAATGAGAACAGGTAACTTGGCAACCACACACAGCAATCTGGCAGTAACGTAACCAGGAATTGATTATAATTGCTCCAAAATAAGCTTTCAGACTTTTTATGGAAACTTGGCAGAAGGATAGGCATAATTCAATTCACTGGAAGCGTGAGGATGGACACCCATGACCTGAGAAATGATAAAACTACAATTTACTACTTGTAGTTTCATAGTGCATGAAAAAATAGCACATATATGGCATTTAGTCGAGAGCTTTTGGCTTGACTGTTTGCATTTGGAACATACTTATATAAAGCATGAAAGCATTGATGCTGTCTTAAAAGAGTTTTTTTTGTTTACTTCAGAACATAAGCCAAGCTGCTCTAAACTGCATTTCAAGGTCCAGCCCATGCAGGCCTACAGACACTTTGGCACTTATTTGCTGCTAATACAAAACTTGTTTACTTGCCCTTGGTGATTCATACTCTTCTCTTCCAGTCTTTGGTGATCGCATTAAAACATGTACGCCCCAATTTAATGATGGAACACAAAAGCTCTAGCGAGGGTGAATCCTAAACCTTCATCCCCTTCCTGATTCTGTTTCTCCAAACAGTATGGTCTTTTGCTTTTGTTCAATCCCTCTGGAGCAGATGAGAAGTAGCACCCCGCCTCTGAAATGCACAGCAGGATTTGTTTCAAATCTCCCTTTTCTGGGATGGTTGCCACTAAGTCTTTTTTGTAGTTGTTTGTTGTTTCTTATTCTTATTTATTTTGGTTTCAAAGCGCAGCATCCACTTGCACTTGGTCAAGGGAAGAGACTAAAGTAGCTTAACAAGTTTTCATGAGATTGTAAAAGCTCTTTTATGAAAAATAGATTCACGACTGTGCTGTTCTTCAGATGTGAACTTTATTCATCTCTGTAAGCCACCGTATACAGGTAGTTTTTATTCTCTCCTCTGAATTCTGATATATTCATATGCAGCTTTTATTCATCTCAGAAGCGGTTGGCATCAGCAGCTTTTTGCACAGAGGCCTTGTTTCTTGTCCTTGCCGACAACTCGGGCAGCCATGCAGAGCGACCCGTCGTTGTAAAGTAGATCCCACTCTGTCCTGCTGATGGAACAAAGCACTACTGGGGGGGTTACTCCCTGCTTCTTGTTCACCTCAGATCTGCAACTGCACCGTACTATTGCACCAAACACACCTGCACATACAAACACAGTGGACACATTTGTACACACTCTACCACCCACGTCAGTTAAATTACCTGTGCAATTATCTTGAACTAGATTAATGGACATGCAAGGGCGTGTCTTTTTGTCCGCAGTGTGAAGCTACAGCGACTAAAGTGACCTATGGACAAATTATATCCAATGAGTTGTGTAAATCAAACCAGAATAATACAGGGCGACAGTAAGTAATGCACTCAACCCCCTCACAATGAGATTGTATGAATATATTCATAGGAAACAAAAACCAGACTAGAATTGGAGGCGGGCATTTTCCATAGCCACTTCATTTCTACTGATGACACACAAAGCAGTTTTTTTTTTTCCTCAGACAATTTCCAAAGAAACGATGGGTAGTCTCGAGTTGGCAGGTCTGTTGAAGAGGCTAAGTTGAAGGCTGGCCAAGCAAGAAATCCATTTGTGCTCAATCAAAACAGAGTGTGTTTTTTTTTTTTACTTTTTTTTTTTTTTTTTTTTTTTTACCCCTGCTTTCCTACATTTATTTTCATATATGTCAGCTTATGATGGATGTAAGAATGGATACAGTGCAAAAGACAGCAGAATTGATTTCACCTCTGGTGCATAAACTAGTGGCCCTTCCGTCAAGAGAGCAGCACACTAGATATAATTCTTACCATGGTGATGGAAATGTCAGTCACAGCTTTTTAAGAGTCAGAAATGTCAACAAGATAAACATATTGTAGTTTATGTGAAATTCCTGAAAATAGCTTATTCAAGGTTTGGCAATATAAAAATAGATATTGTCCACATGTGGCTGTACTATCGCCAATGCACAATCTACCGCTTAATATTGCTATGTGTTTAGAAAATGAGGGTTGAATTCTCTCGTGATTTTGCAAATCTCGTGTGATCTCATAGTGTCATGAATCCAACTGCCTCACAAGGTGACATAATTTGGGCAGCAGGACTACTTAGCACTTATTCACATGATATGAGAGTGGCAGTTGGCGAAGGAGATGGAACTCTTAAATGGTTTTCCAATCGGCAGAGGAAGAGAGTGACAAGAAAACATGGAGGAGGGGAGTGAAAGTAAAATTGTAAATACAGAGCAGGAGGCACTGCAAACGACCCAACATGAGGGAGAAGATCTTGTGTGGGTGCTACTTCTGTTCTGTGGACATGGTTTGGATTTAGAAAAACCAAGCGTCGTCTCGTGTTTTGTTTGTTCCAGATGAAAGAGGAATAAAAGCTAATATGATGAAGCTCATATGCTGTTTCTTTTGGCCCTACTAGCCACTGCTCATTTCGTTATTTGTTGTTTTAAAAAGAACCTTGTACGTCAATTACACGGAATAATCTATGGGAACACAGTGTTCTAACTTACAGAGTTTCGTAAATCAATTAATAGAATCCTGGCTGATTGAAAGGATATTATCCTCAACATGTGGGGCTTTGTTTATAACTTATATACATTGACTTATTTAAGTTTACTTGTCAAGGCTGTTGCTGTCTGTGCTATTTTGATAATAGAATAGTTTCCCTTTCATGTATATATATGTACAGTGGTAGAAAAAATGATTAGACCATCAAAAAAGTAATCAAAAACAATGGTTATGCAATCAAGGTCTAACCCCTGTGTATGTGAATAAAACAGACAGAAAAGAAAACATGATATGTCTAAAAGCACTGTTTTTGTCAGTACAATGACATGGGTATTGACCTAAGAACTGAAGTGATTTTAGTTATTATCAAGAAAACCATGGAAAATAGATAGATATCAGCTCTGTAATGTCTTTACACTAGTTTTTAGTACAAATTTCCTGGTTTCAAGAAATGTAATGTTTAGTGAATAGCATTATGTCCAGATAATGATACTAGCATTTACTTAATTTAAGAATATTTGTCAACATATTAAGAAAAGTTGTCTTATAGTTTTTATTTGTATATAGAAAAATACACATATTTTTTGTGTAAAAACATTAATTTTAAAGGTTTTCTGGCTTCATTGAGGTTAGATATTTTTACTTGTTTTGGAAAGTCTTGATAAGCCAAATTTTCTTATTTCAAATAATAAACCTCCAATTTTTGTATATTTTTTCTTGGTTTTTAAGGCTGGCTTTTTGCAGTGTGAAATTAAACTCTCATGAGCTATTTTTGTTGTTATCATTATATTTGTCCAAACAAATGTATTTTTAGTTACCCAGGCATTAAAATGAACAAGAAATTGAAGAAAACAAGGGTGGTCTAATAATTTTTTCCATGACTGTATAAAGAGTATCCAACCTGTGTTTGTCTCCTAGCACATACATATTTATCTAACCAAACATAACAAATCAACCTCCTTACCACACCCACTGCCTCGAGCATGCGAGGCTTTTTCTGTCCCAATAACTCTCCTGTTATTTCGCTGTAGAGTGCTATTATCTCCTGAAGGGACCTTGTCACGGGGGTCTATTAATTGAGATGCACATTCCAGCACGATAAGACTGCACAGTGACAGCCTTTATTAAAAAAATGATTGGCATGCAGCACAGCCTTGTGTGTCCTTCAGCTGAAATATCCACCATCAGCTCCAGAATACTAACATGCCTGAAACTCCCATCTGAGAGGAAGAAGCAACAGAGGTGCTGGCTAATCAGGGTGATGGCATTGAAAACGCCATGACAAGTATTTGGAAGTGCCTGCTGCCCTATCAGATTTCATTGTCCTTAATGGTAAATGGCTGTTTGTTTCACCAACCATAAAAGCGCATCTTCAGCAGAACTGCAGTACACTGGATGGGAATGTGGTGAAAGCTTTCGACACCAGTTCCTGAGGAGAATACGTGCCTGTAGGTTCATTTAAATATAGCATTCTGATGACATTAGTCAAAGTTGGGTAGGCAGTCCCTGCATTTAGAAAACTGCAGCTGTTAAAAAGGAGGAGAGGAGTACAAGTTGGCTTCAACTGGGTATGTTACATATTTTCCATACATTTTTAAGCAGCTTATAGAGTGTAAAAAAAAAACCCCAAAAAAACACAGTAATGTAATTAAATACCAAGAAATGCTTAGCAGGGGTTTGAATTAATTGTCCTATAGAATTATAGTTGATGGTATCACTAGCCGCTTTAGTCATTTTGTGTGTGGATTCTAAAGATATGCATAGGTAAGGTATCTGTAAGGAGATGGATGCAACATGCTGCTGTTCTATTTCTCAATGCATTTCTGCTTAAGAGATCACTATTCTTTATCAAGACTTTTTTTGCTGATTTGACATGTTTATAGTTAATCAGCCTGTGAGTTTACTGACTCTGCAGGGATATGTTTCTCCAACTTCACCACCAACTGTTTATTTAAAAACATTCTTGTGTCTCTATGGAGTATTTCATTAAGTCCAGCAACAGTAAAGATATCCTAATCCAATTTAAATTACAGCTGCAACCCCAGAAAAAAAGAGAAACTGGAAATAGGGTTAAATACTTTATGAGGGGACAGTGTCTTTGGTCAGATAAAGACAGAGGCAGCTTAAAACACATCTGATATAAATATGCAGATGCAAATGAAAGAGCATGCCCTGTGCTCTGTAAATCCAGCCCAGCCTTACATGCTGTATAGCACATGCATTGTCTGCAGCTGTGATAAACATGTGCTGTCAAAGGAGCGATACAGGACAAATCAGATTGAAGGAGAGAAGAAATCAAAATAGACAGCTTCCTCCTGTGTTGTCTGCTTTAGCTCTTCTGTTATAGTGTTTTTACACAGCAGGTTCCTTCTGCACTGCTTTGACTTTATTGGTGACATACTTCAGATGACAGCGTCAAATAGAATCAGTCTTCTTCTAACAACCGCTTGCTCTCATGTCAAATATGTTTCTGACATAAAAAAAAAAAAAAAAGTATTATCTCTCAAAGGTTGAGTGAACAGAAGTTTTGAAATAGACAAACTTTCCGCGTGGTATTTATGTGTCTGAATAGCAGACACTTTTTCCGCTATTACAAGTAGTACATTGCATCCGACCAATAAACATAAAATCACTTTTAATGAATAGTCAACATACTTTAATAACAGAGAAAGTTGTGTAAGCATTATTGTAAGACTCCATTTGTCATCATTGAGTCCAACACTGGACAGTTTAACTAAAGTTTTCTCAGACTCTTAATGGGCATTTGGCAGTAGGAATAGAGAGAGAACAATAAAAACAGAGTGAGGGTGGGGAAATGTGCACAAAAAAAATATTTACTCTAGCCCCCATATGCTGGAGATAAAGGATTTTCTCTATTTACATTGAGCTTATCAATTATTGCTTACAAAGCCAGTCACCCTTTGTCAAACCTGTATTATGTAATTCTGCTTCCCTTTGTCTTGTTTATATTCTGGAGGGGACAGTTTGTTTATTTTCCAGTAAGGCAGAGAGGTGATGTTGGCAGGAACCTCACTCCTGCACCCCATTCTGCTTGCTTTCTTACTATTATTAGTTTTGACAAAGGAAAGGATACTGTGAGTGAAAGCGGGTGTTTTTTGTTTTTTTTTGACTTATTTCAACAAGGTTCAGCCCATGGCAATTGAAGGTGATGGTCCCAAGTCAGAGCCAATTTTACAAAGTATTACTGATCACCTGGAGGGACTCAATATCACCCCTCTCACTTGTCTAGGTAGAGTTGAATAGGACGTTAAAGTAGCTATGTCAACACTGTGTTCAGCTGAGGCCAGGTCCACACGAAACCACATCTTTTTCTTCGCTCTTTTTCTTTGTCGTTATCAAAATGTGCTCTGTAAACATGAAGTCATTTCAGGAATTATCTGTCCACGCGAAACATGAAAACAATGTAATACAAATGCCGGGATTGTATGTGGCGTTGTAATGCTCTCATAAAAAACTGAGAAGAAGACGTGGAGCATGTGCATAAAGTTTGCTTGGTTCTACCAAGTCTGATCCAATATTTCCTACTGGTTCTGGTTCTGTGTACGGTAGATCCAAGAGCATGTAGCTAGTGAATATTGTTAGCTATGGTTGTTTGTTGCACATTGTAATGAAAGAATAGCCAAAGATTTTGATTCAATACTTCAATAAGCTCAATAACTGTTGTAGCACAAGCACTAATCTGTAGTCTGCCATTGTTGTTGTTGTTGTTGTTGTTAAGTGGCATTTTGCTTCTGGGGTGAAAGGTTAGAGAGGTGGGGCTATGGCATCATCATTTAAGAATAGGGTTGATGGTTCGAATCTCACTCTATCCTAGCCAGTTCATCACCCTCCTTGCCTCCAGTGCCACTCACACTGGTGTATGAATGCTCTATGATTGTTTGGTGGTGGTCAGAGGGCCTGCAGCCACGCTTCCATCAGTCTGCCCCAGGGCAGCTGTGGCTACAAACATAGTTTACCACCACCAGAGGGGGAATGTGAGAGTGAATGAATAATGGATCAATAATCTAAAGCACTTTGGGTGACTTGAAAAGCGCTCTAAAAAATGTAATCTATTATTATTTATTAAGAAACGTTGAGCGGTTGAGTCGTACAGACAAAGATGCGAAACCAACGTTTTCAAATGTATACACTCTGGGACTCCGTTTCAAAATGTTGCGATTTCAGTGACAGTTACATGTTGATGATACAAAACTTTTGCGTATTCAACCAAAACTGTCTTCACATGGACAGAGCCTTCCTTAGACATGCTTCATGATGATAAGCAGTGTTTTCTTTCCTCCCCATTACGTTTCTTTCACTGCTTTTGGAACAATTGAAATCAGCATAACGTTGTTTATTGTTTGGCACACTGAGTAAATTGTTTTCACTAACTCCCTCTGAGCTACTGTGAACCATCTCATTGTTTTCATTTATGTCTTTTTCAGATACCTTATCATCGGGGAATGGTCATTTCAAGCACAGCCCCATTTAAAAAAAAAAGTTTATTTCCTCTCTGCTGCATTCAGCAGAGTATTAAATATTCTGTTCATAGAGGGGCACAGACCACCCACATTTGTGCATTCAAGTTTCATAGAATGAAGATTGCATGATGATAGGTTGTTACCAATAACACGTTTCCTTTGCTATTTATTTGTTTATCAGTGGGATGACTCAAAGCTTCTTGCACTGATGAAACATGATGGGAGGGTGAAGCAGTGCAATGTTAGTGTCTAGTCTGTTTGATTGAAATACTTCCGGGTGCCCTTCTAGTTGTATAGAAGTAAGTAGAAGCAACCTAAAATGAATGTGTTTCTCAAAGCAGACACATCAGAATCTGGAATTTTATACAATCGACTCTGACCATCTTCTCTGCAAGAATGGCAGCAGCATGTCTTTGGTGTGCCACACAATAAAGAGATCTCCACTTCACACACCAGTGTAACCATTTGAACAGACCTGCCGCAGGCCACAGCTGAGCTGAGCAGAAAATAGCCTAATCCTTTTGGCAGCTCCAAATAACGGACCCTATTCAGTTCTTCTAAAAACAGATAGAACCCAACAAAGCAATGTCAAGAGACAGATCCCACTGTTTAGCCAAGCAATGGGTTACACATTGGTTACACACTGATGCATATTTAAACAGATTCATATGTTCTCTATACACTGCAAACAATACAGCATGAGTATGTGTGGTCTGATGTAGCTATAAACAAAAAGCCCCTGCACAAATATCCTCTATTTCTGTGTGAAAAATAGTTCTGTGTTTGTGTGGACAAATGCTTTCCTTTTGTTGCTCTATTCCAGTTTAATATCATACTTTACAGCTTCCCCACGATGCTTATGTTACATCCAAGGTGCCTTACAGTTAAATCAAAGGGAAAAAAAAAAATCAATGACTGTTTATATTCTGTGGTTTCACTGTTTCAAGTTCAGAGGCACATTTGTTAGACCTATTGTTTACATCATCCAGAAAATGCCAAGACAATGTCTTGACCAAATATGAAGCTGAGGTCCTGAGAAAAAGAGATAAATGCATTACCTCGTGCTGTCCCCTTGCTCCTTCTGATAAGATAAAGAAGGGTCACATTGACTGTGTGAATAGTGCGTCTGTAGTTCAATAGCCTTTTATCAAAGCTATGTTTGAGCTTCATCGGGTCTTCTCTAGATAACTTTTCTGTTTGGTCAAAGCTTGTAGCATTTACTGTCTCAAAGCTTGCATACTAATGATTTATTTACTTTGTTTTCTCCCAGAGAAGTCGCTACACTGATTTGATGTTTTCCCATGTCTTGCATGAAAAGCTTTAATTTCTTGCTGTTTTAAAGCACACTCATGCCTGACCTCATGTGTCATCAAGTGTCTGTCACTCTTTCCCATCGTTTGTAAAAGGATAAAGAATGGAGGCATTCAGTAAAGTCAAATAGTTTAATTTCATGGACATTCGACACATAAAATTGTGGCTTTGTTATAAACCCTTTTGTCTGCTTTGGCAAAACTAAGTCTCCCTGGATATATATTAAGCTGTCTGGCTGTTTTAGCCGAATTCCATCCAGGCCAATCACTAACTCACACACAAACACACAGGCATGCATGTGCACATGCAGATAGTATTCAAAGCAGCTGCATCTTGATGCTTATGGCCCCTCTCTAAATGTCTTCCCAGGCCTCTGGCTCACAGTTCAGTCTGCCCATCCAGATTGAATCCCCTGACTGGCATCACATCTGTGGCCCCAGCTCCTTGGCTTAAAGATATGTGCTGTCTGGAGCATGAAGGCTTTTTACAATACTGTGGAGGAAACAATGCATGTGGAGATATTTGCAGTTGAAGGCTTTTCAGACCTCATATTATTAGGTTTCATGACATGTCTCATTAAAACAAAAAAAATGTAGCTCATGAAAAGTTAAAAATAGGAAACATCAGTGTTTCGAGTTAAACTGTAGGTTGTCAAGGCATAGAAAGATTGTTTCCCAGCTGTAGTCTGACATGGTAGTTGGCGTTATTAAACACACAGTGTTGCAGTGGCTCAGTGGTTTGCACTTCAGGGCTTTTCTGTGTGGAAACTGCATGATGTACTCACATTTGTGCATGTTTTCTCCAGGTATACTAGTGTCCCAGTTGATTAAAAACATGTATTTTAGGCTAATTCTCCATTGGCTCCTGCAAATACTTAACTTGGGTTAAATGCAGAGGACAAATTGACCTGTGGGAATCAGTAAGGATAACATGAACACAAGCTGCTGACAATTCACACTTAAAGTTCTATTTCCAGTGTAATTCAACAGAAAATGTCTGCACAGTGCAAGCATGTAATATTTTTAGCCAAGCCATCTGGCTGGCCACAGTGCTGACTCTCTGTTTCTGCCCAGTGTGCATGGTTGCAGGCTCTCTGGCCTGTGTGTTAAAGTGAACTGAAGAACGTGCCCCCATTTAAAATTGGGTTTGTCGAGTCCAGTGTTCTGAAGCAAGAAAGTAGAAAATGTGACTCATAAATTGCTTTTGAATGTGACAAAATTCAGAGTAAACCAAAGTGCAAAACCAAATCTTGTATTTATCATTTATTTTATGGACATTTTCAAAAATGCAGCTCATTAAGTTGAACCTGCACAGTGAAGCGTTAACCTGTGAAGCTGTTAAATGGCACAGTGGTACTTTGTGTCCGCCGTGTCTTCAAGTCTGTGCTTTATCTTTTAAGTTAAAAGAGCAATAAAATATATATGCAGCAGGTTAAATGGTGCGAGATCTGTCCGTAACACATATCTGATCATTAAACACTTGGCATCTACCGGCACATAAAATCATCTCGCTCGTACTTTTCTTCCTGGGGTGAAAAAAAAAAGTATTGTTTACATGCCAGTCACTAGCAGGACGGCTGAGAGGAGGGGGTGAGTGACAGTCACCATTCACCACCTACTCTGCCACACTTCAGCACATAAAAACATGATTGATATGTGTAGACGAGTTTGTAGAAGCAGTCAGTCAGTTGTCAGTGGCACAGTGGTGAGCTAAAATGTATTAAGTGGGCAGGTCTGTGGCCTTTAATACTTTGATTAAACAATAGAAACTTACCTAAAGATCTTCTCACCACTTTACTAGCAGACAGAGATTTCCTGACGCAAAGAGATCAGCATAATAATAATCTAATTAACTAAGCTTGTGCCTCATGCCTCAAGCTTTTTCATATATGTGATGGTTATTTAATAGTCAAACAGATGAGATTTGTATATTGCAATGATTATCTCATGCTTATAAGATCATTGCATTAGTTGGAAACATACTTGGAGCATAAACTGCCATGTTACTGTCCCCTTGCGATTGCTGCTAAGAAATGGTCTTGTACAACTGATCCCAGTTTAACCCTCGAGTGCATTTAATCGGTCTATCGGGAGTCGTCACGTCACCATTGGCTGCTGCCATTAATACAAAATGAAATAAGCTAGTTAGTAGTAATATAAAGTGCTTTAACCTCTTGATACCAATGATATGCTTTTAATTGCTTTTCTGATGTATTATACCTCACCATATGTTGTGCCACGGTCGTTGTGTAAGGGCATATCTGTCAGTGAAAAATAAGTCCTGTCAGGAGAGTTGATTGCTTGTTTGAAAATCACTTTAATGCTTGTAGTTGCTGACAGCCCAGGTCATGTAATAAATGATTTGTCAGGAAGTTACATTTTATTGCAACCTGGGTTTATTTCACTTTCCTTCTTGTTCTTTGAAATAGTAAACAAAGACTTCCATAGAACAAAAGGGGGAGGAAAATGAATTAGACAGAACACAAAAGTAATCCTTGGCTTAAATTTGTTAAGAGTGAACAAATCTGAGCATTAGCAGGTGGGTAATATATCACAGCTCTACTCAGAGTCTAATCAGGATCCCAGCCGGAGGCACAGCCATGCTCTGACCCCGTGAAACGACTTTGTCCTCTGCCTCATCATTGGGGAGGTGGGGAGATCAAAGAGGAAGTCATTTTTGGCTCTTCCAAAACAATACTGTGGATGTAATTAGCTTTGTTCCGATAACATTCACACAGCACATCCCAGAAAAGGGTGTGAAACTGTGCACCTCGTAATCAGATATCTGCACTGTAATCAGGAGACGATCTTAATGACCTGTGTTAAATGCCAAATGCTCTTTCAGTTCCATCCATTTGCAGCCTGATCACATCCACTGTCATGCCAGAAATCTATTGAACAAATTTAACGAATGATTACCTTTTTGCCTCAAATGATACACGTCTGCAGAAGTTTAACTTCAGACTTTTTCTTGTCTTTTGAAGAATCTGATCTTTAGTTGTTTGGGGGAACTGGGCAGTATTCAGTGGTGAAGATTTGGCGTTTTTTGATATCCAGGCAAAACTCAATAGGGAATCCTCCTGTTCTCTGAAACTCAAGACAGTTGTAAGGTATTAATGAGAGACTGTGTGAATTATTTATGTGCATTGATAATGTCTCATTTCTATTTTGGATGGCCTGTGGCCTCTGACTGCCAAGGTAAAGTTAGTTTTAGACAGGTCTTTGTATTTGTTCCCTAGTCTCACTTCAGTCACTTTTATTTGAAGATCTTGCAATCCTGCAGCCTGGGCAACCATAGGAAAGATTTCCAATATTTTCTCTTCGAAATTGTGGAAGGTACAGCTTACCAATGTGCCTGTGTTTAGCAGAAAGGGGATTGTTAAATCCTTTTTTTTTTCCTTCACTGTAGTAACAGATACATGTATACATTTTTTATTTGCTTTCACACAATGTAGAAGAACCATTCACTCAAACAAAACCCTACAAATGTTAATAAGAAAGACGCATTTTTAAAAAAGAAGTTTTGGCTGAATCGTGGGCGTCACTGGGGCCTATTTCAGTTACCGATGGGCGAAGGGGGGATACATCCTGAACATGTCATCAGTTCATCGCGGGGCTGAACATATAGAGACAAACAATCAGTCTCACATTCACACCTATGGACAGTTTAGATTAACCTATTAACAGTGTCACTGAGATAAAGACAGGAGGCAGAGATGGAGGGAGCAGAGATGAAGATGAGAAGGTTCTCTGTGGGAATGACCAGGATGGATAGGATCAGGAATGAGTAGATCAGAGGGACAGCACATGTTAGAGGTTTTAGGGATAAACGCAGAGAGGTCAGGCTGAGATGGTTCAGACATGTCCAGAGGAGAGAGAGGGAATATATTGGTGGAAGGATGGAGAGTGTGGAACTGC
>JAPSES010000249.1:15102765-15137564 GCA_029822895.1 Maxillicosta whitleyi
AATTTCATTAGGTTTGGTCAATAATTAACTGAGATACTGAGAAACAAAATTTTTGGCCCCATTGACCCCAATGTTAAATTTCAAAATGATCCAGAATCCAGGATTTCTTCCGGATCACCCCTAAAAGTTAATGGGTTCTTCCCAGCCCCACACTCTACCCCTTCACTAAATTTGATGGAAATCGGGTCAGTAGTTTTTGCGTAATCCTGCTAAAAAACAAACAAACCAACAGACGCCGGTGAAAACATAACCTCCTTGGTGGAGGTAACTACTCAGGAATATATAATAGCTGTGTGGTGCCGATGTAAATGGTCAAACAAATTAGTTGTGTCTCCTCTCATTGTGCTGACAAGTGTAAGGCATGGTTCACACAGAACATATGCTTCAGTATCATCCTTCTTGTAGCTGAAATAATTCCAAATAAATGATGTTGCTTTTCTTTTTGGTGCCAAGTCTTCATTTTCGGGGATTTTTTTCTTGTACGTTATTCATTTTTTAGTGTTGTTACCAGTGACTCACTCCATGTGCAGGGGCGTGGTCTGCGTTGGCAAACTGATTAAGAATGATTGTGATTGGTGCAGGCAGTGTGTGTGTCAGATACCCAGGATGAAATTAGATGACAACACGCTGAGTTAATTTGCCTCCTAGATTGCAGGACCTGTAATGTGACCTGTATTGCGCACACGTACATTGCGATGACGATGTTCAAACGATATACTGTGCAGTTCTAGTAGAGAGTAAAAGAACCTCAGTAAGTCACAATCAAAGTTTAGAGAATTAGAAACTTTAGAAAAAAAACTGATAATATATTGTATGTAATCAGGACTGATGCTTTCACTTTGTCATTTTGTAATCTTTCTGGGAAATTGTTGTGATTGCAGTTTTGATTTAAGTGAACATGCTGATTACCAACATCATTTTGAAATGTGTGTGTTTTTTTTTTTTTTTTTTTTTTTTGATTTGTTTGTTTTGTTTTTTCAACTAAAACAGGCAAACTTTAAGCTAGTAGCCATCAAAAAAGTAACTTTAATTTGTCTTTTTATTTTTCTGTCAGTTTCCATGGAATTGTTTATCACAAAAAGCAAAAATTCTCTAGACACACACACAGCTGACCTTCCAATTGCAGCCTTTTGAGTATCTATAATTGCACAAGCTGAGACTGCGATCCTATTAATTGTGTATCTCTACCTCTAACCGAAGTACACACCGCTGACAGACCCCTGGCCCCTTGATTCAGCGACGAAAGCAAAGACGAAAAGAAATCTGTCAAGTGAAATCACCATAACAGTAAAGACCCTCACAGAACCACCAGTGTTTCTGGAGACTGTTTTCAGTAGCAGATCTGTGGCAGCCTTTACTTCAGCGGGTTATACACAATAACTGCCTTTTTAAACTGTCAGCGTTTGGTTGAGTTATTGGTACGTTTCTGCCTGATGTGTGAATAGCTTCTTTTTAATCATTCTGCATTTCACATATCAGTTCCTCCTTTCTTCATCTTTCACACTTCTATCACTTTCACTTCCAGACATGGAACTCGCTGTGCAGGAGAAGTTGCAGCTGCAGCCAACAACGGTGTGTGTGGTGTGGGTGTTGCCTATAATGCTAAAATTGGAGGTGAGTGAATTGCCCCCCCTGGCATTATAGAAGTGTTTAATTAAATATACTAATAAAGGAAAGGCAGTTTTGCTGTAGTTAAATTAAATGTAATAGGCATAATAATATCTATATTCACACTTATTGAAATGAAATATATATATATGTATAGTTTTATTTATTTATTTATTTCAATGCAACTGAGGCTGAGGTTACCTTTATTCTGAGACCTGAATCATATTTAACCACCTTCTTGACTCTTTTTTAAAGGGAATTCTTTTTTTCTGAGCAGAGTGCTCACTCTTAAATAGTGAATCGTCCTTCATCTATTGCTACTGGGAAAAATAACTTTTGAGTATTCTCTTCAGGTTTCTCGCTGGAAAATGTGTAGCTCACAGATTTATTAGGACTCCTGCCTCTTAAATCTCCATTGATTTCTTCTTGACATAAAGATGTGATGAAAATTTTCATCAAGATAGAAGTATTGTTGAGATAATAAATAAATGTTGCCTGGAAACCATGACTCAGTGGAGAAAATTATAGATTTAAGATTTCTGTCTGTAGCGATGAAGGGGATTAGCAAATTATGTTGATTTAAGTTCCCACTGCAGCAAATACCATGGGGTTAGATATTAGTTAAAATTGTCTTTTTAACTAAATTATCCATCTGTCTTTCGTCAATTAGATAAAAACAGTTGTTCAATATGTAAAGTATTTTGTTCAGTCCTTTGTGATGGAGCAAACCTAATTTAGTGCAACGCTGATGCAGAGGGAGCAGAGCTCACATCACAGCAGATGTATTTTGATCACAGGGTGAATCATTTGCCTGAAAAGAAACGTTGCTTAAATAATAATAAACCTGTCAATATGTGCAGATATCAATTCAAAGGCAAAGATATTCAAGAGGCTCATTTGGTTTCAACGTGCGATCACAAATTAAGTCTGAAAGGAGATGATTTATTTATTTATTCCTTATGTTTTTTTGGTCCCTTGAAAATGTTTGCATTTGATAAAGTGTGAAAAAGAGGCTTTTCGTAACTTTTGTCACAACACAATCTGTCAATGACATGATGGCAGCCAACAAGACTCAGCGGAGCCTGTGGAGCCTTGAGTGTTCCCATTCACAGATGTTACTCATAACTCTCCTTCTTTGTCTTCATTACCATTCATCTCCCACCGGAGAGGAGCGTTGGCCCTGTTCTCATAAATTACACTGTAGTGAATCTGTTCACGTCACGGGGTCAACAGATTGTTTTATAAACAGCTGTGATTTGCTCCCCAATACCAAAAAGTGTGTATGTGGGCATGGAGGCACAGGCAGGCGTGTTTGTGCAGACTCATAAAAAATATGAATTCTTTCTGAGAAATGATCAGCGATTAGTGTTAAAAACCTGTAATTGACCCTACTTGGCTCACAGTGTGTTTTCTTCCCTATGAGACTTGCCTTCCTTCTGCTTACACACACACACACACACACACACATACCTGCATCTCTACCTGCTACCCTTGACTTCCTGAAGCTGCAGGGAAGTTGCACAGCAGCGTCTTAATAAAGCCTCGTCAAACCATGGGAAGTTGATGAGAATTGTTACGACAGTGATTACCATTCCAGCTGCAATACCGTCTGCGCATAATAATTAGCGAGCGAAAACATTGCTCTTTATGTCACATGTTTAGCCCAGGTAAGTGCTTTCAGGCTACTCAGTATTCAAACTCCTGTTACACAGAATACCCACGCTTGCAGAGCAATTACTTCCTCTGCTCCAGCTCGACTGGCACACGCAGGTGCCCGTAGGTCCTGGCAGGTTGTCTAAAACAGATTATTGATACTTTAATATGGATGTTATCAGACGTAGTTTTGCCTCTGAGGTCCTCTTTCTGTAATGGACCTTATTTGGCCATATTTGAGGGAGGGGGCTGTCATTTCACGGCTCTCTACAGCCATTAGCATTGGGACGACTGATCTGAGGCTGCTCACTTCAAAGGTGCAGACAGAGCTGTGTTCAGGTATGATGAAAGGTGACATTTGGTGCTACCCTGTGGACATAAGTCTGTTGAAGACTGTAAAAACTCTATGCTTACTTACCCTATATGACTATATGTATGTCTTTGTACTGATAGGACGCGTTTTTTTTGTGTGTGTGTCTTTGTTGTAATAACCAGCTAGGTTTTTATTCATGTAAAGGTAAAATAGCGTGTGTCCATTGGAGCAGCACCAGTGGGTGACATTTTGCAGTTACTCATTAAAACTGAAAGTCTATGAAGTGTTTTGTTTTGTTTTGGGGGTTTTTTGTAGTTGCTGTTTCTTTTTCACTTTCTGTGGCAGAAGATAAAATAGAATAGTTCTTGTCCGATGTCTGTCTGTCTGTCTCTCTCTCTGACAGCTCTTTCTTGACTCTCTTGCTGTGCTTTTTCCTCTCGCTTTCTGACATCTCTCCTCCCATCTGAAGCCCCAATACAAATGTTCACATTCTTCTTTCCATCTGTCACTCTTTTCTGCACTAGTTTTTACATTTCTAGTTGGGGGAAACTAACATGTATTGCATCACATGTTTGGTTTACAGGAGTTCGCATGTTGGATGGAGAGGTGACGGACGTCGTGGAGGCCCACTCTCTTAGCCTCAACCGTCAGCACATCCACATTTATAGTGCCAGCTGGGGCCCTGAAGATGACGGCAAGTCACTAGACGGCCCTGCCAAGCTGGCAAAGGAAGCTTTTCTCGAGGGAATCACCAAGGTCGGTCAGAGCAAGAACACCCTCTTCCCTTTATAAGCATGTGTCAGAATCTGGCATTTCTCGACCTGAACACTTGTACGAGAAAAGGCGTAATTCGAGGTTACATCCTTTAGATTAGCATCTTTGGGTTGACTTTACTTAGATATTAAAGAATGGGATTTATTATCTAAGGCTAATGTCGCCATTTTTCATGTGTCAGCATGTTGCATCAAAAGACATTAGCAGAACACAAAATGATAAATGTGAGAGGAGGGAAAACAGAAAAGGAGCTGCAGTCACTGATGCAGAACATTATTTGGATTCAGAGACTGCTGTAATTGCCGTATAAATGAAGGAAACTGCAGATTTTCTTGTGGGGGGGGGGGGGGAATTTATATATCACATCCCAGATGTGAAATGCTCCACATATCATGGTGTGTTAGTGAGGGGGAAATTGCCTGACAGCATCACAACAGGACCTTTCTGGTTTGGCGTGTGTTCTTCTGGCAATGAGATAACCCCTAGCACTGAAGTGTTATCGTCTGGCCTCTGTAACCTGCAGCAAAGGCAGCGTCAGGTCAGAAATCGGGCTGCGATGTTCAGGAGTATTAGCTGCGGCTTCAAGTCTAGTGTGACATAGTGTGATTCAGGCACCAATAAACACACAGTAAGAGCATTTTTACCCCACCTACTAATGAGAGGTCATTTGTGAGATGGAAACATTCTAGTTGAAACCCTCAAGGAAATTAAATTGATAATCCTTCAGAAAAACAGCACGGCTCTAAATGAGTATGCTCATTTAAAGTCTCCATGGGGTTAAAAACACGGTGCATTTGTGCATGCAGAAACATGAAATGTGTCTGATTAACTGTGTCCTAAAATACACTGTTGAAACGGTGATGATAGGCAGGCAAGAATTGCAGAATCAAAACCAAAAATACTGGAACTGATGAAGTGACAGACCAGGCTGAAGCAGGCCCAGAGCAGAACAGACAAGCAAGTACATACAGTATATATAACAAAAGGAGCAGCAAAACAATCCTGCAGCTATCAAATGTGAGGTGACAAAACATTTTTTTTGTGTGTTTGTATTTGTGTATTTAGCCTCGTGTGTTTGTGGGTGACTGAGAGAAAGGAGCGGACACATTTTATGCATCTGTTTTCTGTCACCTTATTAATTTCTTCTTTGCCTTCCTCCACTACATTATTCATGTACTCTGTGTGGGATGTTTGAGAGGTCCCTGTACTTTGTTTTATCTGTTACTTCACCATATGTATTCCTGTTCCTGTAACGTGCTGTGAATGGAATATGCTATCCACCCACTTGGTATTAACTAGAGGTCGTAGAAACATTAAAATAATTCGCTCAGACGTAGTTTAATTTAAGATGTAAATTGATTCTTTTGATGACACAGCATAATTTAATCCAAATATCAGTCTCTTACAGTATATTGTACCTTACAGAAGAGTAGTGCTGAGTGATATACCAGAACTTCCTGCACAGTGTTAATTTTTCATATGCCTCCATATTGAAATATAGCTGGAACAACAGCTGGAACAGTAGGCAGTAAAAAAAAAAAAAGAGTCTACTAACTCCATGTGCCTTTCCTACCAGTAGTTTTAGTTTGATACACACAACTTAATACTTTGTTTTGCAATGTTATACGAAGGAGGCAGTGTTAAAGTTGCCAGCCTGCGTGTTTTTGCTTCATGTCAGTTTGCACGATCAAAATTCTGTAAGCATTTCACACAGACTGATGTCTTCGCATATTGCATCATTTTTGAAGGGCCGAGCGAATCCTCTATTAAAGGGGCAGTGCTGTATGTCGTGTCCCTGCCCTCAGGTAGTTAAACATAACACGTTGTGCACTTCTAATACCCCCTGACCAAATATAGTGTAAGATTCTGTTGAAATATTCTGCTCAAATAATTTAGATTAGATTATATTTGTGTAAAACCTATTACATAAATATTTATAATTGAAAGTACTCGGATATTATAACTGTACAAGGCCACTGGACCTTGACAAACTAGGTCAAGGTCACCTATTTTCAGTAGGCCTTTGCTCTATGCCAAGATGCATCCACAGTATAAATTTGGTGCAGATACAGTATGTCACAGGTGTCAAACATGTGGCCCGGGGGCCAAATCCGGCCCGCCAAAGGGCCCGATCCGGCCCCTGAGATTGAATTTGTGAAATGCAAAAATTTATTAAGAATAATTTGAATGTGTAGCTGTATATATGTATCCTGTTATTTATCAGCAGAGGTCAATCTTAACTGTTATTTAGGTTTGTAGGCACCTGTTTTGTTTCGTTTTTATTTTTGTTTTTATTATTCTTACTATTTGTGTGTTTGTTGATGTAAGTTTGTTATGTCTGTTTTGTGATTGTTCATACTATAAAAGAACAGAGAGCTGCTGCTTATTGATATAAGATTATTGTTTTTGCAATGACGCAGATGTTTAATATTCTTTGCTGTCTGTGAAAAAGATAAATAAAAAAATAATAATAATAATTTTAGTTCCATATTGAGACCAATTCAATGTCGTAATAACTTATAAATAGTCACAAATCCAATTTTTTGTCTTTGTAAATTACTTGAAATGTCTTAAAAGAAGTATGCGATTTTAATAATATTCCACCTGTTACTAAATATTTTGTGTATCTGTCGATTCAATGTGATCTGTAAGTTATGATGTACATATGGAAATGATAAACTAAAGCATAGTGTTGATATTATTCACATTGTTTGAAGGGATAATTTGTAGATTTAAACATTTTCATCAGGTCATTTTACTTTTTTCACTGTAAAATATAAAGAAAAGTTTAGAGTTGACATTATTTATATATTATTCTGTCATTATTTTATTGTTTCAGCCCTTTGCACATCAAATATAGTCGAATGTGGCCCCTGAACTAAAATGAGTTTGACACCATTGCAGTATGTCGATGTCTAATGTGATTATGTCATTGAATGGACAGACAGACGTCAAAACAATTACACTGTCCCTTCAGCCAGAAGTTTACCATTGGTAAAAATTACCCATATAATATCTATCACCTGAGCGTTTAAAATGAACAGCTCTGACATCGTGCAATGTTATGGATTGTAGAGACGTGGGCCCAATCCCAATTCTAAATTCCCAAAACCCAATTCACTAAACTGTGACAGTTCTGACTTTATTTGGATGATTCTGAACAGATCTTCAGTGCAGTTATTGGCAGCACAGACTGTACAGAAAACCAATTAGATTTGTGTTTTTACTGTGGCTGGTCTCTGTCTAAAAACACATCTAAACTACAAGAACTATAAAGTAAACTATTGGCTGATGCAGCAGTTAAGAATAGACGCAAGAAACAACCAGGTATGAGGTTTTTTTTTCCCAAGAGGAAAGCTTGAGCATACCATAATATAGGTGTGTGTAAACAATGAGCTTTATGCTTTATTCAGTGAATGATACAGTCTGTGCATATATAGTGTGATTCGTTGCCCGGGTTTTTTTTTTTTTTTTTTAATCTGAAGTGTGTTCTGCTGTTGAGTTTGAAATATTAATATAAATGCTACATATGCTACCCCTTCAATCAAAGTCTTTATTATACACACAATAGCCTATATGGCTATTTCTATTTTCTGCTGTAGCTGGACAGTTAATCATTAAGTCATAGTCATAATCACACTGTCAGCCTGTGCAGTCATAGAACTCCAAAAACCTGTAATTTAAAGGCCCAGATTTAAGAGGACTTAAGGTGACCTAATTACAGAAATGAAAAAAAAAATCCATTATATGGTGACATATTGGATTTAGTGGCACTGTGCAAAGAGGCGCAGAGTAAAACATGGAAAATGAAATTCACGGTTATTGCAAAATAACTTTTTAATCAAACCGTGCAGGCGTATCCTCTGTGTACTGACAGTCAAAGAAACTGCAAACCTAAATAAAGAAGGAAACCGGCAGAACAAGTGAGCAGTGAACTGATAATAATTACCAGGAAATGTTGAAATACACAGCATTATAAAAAAAAACAGGACAACATTACAAAAACTGATTAAACTGTAAAATAACTTTAAGGCTTGAACAAAAGGACGCTGTGGTTGGTTCTACCCAGAGGCTATCACAGAGCAGCATTGCCCTGACTGCAGATGACCCACTGCCCTTTCTCTGTATCTCCAGCTCTGCCTCAGGGACAGTCAGCAACAACTGGTCAGTCAGTTCACTCCAGGATATTATTGTGTGTTGAAAAATAAGGTCACCAGTGTAGGAAGGGGCCAAACCAACCTGTGCATCATCATATAAGCAAAACTTTCATATCAAATATAAACTCCACAGGTAACGAGATGTGGCGTTGATGACGCAAACGCACAAAAACAAGATATTTAGTATTGTTTGACAGACGAGACGTAATGGGTGAGGTCTCATACGCTGTGTATTTTAGGAGATTGAAGTGTAAATCCTCCCCGCAGACATTATGTTGTCATTTATCAGACCCTAAATTATATTCAGCGGAGCATATTCTGTAATTACATTTCCTCTGTTTGTTATCTGATGCTCAACTGCAATAAGTTGCCTGACATTATGATGTATTAATAAGAGTTGTGCCTACAGCGGTACAGTGTTTCTGTAGAAAACACGTAAGTGACGAGGCATTTAAGCGGCGAGACAAACGTCTTTGTCAGAGGCAATTTCTCACACTTCAGGCAGCTCTTGTTAGTCTAACTTATTCTGTTGTTGTGTGAGGCTTACGACACTGCGTATGTTCTTATACCAAAGGGACGCAGCGGGCTCGGCTCTATCTTCGTGTGGGCCTCTGGTAACGGCGGCAGGGAACAGGACAGCTGTAACTGTGACGGCTACACCAACAGCATTTACACCCTGTCCATCAGCAGCACCACGCAATCAGGCAACGTGCCGTGGTACAGCGAGCCCTGCTCCTCCACCCTCGCTACCACCTTCAGCTCCGGAAACCCGGGGGAGAAGCAAATAGTAGGTGTACATACACACACACACACACACGCACATACAGTGTCAGATATTATGTAGGATTGTTCTCATACCTTTTAACACTGTATGAATGTCTAAATTATAGAAATATTCATACGTGATCTAGCTTAAAACTTAAGACTTCACCATGATCAGTGAGCCAAAAGTTAATACTGGAATTTATCCAAAGTAAAGACATTCTTTTTTTTTCTTCTATAAATCAGAAATCAGAATCAAGCTCACGTAATCAGAGAACCTGATGTGTATCATACAGCGAGTAAAGCTCACAAACACTGAGAGATGTCACACACTTGCTTCAAGCTGCTTGTCAGCTGAAGAAAGACATGCCTTAAGGACATAGAATAACATAAAACAACCATAAATCTGCCATTCCTGCCAAAATACACCAGAGGCGTGCTACAGGCAGGCAAACACAGCTCATCAATTGGGTGAAATTGCAGTTGTTGTTTTTTTTGTTTGTTTGTTTGGTTTTTTTTATTAAATAAACTGCTGCAACAGCTTTGTGCCATTGCTGCAGCTGAAAAAAGCCGTCTTTTGTTGTTTCTGTGGGTGCATAAAATTGTGTTTTTGTCCAGGTAATCTTTTGTAAGTGGTTCATTTGTGTTTTGGGGCACAGAACAGTGAATAGATGTGGTCATCTGAGGTTATGTATTTTGGGTAGCGAGAGAAAATTAGGTTCTTTTAGTAAAGTATGTTGACCTTTTTTGCATTTTTTTTTATTGTTATTCACCTTGGCTTGTGTTCACACCTAGAAAGCACAATATGTAGCTTACTAACAATATATTCACAAGTATTGTTTTATTATTGTATAAGGGAAAATGAGCATGTGGCTGCTAGATTAAAAAAAAATATGGGCAGATAATGTTTGTTTCCTGTAACATAATTCAACTTTTTTTTTTTTTTGTTAATATGTTGCCAGGTTAATATGTTTGCCGCTTTGAACAAATTGCACTGGCAAAAGCACTAATCAGTAAATATATTTAACTCCGATAATGAAATATGGCAGTTGTCATGTGTAACAGCCTGTCCTCCCTTTGTTTATTCCCCTGAATCTTATACAAATAATGGCCATTAGTGCCACAATCTGTCAGGCTTTGAAACCAAGAATCTGTGCGTAACTTTCACAGCTCGCCTTGCCTTCGGGCTGCTTGTCATTTCTGACGTGCCCCCATCGCATCCCAGACAAGACTTGTTAGATTCAGCCACTGGCAGAAGCCAACAGCAGGCGTACAAGCGGAGTGTTAACATACTCAGTGTCTCTCATTCTCACCGCTTAACCTGGCTGGAGCTGATTTGGCTGACATTCACTGCTCAGACTGTGACCCTTTGGCGGCGATCCACAGACCTGAGACTGCACCTACCCGCTGATCCTCCATCCTGCCTCCAATCGCCACCGACAGAGCTCGCACTGTCCCCAGTCCATCCCACGTTGTGAACTTATTCGAAGTGAAGCAGCAAACTCACTGTATCGTATCGACTGTGACACTCCTTCTTTATTTTTCCCTTCCTCCCCTGTCTCCAAGGTGACCACAGACCTGAGGCAAAAATGCACAGACTCGCACACGGGGACGTCAGCGTCTGCGCCACTGGCTGCCGGGATCATCGCTTTGGCTCTGGAGGCCAAGTGAGTGACAATGACACGCCGTCCTTCTACAGCTACTATTACAGTCAAACCCAAGCCAAATATGAGTCTCACAGCTGGGAATAAAAAAAAAAAAAAACCTGTTTTTTAATTTGTTATGCTCCAGTGGCAGTTGAAGGTGGTGTTTGTGTGTTCAAACGCATGTTCTCCTGTCTGGAAATGCATCTGGGATTCAGAGCTGGCCTAAATCCTGGCCCAGAAATTCTTTCCTCAGCAAATTAAGCTTTTGATAATCAGTTAATTAGCAAGACAAATCAGCTTCTCCAGCCCACACAGACATCTGAATACCTGTAGGGCCGGCAGTGAAGATTTCAACTCGACAACGTCTTTCATTATCGCTCACTCAAGACTCCAGGTGTGACAATCCAAGTTTCTGTCAGCAGCTCTAATGTGTTCCGTCACCGTCATATCTGTAGTCATATCTTGTGTGTGTTAAGTACCCCAATCATTCATCGTAATTTTCCTAATGCAGTCATTAGCTGACGGGTGTCATCAAATCTGTTATTACGCCACAGACCGGTTTCAGATCGGTTATACACCCTCAGCGTCTGTGGGTTATCTCAGCACCCGTCACAGCAGAGCGGGGCGCTGACTGACAGAGCGAATGTTGACACCATGTCGCCTATCTCACACTTTCAACACTAAACTGGAGTCTGCACCCCCTGCCCCCCCCCCCCACACACACACACACTACCTCCCTTTCCCCTTCCCCTCTGACAGACAGCAGTAATAACATGGTAGCTACTTTATCAGACTGGGCCCACACTGGAATTCAAAGAGATGGAATCATTTAATAGGCAGGGTGTTTTGGCTTACTGGTGTTTTATTATTTTATTTTTCCCCCCTTTTCACTCTCGACTGAGGTGACATTGAGTGGATGGGGGATCTTGTCCATTAATAACACATGAGAGGATGTGAGATGTGAATGCTGATGTGAGAGCAGCGGAGGTGATGCGCCACAGTGCAATTCTGTGTTTCTATTTCTGTCATCTGCGTCGCACTCAGTGAACAATGTGATTCATGGTTTGATTATCACACTGTCTATTCCTCACTGGTGACTCAAAAAACTTCTACTCACAACGCTCCTGCACCGTTTCTCTTAATAAATCCATATTATATAAGACAAAATTGTATTGACCTGCTGGGTGGAAGGTGACCCTACTTACCAATCCAAGACTTTATTAGACAGTGTCATTACACACACAATGTTCACTGATTTACTGTGTTCCCTGACCTTTCAACACAGCAGATTATAATGTACCTTAATAGTTACATTTTACACTGATGTTAAAGCCCCTAATGTGTACCTATATCTCTGTTATGGTTGACTGACATATACCTCAGGGCATCCTCGGTATAATCTTTCAAACGGTGTAGACGTCCTTGCTCTATATGTTCAGCTGTATCACATTCCAGGTGTGTCTAAAGACTCCTGACCTTTTTCATCTCCTCTTGCTCCTCACATTTCCTGCACAGTATTGTCATGCGGTCGATGTCAGCGAAACCTGACTGTTCTCATAACGTGCATAATCTAGAAAGTAATACAGTACATTCCTCCATCAGCAAGTCAATACATGTCCACTTCACTGTGTTTTTTTCCAGTATGAACCTGACCTGGAGGGACATGCAACACCTGGTGGTGAGAACATCCCGGCCCCAACACCTCAGCGCCGGGGACTGGAAGACCAACGGAGTAGGGCGCAGAGGTAAAGAAGAAATGAGGAAATAAATGTCATAAAAAATGAAAGAAGATATCAATTTTGTCTCACATTGTGTCAATCAAATGTTATACTTCAACTCAGCAACTTTCATCTGACATTAAATTTTTAGCATGGGTTCGATTTTCTGGGTTTTTTCCACATCCTTCAGAAAACCTTTAGAGAATTCTTTGACTGTTGATAAGGTGTGTGTTGATCTAGACTTCTCATTTTTATATATATGACTGAATCTACTGGGATCTCCTGGACAGCCCTGAAAGTAGTACCAGCACCTCAGGCTGATAACTGACAGTTCAATGTTAGAAATAGAACCTCAGATAGAGATATAGGGATGGATGGATGGATGGATGGATGGAATGGTGGATATAATGGATGGATGGATGGATGTAATGGATGGATAGATGGATGGATGGATGGATGGATGGATGTAATGGATGGTGGATATAATGGATGTAATGGATGGATGGATGGTGGATATAATGGATGGATGGATTGATTGATGGATGGATGGATGGATGGATGGATGTAATGGATGGATAGATGGATGGATGGATGTAATGGATGGTGGATATAATGGATGGACGGACGGAAGGATGGACGGATGGATGGATGTAATGGATAGATGATGGATGGATGTAATGGATAGATAGATAGATAGATAGATAGATAGATAGATAGATAGATAGATAGATAGATAGATAGATAGATATTACACAATTGATCTACTAATCCTATCAATATTTACCATAATCACCTACTGCACACTGGTTGCTTTAGCTATTTATTATTATTACTTTTTTTGTCACTTTAACATTTTTTTTTTAACATTTTTTATTGTTCTATTGTATGTAATGTATATCGTCTTGTGCTGCTGTACATTTCCCCCCTTGGGTGATCAATAAAGTATATCTTATTTTATCGTATGTAAATAATTTAGATAAACTACAGTTTCTGAGCTTTCCTTCCTCATCAGATATGACCCATTTAGACGTTCAGAGGCTCCGTAGAGAACGTGGAAACACTGTCAACTTCTATAACATCGAGTCACCATGGAGTTTGATAAATGACAGCGGATGCAGATGTTTATTTTTATGTTCAGTTAATAATATATTATTTTGCAGAAAAGTCACTTTTGCTTAAATTTTCTGCTTTAATGTAATGTAACCTTTGAATTTGCTCTGAGTGTTTATGAACATCTACATGATTAGTAAATTAAATATTGGAAAAAACCTCATCGGAGCATTTTATTACAGTAAATAGCAAATCATTTGCTAATCACTACAAAAATAGTTTAAGGTGTTTAAGGGTTAAACTGAAGTTGTAATTAGTTTATTCTTTAGTGTGTGTTGTGGAGATTGCTGTATATGAAAATACCTGAGTTTTGTTGAAAAATACAAAAGGCAGAGGATAATTATAAGAGAATAATTATAATAAATGGTGATAAATTACAGGGAAAGAGAAAACCTTTATCTGTAATAGTTGTGTTACATAAGAAACTCATGAACTGATCAGAAAAAGACACAAAAGTCAAACACCTCTTAGTTCTGACATACTTTTAAATTTCTCATCCATTTTTCATTTTTACAATATCAACCACTTCTGACTACAAAAAGTAAGTTTTTAACAATGTTGAACAGAGAGAGTCAAAAAGGTCATTTTTGAGTTTTTTAGGCGAAGACAAGGGTGATGTGGTCACTTTGATCCGAAGATGTGGTTTTTCTTGTGCAGAACCTCATGAAGTGATCAGAAAATGACACAAAAGTCAAACACCACTTAGTTCTGACACCTAGAACTCGTGTGTGTGCGTGTGCATGTGTGTGTGTGCGTGCGTATTGCAAATGTTCACTTAATAAAAGAACACAGACTTGGTGTTCAGAGGATTTTATTGCTCTATATTTGCCAATATGTCTCTCCCTTCACCTGTCACTCTTTCATCCTCTCCTAATCCCTCCGTCTTATGTCCCCACAGTGAGCCACTCGTACGGCTACGGGCTCCTGGATGCAGGATCTATGGTGGCTTTGGCACAGAACTGGACCGCAGTGGGGCCACAGCACCAGTGTGTTCACACCATGCTCTCAGAGCCAAGGTTAGAGCAGTCATCTTGAATTGCTTGTGGGTAAATTAAAGTAAGTTTTATTGTTATTATATGTGATCGCAGCGCTTTCATCCCGCCCGGGCTGATGGATATCGCGGTATTCTCCTCGGAGCTGGGACGCTTGTGTAGATTTGTAACACAGTGCTAGAATCTGTGTCCATTTTTGCAGACACACAACATTAACCACCCTCCCCACCTGCTTGTCAAACCCGCAGAGATATTGGGAACAAGCTGGTGTTCAGCAAGAGCGTAGATGCCTGCTGGGGACGACCGGAGTACGTCAGCTCCATGGAACACGTTCAGGCTCGCCTCACTCTCTCCCACAACCAGAGAGGAAAATTGGCCATTCATCTCATCAGCCCACTGGGCACACACTCCACCCTGCTGTTCCCCAGGTCCACAGTAAAACACAGCACTGTACACAACAACAGCCCAGGCATCATATAAATCTTTTCTTTCAGTCAACAAACAAGCTGAAAGTACACATGTACCTCTGGTATAACTGTACAAACGCTCCCATAAGCAGCCGCTCTTCAGTTTTGATTCATAAAAAAAAAAAAAAAAAAAACGAATTTCTCCTTTTTTTCTCCCCCCTATTCAGGCCTAATGACTTCTCCTCAGAGGGATTCAATGATTGGGCTTTTATGTCTACACACTCATGGGATGAGGATCCTCAAGGCGAATGGACCCTGGAAATAGAAAACGTAGCACCTAATGGGCGTGACTATGGTAACCTCTATTAATTGTTCATGCCAGAAACCTCCGTCCTCCCTCATCTGCTCAAGTCTTCTATGATATTTTCATGCTCGGCTAAGTGTCATCTCGTCTGTTCACCTATATGTGTCTCTAAGGGTTCCGTTTCTACCAGGGGAGGAAGCACTTAGATAGAGCACCATTTGAATTAAAAATATTCTACTTGCCTGCATGACTCCCCCCCCACCCAACTATTAAGCTGTAAAATTTAAGCATATTATCAACTTGTTAGGATCTGGAGCTTTAGTGCTTTTATTACTCTGGGCAGCCAAGCAACTGACAAAAGGATCTGGACTGTTTCTTTGCTGCTGTTGATCCACCTCCAGAGTTGTATTTGCTCCACTAGCATTAGTTTCTTTTCCTCCCACCCCCATATCCTGAGGTTTCTTGGCCAGTTTACACCTTTCGTTCTCTAAAGACTCCTCTATTGATATAATTTCCTACATCTCCCTTCCCTTTCCCTCTCTCTCTCTCCTTCTCTTTCTCAGGTGTGTTGAGTCAGTTCACCCTTATCTTGTGGGGAACCGGGCCCAGCGTTGTCAACCCATCTTCATCTGACTTCCCTCGACCGTCCAACAACAGCTGCAAGACCTTTGATGCCCAGCAGATCTGTATCGGTGAGATGTTCGAGGCTGACACACACACAACAGGGGCTCCTTAAGCAGAATGTTCTCATTTGTATGGATGCAGGCACACCGTCATTGTTGCAAAACCGGCGTTAGGTCACGGACTGTGTTGGGTATTTTAACTCGCGAGAATGAAATGTTGTGAATACAGATTGAACATTTACAAGGCTCTTTTGCGTCTATTTATGCACACTATGAATATGCACATGAATATGCCATATGTTATACTAGTTGAAATCAGAATGTGGGATGTATGAAAGACTAGCGAGGGGGATTAGAACTGTGTCGGAGGGTAAAAGGTGCCAGGCGGCCGACAAATGCAGAGGAGGATGGTTCCCTCATTGGAAGTCAGTTGAGGTTCTAAACTCCAGACGCTGCAAAGTGGCGTTTCTCACACTTTACTTGGAATGACATGTTTAAAAAAGACATGGAGAGTCAAAGGATTTTGTGATTTAGAAATAATTAAAGAGAAAATTCTGTTTATTTTAGATTACATTAATAATAAACATCTTATTTGTGCATGAAATCCTAAAAGTAAACTTTATTATTTGTATTGAGTGAAGTATTAAATGTTTAATTGGAATTGATCCCTAGCTTGTCAGTAATACACTCCACAACTGCAGCAGATCCACCAGCGCCGCTTCACGTAGCGACTGAAGTTCCACTCTGTAAAACATCTTTTGCTCAGGAAAGAAGCAAAACTGTAACGACAACTCACTACCCAATCATTTCTAATGTGCTGCAAACTTCAAAAGCTTTTAAAAGAGCTACCAAATCCTTATTTCAGTAACAACCCTGTGCTCATGTCTCTCTTTTTTTTAATTTTTAAATGTGTTCCCTTTTCCTCCTACAGCAAACAGTTTTAGAGTTTATACTGTTTTGTTAGATTTTGTTTATTTTCTTCTTCCTTGATGGTTTTAACTTTTGGATCTACTATAGTGGTGTGTACATGGGGTATCTGTCCTCCATATCTGCATATCTGTACCCACTAAATAAACCATTAAACAGTGCTTTGGTGGTGTTCCTCAGTCTCAGCCTTCCTTATGTTTTTTTTTTATTTCCTTACAGAATGCAGCCTGGGCTTCTCCCTCTTTCTGCAGGGTTGTGTGAAGTTGTGCCCACCAGGCTTCACCTCGGGGCCACAGCTCCTTAACCTGTCTCTGGAGAACTGGGTGGACTTGTCCTCGGTCCAGGCCTGCCTGCCCTGTAACCCGGCCTGTCTCACCTGCTCTGGCACCGGGCCCACGGACTGTCTGTCCTGTCCACCTCACAGCCACCTGGTCTTCACCTCCTGCCTGCATCAGAACCAAGTCCAGCGTAAATCTCCTTTAACCGGGGGGCTAAAGGTCAAGGATGCCCAGCCAGAAGGGGAGACTTCGGCATCAGACGCCGACAGCAGAGAGAGCGAGGAACCTCCGGGGCTGAGCGCGTCACCGTCCACACAGCTGCCCGCTGTCGTGGCCATTCTCAGCTGTGCCTTCATTCTGGCGGCCTTCGTCGGGGTGTTCCTCTTGCTACAGATGCGCGCAGGTGGCACATCATCGAGCTGGAGGACCAAACTGCCCTCTGTGTATTCACAGACTAGGGGGGCCCGGGTGGGTTTTGGCTTTGGCTTTGGCCGAGGGCGGGAGAGGAAAGCTCGGATATGCTACAAGGGAATCCCCACTGTGTGGGGGGATGAAGACATGATCACCTACGAGTCTGAATCAGACAGTGAGGAAGTGGATGGTCACAGTGAGAGGACAGCTTTTATCAAGACGCAGAGCTCGATTTAAGTGAATCGGAGGCTGCTATTATAGTGTCTGAGCTGAGGCTTTGATGCTATAACATCACGGATCTCATCAGCATTTTAATCCGACTGTATGGAGGTGATACAATCGCAGGCATTAGGCTCAGCAGAAACACAGGTCTTACGTCTGTCACCTTCAACACTCCCCACAAAGCCATTTTTCATGGATTTATTCACAGTAGTTAATTTATCTTATTTCATTATTACTTTGGATAATGTATTTATTATACGTCCAATACTATCACCAATATGAGGTGTTATGCAAGTATTTCACATAAATTATCTTTCATTATCAGCTAGACCACATTTTGTCCAATTTATTAAACCAGTGAAGTGCATTACTTCCACGAACATCTGATTTGTCCTCCAAACACCAGGCCGTCTGCAGACACAGCTCTCATAAATTGGTTGTTTTATATGTTATTAGATTCCTGGTAGATTGTGGACCAGGGGTCGTGAAGTTGACATGCTTTTCATTAATCGCAGGAAAACTTTAAATTGAAGATTTCTGCCTTAGCACTGGGACTGCATAATAAAACATCCTGCTGGCTGTTTGCTCTAAAAAAAAAAAAAAAAAAAAACCTGTAGAGGATGCTCTATTTTCAATCAAGACGCTGTGGGAATTGGCCCCGCAGCAAACACATATCAGAATCATCAGTCACAAAATGTTATTGACTTGTAGTGAGGTAACACTGTTTTTGAATGAAATTTGGAAAGAAAAAAAAACAGCACTTAGGCAAACGCTGCCTTTTTGACCTTTGCAACATTTTACTTGGCTACTGCTGCTGCTGCTGGTAAGAAATAAGATTATTTTGTCTTCATTTTCCACTCACAGAGCACATATTGATTTGGGGGCTTTTCTCCCAGACCATCTTCATCAGGGTAAAGCTTGTTCTCTCTGTTATGAGAACCATACATTTCCAAGAGCAAACACATGCCTCATTTCTTCTCTATATCTGTGTAGACTTGTTTCTACACGTATTGAATAAGAGCCTTTGGATCTAAAGGCCAGAATGGTTACAGAGATTAAAACACGAAGAGATCTTGTATTGCATTTTCTATGTTTGTTTTGTATCCTTTTTTATTTAACTGACAGTGGATGTTAATGTTGTGGAGACGAGTTTCATGCTGGAATAAAGTGACTTTGGCTGTGGCAGACGTTGACTGGTTGTGTCTTTACTGCCAGATTTTTAAAGTTTTAGGGGTTTTACATATTTTGTCTCAGCCTGAAACACACACACACACACTCCCCGAGAGAGCAGATGGTTCACATTCACTTCTTCAAGGCCACATATCATTGTTACAAGTGTGTTTCCTTCTACTCCAGGCATCGAGCTTTAGCAGGATGCCAGAGTTCTACGTTCACCCCACGATCCAGGTGCCAAAAAGCCTTCCAGAAACTTCCTTCTCGTTCTGCATGTCAACCCTTACAGGTTACATGAATAGAACCAGCAAAGGTTTGTATGCGTGTGGGAAAACAATGGCTGTATGTAGCAGGTTTGTTCATTAGCAGTTTCCCTCGAACATCCTTTACAGATGCAGATAACTGGGTTCAAGGGTGAGGGTACGTTCATTCTCTGGCCCATAATTAGATCTGCCGGGAGAACTCACTGCATAAGTCAGTGCCCACTGGATGTGTCACGCTTTGCATTATAAATACCGCATGTGTGTGAAAGCAAATGTGTTCACAGTGTTAAAAGGTGCATGAGTTTGAAAACCTTTTAGCCACATGCTCATTACATATTTCTGTGCGTGCCAACTCGATACTTTTATCCATGGCCTTTGGCTTGTATTAATTAGCTGTCATGTACTGTACAGCAGCTCCTACTAACCACGCTTGGCAAGGAGAAATATTAGATTAATTACAACAACACTAACAAATCAGCCCCTCATTAGCCGATTTCACAACCAGATCAATTGGACTCAGCGGTTCCAGTTTAATTATTACAGCAGGTCAAAACATTTATCTAACAGGTACCAGACACTTTGATCTACTTTTTAAATTGGAACACATTCCGAGCTAAATTATGTCTTAATTTGGCATAATTTTCTTGTTTAAGAATGGCCTGTAAATATGATGTGTACATGTGATATGTTTCCACTATTAGAGTGGGTTGTTCTATGTTTCACCATAAAGTATAAAGCATTTGTAGCATCAGATCATCAAATATAAACTCAAAAACCCTCCGGGTCTGTCTCAAAATGTACTTTCACACACACACAAGAGCTCGGCTCACTTTAACAGAGATAACAAATGGAGCAGTTAAATGAGATAAAAAGTGGTAATTAAGACTAAAATCCATGTTAAAGACTAATGACTCCTAAGGCCTGTTTGTAGAAAAGACTTTTCAGAGGAGCTGCAGACACCTTTGAGTCTGAGGCTGTGGGTAAACTGTGTTCAGTTCTCATCCTCCTGGGAGGTTCAGAACCACCAGACGGTCCCCAGGGTGCCTCCACAGGATTCCACTGTCACATCCCCTCTCCCTCCTCCAAACAGAGACTAGAGATGATGTTCAGCCCTCAGGCGCCCATGCCACCGCGGTTGCTTTCTTCTGTGTCATTGATCCATTTTTATGTAGTGTGAATAGAGATGGAAGAAGAAAAAAAAAACATTTCTTTTCATGTCAAACACTGGTACCACAAACGCCTCCAATTCAGAGCTGCTGTAAAGTACGTAGGATTTAAAACAGGGGCTTGTGCACCACCTCCCTGCACGGTTTAATACCACATTGTCTCCTTGACGGCCTGTCCAAGGGGAAGACTAACCACCGGCATTGAAGCATTGGACAGTCTAAAAGGGCCGATATCTGTAACATTTATCTAAGACTGACAGCATCTGTAGAATGGGCCCCTGTTTCCACGACTCAACGTTGCCCCCTACTGTTGCAGAATCAAGTTCCATCATCTCACACTGACAAAAGGTTTTCCCCAAGACAGATCTCATGATGTATTTTTATCTTTATTCACTCCATATCTCATCTGTACTGCATCATGAATTAAATACAGAAGAGACCTTGCCTTCATATATTACCTCTGAATTAACAAAAAAAAACAGCTCTACAGCAAAGATCACATTAAAAAAAAAAAAAAAGGGGGGGGCAAAAAAGAAAAAAAAAACACATTTATACAGAGACTCATGTGAGAGAAAATGCTCGACAGAAGACAAGAGGAGAAAGTGCAATTCAAGATGCGATGAAGTCTGGCTTTACGTAAATGTTAACCACAGCTGCAGGGGGAGAACGAGTCTGCAGTTTGACAGAGCAGAGTGTGTTGAACTATGGCAGACCAAACAGTAAGGGAGGAAGAGAGCAACAAAGCAGCAGCAGACGTCGTGTGGCGAATGAGGAAGAGACGGGCACAGTGCGACGGTGTGTGTGAGCGACGGCGGCGCGGTAAAAACGTGTGACACAGGTGTCTGCGATGTGTCCGGCCTCAGGTTTGGACACACATGACAACATCCTCCGCGGTGTGGTGAAGGCTGATGCGCCCTAGAAAAAAAATAAATTAAAAAAAAAAAAAAACACCAGACAGAGCGCCTCAAGAAAGCCTCGGGTTAAAAAATACTGCAGAGCTGCAATATAAAAAAAAAATTAAAAAAACCCTGCAGGTCATTTAGAGAAACTTTGTCTAATTTAGTGTTATCTGGATCTGCATGACTTGTATTTACTTAGTGAATAACAGGCAAGTTGGAGGTGAAGAAACTGTTACCCTCACAAAGTGAATGACATTATACTCAACGAAAACATGGGTCTCCATTGTAGGAGCGCGGCTATCAAACTTTTTCCAAGTAGGAAGCAGTTCCAGTGAATCATTCTTCACAGCACTGTAGTAGAATATCAACTAGTCTCACCATCTTTCTGCAAAGACCGCCTGTCAAATTTTTTTTTTTTTTTTTAAATGGAAAAAAATAAATGCCTGGTGCATCACAAATTAAGTTTCATACATATTCATTGCAGACTACTGGCAGAATTTGAGAATAAAACTAAAACGCTAAAGCAGAAACATTAATTTTTGTTATCAATTGCCAGATTCCCTGTATGAAGCCTTTGACACCGTATTGGGTAAATTATGAATAAAATTATTTTTTTTCCTTGCAGGCGCAGACAGAAACCATTGTAGATTGTGATGATCACTGGGAAGCTCCTTTTTCTGCACTACGACCCACAGGCCGACACGAACTGATCATAAATGCCAAACAGTACAACGTATGGTCCCTGATAGTGTACACTGAAACCTCGATACACTGAAAAAAAACAAAAAAAAAAACCTCAAGTATACACATACACATACTCTAAACAGACACACACTGATATATCTGCCATGTGGTATATATGAGGTATAGTCTTTGTCTACACTCCTACTGCATACAGTTTGGTACACAAAACCAGTCTCTCAGCAGTGAAGGTTCAGCGCAGGAATGACAGACAGGGGCTCGGAAAAGCAACCGAATTTCCTTCACAGACCTTCCAGTTATCTCATCGGCGCACACAGCGAAGAGGAAGCTCGGGGAGGGAAAAAAAAAAAAGCAGTGAAGGAGAGAAAGCCCTCAGACGATGTACAAACAGGAACACTCGCGCATAAAAAGGAGATATGATTAATGATCGCATTGTTATCGTGTAGTAACTGATGCGGGACTCTTGGACTCTGTTTGGGTCTCCTGGCGAGCTGAGATGAACGAGACCTCACATTCTGTTTGCTGCCTTACAGACGCATCTATATAAAAAAAACAAAAAGAACTCTAACTGCAGTCAACTTAAGACTGACAGGTACAAAAACAAATCGCTGTGTGGCATTTTTTCCCTTCACTGCGTACATTAAAATTAAAAAAAAATTAAAAACCCATACACCAAATAAAGCTTTGTAAATTGCACTCTGATGGCACAAGTCCAGGCCCCCGTCAATGGGATATTTACATTCAATAGTTCAGTCCAGGATGGCGCAAAGATAGAAAAAGACACAAGTTCTTACAAAGCAGAACTAAATGAGATTTCATGTTCAATTACAGAGAAAGACAGATACCCAGCTGTACCTGATTCTAGTAGTCTCTTATTTTTTCTAACAGCTGCAAGCCCACCCGGGTGTCCTGCTCCAGGAGACGTCCACAGTAACAGCCTTCGTCTGCCCCCTGCTGTGCAGTCAGTCCTGTTACAATGGACCCCACGTCTCTGAGCTGTAGTGTTTGTGGTGCTGCGTGTGCGCTTGACAAAACAGACCAGAGACCAAGACCAGTCTGAGGCCAGGTGAGGTCTTGTTATTGGTCCGACGAGTCCGTTGCCTGCTGGGTTTTTAACGCACTGCCTCTTTCCTTTGGACGGCTCTTAGCGCAGTTTGAGCTTAAAGGCGGAGATCTCCATAGGATCCAGGCTGATGGTGGAGTCGTTGGCCAGAGGTGTGCTAGAGTGCATGAGGGTCAGAGACATGGGCTGGAGCAGCTGCAGGTCCAGGTTTTTGAAAAGCCCCGATACATTCAGCTGCGGAAAGAAGAGAACGGGAGCGGGATGTGAGTCGGAAACACATATGAAGCGTTCTGCTCTGTGTGACGGTAGTTTGGGAGCTGGTTAGGGATGGGAATTGAGAAACCAGTAGCTCAGTTCTTCGGAACCAGTCTGTTTCTGTGACATCACCACGTCAAATACCTCACATAGGGCGTTTGTGTGTTTTGGTTCAGAAGTGCTCTAAAGTATGGTCGTCTTTCACCACTGGGAATGTTTACAACAGTTGCAGAGCTTCCATAATGACAGAGGTGGAAATGCCTTCAACATGTAGAACCATTTAGACACACAGCATCCAATTAAACTGCACCAATGAAGCACCTTTAGTTGGCTGCTTTGGGAAGATTGGACTAGACTTTATTGATCCCACACAGGGGAAATTCAACCATCAAGGCAACAACAGAATACAGTGGGGAAAAAAACTGGTGGCGTGACTCTGAAGGCAGAGCGTATCCTCTATTAAACTGCAGATTCTTTTATTTTATTTTTAATTTAACCAGGTTGGTCCCATTGAGGCGGGGGATCTTTTTCAAGGGAGACCTGACCAAGACAGCGGTGACAGTCACATAATTACAGTTTAACAATAATAAAAGCATTCTACTGATGCTGTTAATGCAAGTGCCATTTCACTGTCAGAAATTATTCATAAACAATAATGAAAGGAGACTATGTCCTAAAATTATACGTAAATGACAACAAGGCTCAAAGGCTGTAGCACGTAGATCTCTTTTAAAACCTTTATGAGTTTTGGTCAAATCGAATGCAAAATGTTAGTGCATATTTGACATTAAAAGAGTATTAATAATTGAACCAAAATCATTCAATTCTTATCAATTCTCATCCCTAGGGGCGGTGTGGATGTGTTTCATGTCCTGACCTGTCCTTGTGTTGTAGTGCAGTTGAAACCCAGGTTCTGAACCTCTAATCCACAGTCTAATCCCAGACGGTGAAGGATTAAGGCTGTGTACGGAGACGGAGAGTGGGGGTCCTGCTGCTTGAGCAAACACACACACAGAAAAAAAAAAGGCATGAGTCAGTTTTAATCTCTCACCAGGGAACTGTGTTGGATTGATGTTTTGTTTTTCTTCACCTGGCTTTGGATGCTACGCATGTTCAGCAGGTGGAAGTCGCAGGGAAGAAGGGATTTAAGAGGGGCGAAGGTTTGCAAAGGAGGGATGCCACGCCTTTTGGGGAGGACGGGTAATGCCAAAACCTCATGGTTCAAGACGGCGTCGGTCATGTGACTCAGTATAGAAGGGAAGCTAGTTGTCCCGCTGTCCGTCATCTGAAGAAAAGCGAAAAAGACCAAAACACAGTGATGAGTATGAGAACGACTACTGAGACTCACCTCGAGATTGAGTCTTTCACCATTACTGCTGCAGATAAGGAATGGACTCTAATTACTTTGTAGGTGCAGGAGTGAAATTTCTAATTCTGATGCTGACAGACACAGTGCTGATCAATTTATATTGGATTTGTTACAGCTACTGCACTGCAATGTCACATTCTAAATTAAAGATGGCCAATTTGGCTACAGTTATGGAGTGGAGGGACACAAGAAAAATAACAAAAAAAACAAAAACTGGAGACTAAGAGCTGGAGCTACAGCACAGACTATAAATGTGGGTTAACAAGCATCCTAGTTGTTGCTACGGCAACATTACCTTTTGAACTTCGTCACTCAATATTTGTGAGAAGAAAGAACGAAACAATGAAGAGAGTTTGGCAAAAAAGCCATCACGCTGAAAGTAATGATGTGGAAACAAAAGAAAAGGAAAACACAATTAGAGAGCGGAGAAGATAACCAAAAGACAGATGGTGAGGTAATGAGTGGCGGGAAAAAAAGATGCGTAGACAGGTGTTAATGACCACAGAATGAAGGACAAAACACTCCGTCTCAGCAGCCTCGCTCGGAGATTTTACAGATTCACTCGGGAAAGCGGCGTCTGTTCTGGAATTTCAAGACAGCTACGCCGCTTCAGCAGCCATCTTCGAGGTCGTCCCACTGACCTTGTTGCCTGTGGATCTCCTCTCCAGCAGCAGTCGGAAGCGGTTGGCGGTCTTCTTATTGTCCTTCAGGCCTTGGCCCAGCCCACGGTTGTCGTCTTGCATCAGCCGCCGGTCCATAATCACTTCAAGCTGGCCTGAGATGGGAGGAGGAAAAGCAGGGACAGCAGCTTTAACACCAAGACACTATATTAAACTTTCACGTACAAGTAGATGAAGACAAACATTTTGAGCTGGTTGTCATTTAGAGACGCCTCCATTGTTCACATGACACCGATAAAAAGATTAGTTCAGCGCACAAATGTGAGGGTATGAACTACTCTCTTAAAAAAAAACGGCAGAGCAGAGATAAATGCTTCAATGTCATTTTTTTCTTTGTAAACAAAGAAAGAGAGGGTGTGCTAACAGATAAATGCCATTTGAAAAAGAAATCAAGAAAAACGACACCAAATGAAATCTAATGCAGTGAGATACCGACCACTCTCCAGGCTGCTGACACCCAGAGACTGGGCGGTGTGAAGTGTGAGGCGGTGGTGGCTGTCCTGGATGTACGCCTGGCTGGGCATGGGATAGAAGTTGGCCTGCAGGGGAAGTTTCAGGTAGTGGCGACGAGGCTGCATCTGAAAGAATCAATATAAGGCGTCAAACCGCAAATCATCACTTGATAATCAGATTTTATTGGCAGTTCGAGAAAGACAATGCAACCAATTTGTTGCACTATTCCGGGCAGCAGACCTGGAAACCGTTGAGGTCTGTGTAGAAGACGTCTCCGCTTTGGATGTCAGTGACCAGACGCATGGCCAGCTCCTTATTGGTCTGATCTCTGATATCCACCATGGTAGTGATGTCTACAGACAAACCATCCACACCTGAAAATACACAACCACAGAGAGGAAAACTGAGCTGAGTAATGGGGTGAATTTTTGTTAAGCGATTTGTTTGTTTAAAAAGGGATCCCCCACAGGGTGATTGTTATAACATTCAGCTCATCCTCCCAGGGTGGGGTCCACACAACAAAATTATCATGATCTGCCAAATCTAGCAGGAAAAAAAAGCAGCTAATTGACTAGAAAAATGTCATTTTGTTACACATAGTAGTCTGTTATATTCAACCATCTGCTGTCATAAACAAATATAAAATGTGTTGGCAGAATCCGTGACAACTGATACCATTTTGTAGTTTCATGTGTTTATTACCTGGCACATTGTGGATGCGAATAGTTTGTTGAAAATGCTGGTAATGTGCCACTACTTCTGAAAAGAGAGGCCCCTCAACGACGCGCACCACAGGAGGCTCTTTCTGATTGTATGGCTGGAAGCAGGAAGAGAGTAAGTGGCATCATTAAATCAATAATTGCTAAAATTAGAGGGGAAGGCAAAGGGTAGAAATCGAAAAGCAGGATAAAACACAGGATGGAATCCAGGCCCTTATATCAATGTGTGCTCTCTTGTCTTCGAATCATAAAAAGATAAAAAGGCGCCCAGTTTTTCCTGCCTTTCAGCCCCGAGGTAACCAACATGACACAATGACACTACGCACCACAGAGAAAGTATCAAAGCTGTCTGAGAAGCAAGTATGCATGTGAGATGCACAACTGAGAGAGTACCTTCGCTTTCCCGTCAGGAAGGAAAAGGTAAGCCCCGCTTTTGTCCTTAGAGGGGCGAGTGCCGTAAACCATGAACTGCATCTGAACCTTCACTTCCCGAGGATCATCTTTGCGCTTGATACTCTGAAGATGAAACCAAGAGGAAGACGAAGGCAGAAGGGGAAAAAATTAATTTGGAAAAAAGATGAAAGACTGGTTCTGTAGTAACAAGACATGCCATGTTCACTTTGATCAAACTGGCTTTATTGGGAAATCAAGCTGGTGTTTTTTTCCCCCCTAACACTAGATCAAAGATAAAAACAGACAAGCAAATCCATAATTTGGACGTAAAGTCAAGGGGATTAGGAGCAGAAAACAAACCTCCAATAGGCCGGTGGTTCCAGAGAATCCGAGCGTAAGAGACTGACTGCTGATGTAGAAGGTCTGAGCGTCTGCCTGTTGAGATCGGACAGGAAGTGGATCCCCGGCCCGGGCCGTCACACCCCGTCCAGGCAGCCTGAGCAGCGTATCGGAACGCAGCGTCATCGGCGAGTCTGGAGAGTCGTAAAGATGGAACACGGCCAGACCCAGCGGGGGCAGACGAGCCATGAACGTCGCCTGGGTAGCATGGTTTGATTAAAAACAATTTGAGAATTAACACGCACAACAATAATCTTAACAATTTCCAAAACTCTTGATTTTCACAGCACTGGCTTCAGTTTCCTTGTTAACTGGAAAGGCAAGTGTTAAAACAAGGCATTGATTAAAAGTTAAAAAGCCTTTACAGATTAACTACACTGTGTTGGAATTTAAATGAGACAAGACTGTTTGTATTTCACACTTACGTTTAAAATTTCTTAATTTTAATTTGGGAAGCTATTAATGTGCAGGCCAACACTCCACAATTGTATTAAGGCGGGCTGAATTAAAGGTTGAGAGCTGCTTCCAAGTTGTGCAAATTTACTTTAACAATCAGAGCGCCGCAATAACCGAGCACGTTATGGGAAAAAGCAGTGTTGAATGCCTAATGAGAAACCCTGTGGGTATAAAGAGGTAGTTAATAACAGCTAACAGCTAATAGCTAATAGCCTGTCGACACTGGACACATTTGAGCAGGGTTTATCAGTCGTTCATTTCATATCTGTCCGACAGAGCAGATAATCAATACAGCTGTCTACACTGGCTGGATAATGCTGCACTGAAATGCAGTATTAGGATTTAAGTCTTTTTTTATTTCCGATGTATATGCCTAACTAAGCTGCTTTCTATCTGTCAAAATCTCCTGTACTTCTTTTTATAGAGCAGTAGTAAGTGTCAAGTGTAGTAAACAATGATAGTGGGCTGTGTGCAAAGTGCTGCCAACATGCTGACTGGGTCTGTTGAACACCCTTTTCTTACCTCAAACACCTCTGCGCTCATTTGACTTGCAGAGCTCCACTGAGCGCTGAGCTGCACGGGAACGGTCTGTCCGTCCTCGGTGAGTATCCGCACCCTGACGGTGTTGACCAACACAGTAACGGCGCACAGCCGCTCCTGCTCGACAGGGTTGAACAGAACCACGTACCTGGAGCGACAACAAAGAACAAGCAATCAAAAAAACTACGGATGGCAGAGGAGCGACTGAGGAGGAGGAAGAAGTAGAGATGAAATGCAGGGATAATAATACCTTGGTCCTGCTGGGTCCAGCTCGATTAAAGTGCGCTGGGGCAGAGAATCTTGAGTCGCACGCCTGTCATCCTAGAAAAGAAAGCACAAAACCCAAGGGATCCTGAATACTTGAAACCCTGTGTGTGGTTTTTAATCCAGGTTTTTCTAATGCAGTGACAGAAGGTCTGTCCATGTTTTCACTCACGGTCTCCAGGAAAGGCTCAGTCTGGTAGAAACGATAAAACTCTTTGTTCTTCATCACCAGGAAATGAGCGGCATTGATGATTACTCTCTTCAGGCCGATGAGGGAGCGCAGTAATCTAGGAGGGGGGAGGAAGGATCAATTGCTCAGTGCAGCAGTCGCATCAGGCTTGTTATTTTACTTCTAAGTATCGAACAGCAAAGTATTGAGCTGCGACGGAGGAACAAAAAGGAGAAGTCACAATCACAGGTCCGTCATTTCATCCTAGACACTCACCTGGTGCCATAGTCAATGACAACATTTTCCTTCGCCGTGCCGGTGATGGCATCATGATGCTGAAAGAGAGCGACCGACCGCCTCGCATCGACAAGGAGGGCATAATCTGAGACCGGGTAGCGTCCTTCCATACCTGCGTGTCGAGCATTTGCAACTGCCAAGCTGTAAAGAATCTCTGCCCCCCTAAAGGAAAATCAACAAAGATATATCAGCCTTTTTCCACACATAGGATATGAAAAACTGTAGCCTCAAGCCGATACTAGTTTCAACTTTGTGCCAATAAACTACAGATTGTTGTACATTTATATCCCTCAGTTTCACACAGATATTATTGCCATATGTTCAATGTTGTTTATGTATACATTTCTTTCTTTTAGTTATTTATTAATTTACATATATATATTTATGAGATTCTGTGTGTGCATGTTTGTGTACTTGCATGTTGTGTCTAGATGTATAAACGTATGTATGTGTAAAAGAGTAATGTAAAAGGAAATTGAGATAAATATATATTATTAATAATTTATGGAGAAGGGGTGTGATTAAATAAATTGCACTTCTTCCCACCTTTTTGCAGGCATGTAAATAACACTATTGTGCAGTTTTTCTTTCTAAGATTGTTGATTTACTTGTTCACATATGTTTAATTTCATTGCGTGTTTGAAATAAAGTACTAAATCTAATCTAAAAGTCACAACGATAGTAGAAAAACACTTGCACAGAAGTAGCAAATGTGCAGGAGTTTCTATAAATATTTAACAGCATTAGCCATCATATTAACATAGATTTCTGTATTGTCTGGTATAGCCTATGCATTTGTTCAGGGGCGACCTCAGATGCCAATCCTGTGTTTTTCTTGGACAGAGCCTTTCAGAGCAGTCAGAGCTCCAAGGCTGTGGAATAATTTGCCACTGACTTTAGACAGATTAGCTCGCCATAGTCTTTTAAATCCCCTCCTCCAAACATTCCTTTGCAGCTCAGCTTTTATTCTCATTTTTTAAGGTTGTTATTGTCATTTATTCTCTCTCTGTAAACCTTTTATTTGGATTGCTTTTGCCTCAATTTTGTGTGAAGGTATTGACGAATCTCTGGAAAGTATCGTGTAATATTTTAAAGTGCAATAAAAATACATTTTACCTGTATTACTTAATTTATACATTTGATGTTGAAGGTGCTTTTTCTTTGTATCTTATAAATACACCTATAACAAATAGAAACAAGCCCTGTTTAGTAGAAGCTCAGGAACAGCACAAATGAGCCTGTGGCAGCACCTGATGTTAACAGTAGAGTATTATTAACACACAGCAGGTGGTGGGTTTAAGTTAGCAGTGATATGTAACTGAATCTGACCCACCTCAGGTGTGATTCTATCACACGGTCCAGACTTTTGTAAAAGGGCCTCGAGGTGAAGTAGCCAGTCCAGTAGTGGTCTTCACGGTCAGCATAGGCAAAGAAATCTCCACTGAGCACTGGGAATTCTGGAGGTCTAGATCCCTGGGCCACACTGTGTGCTTTATAGACAGCACTGAAGTAGTCTGTGAGAGTTCCAAACTGAGCCTGCAAAAGCAACCAGAGACAGATGACATGCTGCTGAAAAAAAGAGCTTACTCAAACACAGCTGAGCAGAGAAAAACAAAAGCCTTTCATTATTATTATTCAAGTGCCTCTCATCTGACAGGCCATCTCACGAGCAAAACATTGAGTTGTGTCAGATTCTTTGTTCTGTCAGCAAGTTAAAATACCACTCTGTGATTCATTATCACAAGAAAGGTGCCATACTGATATAAGTTGGTACTCCGAATGCTGACGTGCATAAACCAAGTGAAAGAGATCAAATATCTATATATTTAGCAACACTATTTTTTGACAGTTTACAAAATATTTCTTTACCTGTACATGCATCTCCGGGTGAGAATTCATGTAGTCAAAGAGTTTCTGGTAGTTGATGTATTGCTGATCCCACTCCAGGGCTTTGTCATAGCGGAAGTCATCCCCCAGGGGGACAAGGAGCACCTTGCTGCGGTACAGTTTGGACTTCTTACGGTACTGATCTAAGAGCAGGTGTGCCCTGTTTGAGAAAAGGGAGCAGAGGAGAAAAAAAAAGGACAAAAAAATAAATGTTTCTTGGCATTGCAACCTGCCCTGCTTTTCACACACCAGTTTTCTAGGAAAGCACTGTGACCTTGGAAAGAGGCAGATCAAATTAGCCCAAGGGACATTTGCCATTACCGGGTAAAATATGTCCTCTCTAAAGTTCTTTAGGTGCCCTAAAAGCTAGTTAATGTGACTGTGAGACTCTCCGACCTGTGTGTCTCCTTCCCTTTATTCATCCGCCCACTCTGGCTGTTAGCATTGGCACTATGTCAAGTTTAGTTTATTTGTAATGGACCGGAGAAGATAAAGGTTACAAATGTCTGCTGTGTAGTCGTTTTTCCAATATAAGATGTTTAGCATACACATCATCACTGTAAATTGTGTAACGTGTAATAAGTGCCTGATACTGGATATTTAATATTGTTTATTGATATGAAGAATATTTGTATAGAATTTGGTCATATCCTACAACATTTATTAGGTAAAATAGCTTATGGTTGGATAAATAAACGGCAGCAATCTCAGAGGAATAGAAAGTAAAGAACCCTCTCACTGAAATGGATTACTGCAAACCTCAACTGAAACCATTCATCTAGTTCTATGTTTTCAAACACAAGTAGACCCACAGTAACCATAATCACGCCTCACCTCTCTGCTATATTGGCCTCCACCACTGTTTTCGGGGGTACTTTCCAAGGGCAGTTTATCCGGCCACCTGGTAACCGTTTGAAGTCAAACTGGCAGCAGATCTTTGGATCAGGCCCGCAGGTATGAGGCACATCATAGCTGTAGAATGGCATCATGTGGCAAAAGATATCTGTGTTTGCCCCGGTATCTGTAAAAGCAGTAAACAAAAAACTAGCTTAAAAGACATTTGACATCGATTTCATACCATGCATGACTTAGGACTTGCTCTGTGTGGTATTTATGAGGGCAGATGCACCAACAACTTCAGTGTTTCCCATCAATGCTATTATACATTTTGGTCCATCAGTTTTATAATGAACTAAAAATATTCTGCGGAGCTAATGCAAACAATGTAAATTAATTTGGGGACAAACTGCCTGACAATGAAAACAAACATACATGTCATTCAACAGGGGACCCTGACATCACAGTAGGCCTCATATCGATGCTTTGTTTTATTCTCATACCATCTGCCAACCTGTTGTGTTTTTTTTTTGTTTGCTTTTTTTTCTGCTGTTGTTTTTTTGTGTGTGTAGTTTACTTAAGGTGTGTATAGGCACATACATAATATGATGTTTATATGTGTAAGGGCATGAATGTATTGTACATGTGCAGGTGTTTATGGATTTTAAAATCCTTTATGTAATCTTATTTTCAGTTTTGAATGTGTTGAAGTATTGTTTGTTGTTGGAAAAAAATGGAAAATTAATACAAACTTCTAGTCACAAAAAAATGTATGTAAAATATACATACATATCCATGCAAAAAAGCACAATCAGGCCAGACCCTGATCTGTGCCAGCCTCTGAACCCATGACAGCCACAGCGGCAGCAGAGAAATGAACCCAACTCAATGAGATTACTTCAGAATTATCATTAACATCCATTACTGTCATTCCTTTAACTAATTACAGTTTGTCACCATCCACCATTTAGTGAACTGAAAAGCTTAACAGCCAACAAACAAACCCTGTAACATTTATCAGGCTGAAAAATGCAAAGATTATTTCCACAGACTATTGAGACATCAGATAATCAGCACATAAGTATCAACCCAGCAGTTGCTCTGTAGGGGTCTGTTTGTCTGCTACGATGACAAAGACTGGTTTGTTCTTATTCTGATTCTGCTCAGAATCTCTGTGGTTTTAACTCTTACAAATATCTATTTTCTGTCACGTTGAAAAGGAACTCCAGGACTAATAACTTAGCAGAACAAAACAAAACACCACTGATAGCGCATAATACATCCATGAAATGAAGTAGAGCTTCATAACAGCAGAGGCAGAAGGGAAAGTTAATTACCATGGTAACAGGGACGCTCTGTGGCTCTCTGGCCTGTGCAAAATTATGAAGACTTCAAGAGTGAAGTAATAATTTAACTCTTAATTAATATCACACAAACAACAACTGAGTCACATCTCAACCAGAATTCTCAGTTAATTTTAATTCAGTTAAAAAAAATTAAATTAACCAAAAGAACCCAAAAACCACCCCCGCACCACAGATACAGTAGGACTGGATGGGAAACACTGAACTTTGATCACAATCTGTGAACAAAGTTTCAAATTTAAAAAAAAAAAAAATATCATGGATAAACCATTTTTTCCACTGAAGAAGAAAGCAGAAAAAATTTAATTGCTAAATTTAATTACAAAATGAGTCCTCTATAAAACTTAATGCACATTACATAAGCAATATCAAACAGTGAAATGTGTTTCATTAAGAACAAATGAACAGTAAATCTTCAGTAGATGTTTAATTCATTAAGAAGTTATAATGAAGATAGCTCTAGTGAAGCCATTAGGCAGAGGCTGTCCTTCCAAAATGTCATTCTCTTTCACAGACCATGACAAGTGACATGACTCATTCTGAAATGAGCTTAACAAAGATGAGCACATGAATTAGAGGACACAGTTGGCTCCGGTCCACTCACCCCACGCCTGCCTCCACATAAACTCCAAGCTACGGGTGGAGGCGAAGTGTTTTTTGATGGAGTAGTGAACCCTCTGGATCAGCATGCTGGTCAGGTTGGCCCGCTTCAGCAGGTAGGGCATAGTGGCACTGTGACCAAAAGGGTCTACAGCCCACCCACTGCGAGGGGTAATGCCTATAACAGCAAGCAGGAAGTCATTGGTAGAGTCTTATGCCCAGATAAAGGGAGAAACACATAGAAGAATCATTCACCTCAGTAGGAAGCACTTGGAAATAGCACAAAGTATTTTAACACCTGCTGAGGGAAAGCTACACCTGATGTATACAGGAAGACTGGATTTCACCATTAATGGGGCCGGTATTACTTTTCACAAGTTCTTAGCATTAAAAAAAAAATCTATTATATAACCAGCATTTCTTCATTCATAGCAGATGTGAATTAGGAAGTCCAACAGAGAAGCCATTTTAGATCCAGTTCATACCTAGATTTCGTTCCAGCCATTGATGTCCTTCAATAAGCTGGTCGATCATGGCAAAGTAGTGAACATTGGCTTCGTCTGTCATCACCCACCCTCCTGTCACAATCTCTAGCTGCCCTCCAAGGATCAGCCTGTCAAACAGAGAGGATTAAGAAAGCAAGGTGAGGATAATCCAGCCTTAAAGAGGAAGAGACATTAACCAGATAACAAGCTATTTTTAGAAAACCCACAATCTGGCAGGTGATGCCATCTTTTCCATCTGGGATAAAACGAAAATTGTACTGAAGCCATGAAAGAAATCTCTACCAATTCTCAGATTTAGGTGGGAAATTAAATGCTGACTCACTTGCGCACGGCCTCCTGTTTGTGTATGTCCGCCGTCTCCCACCACTTAGAAAAGAAAGAAATCTCAGACCAGATGAACTTCCTTCGTGGATCCTCAGCCAACTTCACCACCATGTTGT
>JAPSES010000249.1:15137664-15155879 GCA_029822895.1 Maxillicosta whitleyi
CCACTTAGAAAAGAAAGAAATCTCAGACCAGATGAACTTCCTTCGTGGATCCTCAGCCAACTTCACCACCATGTTGTTTAAAATGTGTTGTGTCTGGTCTGTGAAGTACTTGTCAAAGGTTTTGATCCAGCCTTAACAAAGAAGAAGAAAAATCTCTGGTAAACTGCACAACAGTTGGCAGATTCACCGCACACTAATTGGTCTATTTCTGAAAAGAATATGCTTCTACACTCCTCATCCAGCTGGCCGAAACCTTAACAAAAAGCCTGTGCAGGTAAGAGGCAACACGGTGAGGAAAAGATCAAGAATAAAACTTATATTTTATTCACGAAGAGCTGTTCCCTTCAGAAAGCTTTTTAGCAGAGTGGTTTAAAACAAGATGACTAAAAAACCAAAGCCTTAAATATGCTGTCAAATATTTATCTAGCATGTTGTTGGGTGACATTTATTACAGAGATTCACATCATTCTGCAGCAAAGCAGAATCAGTGTTTTTCAACATCTCTTCGCATAAACCTGAGAGAACATGCTCAAAGAGGACTTCCATTAACTAAAGCCTATTAGATAAATGAGCCTTGCACCACTAACCCTGTCTTAATGCGTCTTCTGAGCCACACCGACAACAACAACAATATGAGCAGCAGCTGCGGAATAACTTATCACTACGGTTTTAAATTGAAGGCTGCTTAAAACATAACTTTTACAGCAGGGCATAATCAAATTCAGTTCAGAATAAAATATATTCTTATTGTTGATAGTCAAAACTTGGAGGTCCCTGCAGCCTGTCAACATATCTATAACTGTCAAGTAAGCCACAATGAAGCAGACTGGTAAACATATTTAATGAAATGTCCATCTAAAATAAAATCCCCGCCAGTCAAAATAAAAATAGCAGGTTTTCTCCAATGCCAACAGCTTTCTAATTCTTTTGTTTGCAACTACGCTGTCAGTCATGTCAACGTTAATGGGCATGAAGAAACCAAAATTTGAATGATTTCAGCATCTCGATCTCTAGCCTTTCACTCAGGTAAGGCTTCGCCACTGAAGGCTTGTCTTTTTTGACACAAAAATACTATTATTAGCCTTGTAGAAAAACAACGGAGATCAGCTCCTAAAACAAATCAAAGATGTTAAAAAGTAGGCTCTTTAAATGACACACTGATGAGAACATAGTATTGTTCCAAGCTGCCATGTTTTTAGAACACCCTTTCAACTCACCTGGATCATTATGGGAATGAGGCACCACAAACACTTGAAGTGGTTCATTATCCCATTCATCGGGTTCGTATGTGATATCAAAGCCCTGCTTCCATACACCACCATCAGGGTTGTCAAACTTCAGGAGGGAGTAAACATCCAGCATCTGAAATAAGAACACAACCAAATGTTAACTCACAGAACAAAGCCAAATCTGCCCACAATAATCAACACTGAAATCAACATTAATTACAATTTTGGCCAAATAGAATTTGTTCTAGGAGAAATCTAGTGTGAAGAGCAACAATCACACCTGAACGTCTGCTTGGCCACGGTTGCCTACAGCAAACTGGCAATCCTGGGGCTTGACGGCAAGGAAAGTAGGGCGACCATCAAAGGGTAGAACCCAGGAACCATTGGCACTCCTGAAAGGCAGGTGGCCACTGGGAGACACAGCTCCTGTGTCTGTGAGCTCCATCACAGAGTCCTTTATGTGACTTATGATTTGATGGTTTTCTTCCAGGAGCTGCTCCAACTGCTCTATCCGGTTCTGCAGGACTGAGATCTGGCTCTAAATGCACATCAAAAATGGCAAACACACAAATTGATATCTTCATAAATTGTGTCATGAAAAGATTTTCTTATTCTATTGCAATCATTTGTTTCTCAGCTAGGATTTGGACAGCCATTCCAAACCTTGTGAATTATAAGACTATTAGAATGTTGTCGTAATGGTGTAATTATAAAAACAAAAGCCTAATTAACATATGAATATATGTGTTCGTACAATCCAAAAAATGTATTATAAATATAATGGCAAAACACACTATTTTCTATAGGTTTAAGTGTTTGAAATAATTATATAATTTATGCATCTCTTTATGCAGACAGAAAAAAGGATGTATAAAATTATCCAAATTATATTCATGTGCAGAACTTGGTTAGATTGGTCTAGAAATGAGCATTGTTTGCATTCATGCGTCAGTGCAACTCCCGGTGCCTCAAAACAAAGCAAAGAGAGTAACAAAGATTAAAAAGGAGGTTTATACTGCACTATCACTACAACACTTATTCTTACCCGTGGAAAGTTTCCGCCGCTCTGTCTCCTTGCAGGGTCATGTTGGACTCGATCCAACATCAGATACAAAGAGAATACAGCCACACAGAATATGGCCCCTCCACACACTGTTACTTGCTTCCTCAACTTCATCCTCCTCTGGGCTTCTTTCCGAAGTTTAAAATATTAAATTGACCTTGACTGTTTCCCTTTAAAACATCGAGAGAAAGGTCCTTTAAAAAGTAGGATGCAATCCTTCACGGTGCAAAATGAGATGGAAAGTAACCAGTTACACGAGTTGTGATGGATCAGTTCTACAACGGCGACGCCTCCAGCTTCCACTCACCATACTGGAGGACCAAAGTAAAGGGGGCTACAGCAGTGATAGCAGTGGACAGGGGTACTAAATCAGTAATAGTTGGCAAACACTGTATCTGCTTTGGCCAAACCACAGCCACCGGTGGGCTCCTTCAAAGTCACCCTTGTGCTCAACCATCCAAATTGAAGTGATTGCAGGAAAAGGAAAAAAAAAAAAAAAAAAAAAAAAAAACACAAGCACCACACAGAAGAGACTCAAACAGGGAGCCTAGTGTCCTTGCCGCATGATGGGTGTCGCTGTGGGTCTTTTCTCCTAGTCCAGTCCCCACTCCCACAGCGGCGTCTTATACCCCAGCAACAGCCAGATTACAATTCAGCTCATTTGGCCTGTGGTGCTACAACACTTTGCACACTAGGCAGCAGTAGTGCAAAGATGTGGGCTGAAACAAACCAACTTAGCCTAGAGCAGCAGCTTTTTAATCAAGCGTCACCACTGCCTGAAGCAGCTCCAGGAATTAAAATGAGACAAATGTCATTCTTCTCTCAGTAGCACAGTGTCGGTATATCTACTGTGGCAGCATGGCCAGCACGTCTGTCCTTGGCCACAAGCACCAAGTTGAAATCACATCAGAGAGTCTTCTGCATCTGTGAAGACAGTTCAAGTTTAATGGAGCATGTAAAAAAAAAAAAAAGACATATGCCACCAATATCAAGAGAAGCACCAGTGAAGTGAGGAGTTAAAGGTATTTTGACAAGTAAAGTCAAAAAGGAAAGAAAATAAATCAAGCTGAGAACAGTTCCTTTCCTCAGAGGACTGATAGGTGTTCCTGTTTGCCTCAGTGTACAAATCCAACACAATCATAATCCGCTCACTTCTAGAGCCGAGACTATTTTAGCATTACCACAGGGAGCTGGATAATAACTTGGCACTTGCGTTTGGTTGAACTAACTGGCAAAACCGAAACTAATGTCAGCAGAAAAAACAAACAAGGTACTGAATACAGACACACCAATAATAAACGGCTTTAATAACTTAGAGCAATGAATTCCTGTGTTATAGCTCCAGCTGCTCACCTGACATGACTGCTTGACTTACAGGGAGCTTTTCTGCAAAATCCCAATCTTTTAAGTGACCGATCAAATTCCGTTTAATGGTATTCTTAGGAATGTTAACTCCTTTGTTACAATTTAACTTGGCTTATATTTAGTCAGCTGGGCAGCTAGCCAACTATCATTGCGTTACTTCAAACTTAAGAGCAATAAAATAGCTCAGCAGTGTGTGTGTACATTACACTTCGTATGATTATATACGCGCCAGCTAGTTTATCAATAACCAGTATTGATTTTACTATTCAAACTTTGCGTCCCTCTATTACTTTGACATTAACTAACCACAGATATTACTAATGTGTAGCTGAACAAGCTAGCGCTAGCCACAAGATGTAACATTCCCACATCAACTGGTTTCAGGGTTATCTTTAAGAGTCAGCAAACCACAGCATAACAATTGAAATCTTTAGTGAAATCCAAGGAAACTGGAGTCACCGCTGTTTTTCTGTACCATTAACCGTAAAAAAGCCCATGCAGGACGGCTGGTTTAACGCTGTAAGTACGATAGCAAGTACTGGCTTGATAACATTAAGACAATACGTGGCTGATATTTCCTGGCTAACCTTTCACTTTTCATCTGAATCCCGACTAATATGCACGTGCGACCTTGGGACCCCTTATGTCTGTGAACAAAAAGGAAAATAGACGTTACTCACCAAATAAGACTGATCCGGAAGAGCCCAAGAGTGTGTAAGCATTTCGCTCCGGGCTGACAGATTAACAACTGTACCAGCCAGCTAGCCCAGCTAGCACCGATAGCTACAGCAAAGACTTATGGGAAGACTGGAGCTGCGCATCAGTTGATGATTGGCCAGAATCCTGAGCAGCTTTTACATTAAATCCACCATAATTATATATTCAGACTGCTAATGTGAATAAATACCTGCATTACAGTGTACCTTCAGAAATATGAACGATTCACAAGGTTAGTGACGTACAAACAGTCCAAATATTAAACACTATTTATACCATTTAAAAAAAAAAATAAATGTATTTTTGGCACAAGTTACCACGAGTCACACAAGTACTATTAATGGAAATAATTTAAACCCATCTATGTTATGATTCTCCTAATATTAGATAAGTGATGTTTATGTCAGTTATCAAATGCATTTTTCTCTGTATTTAACCTTTCTTAAGTGTTTTACTACCATCTATTTTTATATTATCCTCAATATGTTGCCTTTTTGTGAAACTCAGGTACTGATCATGTACAGTTACAGAAAAAAAATTATTAGACCATCAACAATGGTTATGCAATCAAGTACTAACCATTCCTGTGTGTATCACGTGACTAAAACAGACAGAAAAGAAAACATGGGATGCCTAAAAGCACTGTTTTTGTCAGTACAATGACATAGATATTGATGTAAGAACTTAAATGATTTCGGTTATTATCAAGAAAACGTGGAAAATTGTTAAATATTATCTCTTAAATTAAAGTACTTCGGTTGTTATTGTTATATTTGTCCAAACAAATGCACCTTTAGTGGTACCGGTCAATAAAATGAACAGGAAATTGAAGAAAACAAAAGCAGTCTAATAATTTTTTCCGCAACTGTAGATATTCATAAAAGCTCAGATTAAATTTGAGATCATATTATTATATCATATTATCATATCATAAGCAGAGAAAACTGAGGAAAAAATGACTTTTTCAGCATATATTATAAAAATTTAACATAAACCCAATGTCTCCATCCACTGTCATTGATCCAACTCCATGGGTTTTACTGGTGAATCAATGTTGTAGAAGGTGATGGTGTTTCCATGGTAATTGCCGAACCTCTAACCAACATATCTAATGACCATGAAAAATTGTCAAACTGGATTTTATATCAATTATTTACATGTATTGGCAGGATTAGTGGATCAACAGGTATTAAACTGTTTAGATCAGTAGATGATTTGGATCACTGGTGGATGTTTGGGTCTTAATGGATTAATACACAGAGCTTTACAAAGAAAAAAAAAGCCCCTGTGATGGAAATTATACATAATACCAGGGTGAATATTATGAGGATTGCTATTTATGCGTTTATGGACATTGCATTATTTTTATGGGTACTACAACCTTTATCTTGTCTTCTTTATACACAGAGAAGTGAGCTGCACCAGTGGCCTCCAAAAAATGATGATCGATTAACGAGTCTATCTGCTGTGTGGGTGGTTTTAGGTCAAAACGATTTACACCGCACCAGATTACAAATACATCTGGTCTGATCATCTGCTCCAAAAAGGCCAATAAGTACATAACTTGGAACATTACCAAAAATATGTTGTGGCCAGGCCTATTTAGCCAAATTTTGCATGTTATTACAGCAATAAAGTGGGACTTGACTGGAAAAATAATGTAATTTGTGTGCACGGTTAAAAAATAATTATGTGAACAAGCCCTGCTGATAAATATTAACTCTCTAAAGAAACAAAACAACCAGTATTGAATTGTTTAATAACTCGATATTGTGGTATTATATCCTTATATCTTATATCTTTGCAATTTAAGGTATAGAGGAAATGAGTACCCAGATAATATACTATAGAAATGCAGGATAAAAGCTTGTCTGGAACATAACAGATTAGTTTTATTGAGTCTATTTTAAACATCATTTACTCAGGTATACTTTTCCATCTTCAGTTTTTGGTTTCATGAATTTAACAGTGCTTTAATAGTGTCATGTCACCACATTCATAATACTGTTGTCTGAGGATTACTGTGACCTATATGATCTAAGTATCATTATATGACCTAAGTAACACCAGCCGGCCATCCTACTGCATATAAATGAACTCCATTGTGACGGTAAATGACACCTGAAACCCAGTGTAACTTTGTGCTCTTTTGTCAGATCTTTCAAGAACTCTTTATGTTTTTATGGAAACAGGAGCTGAGCTGATGCTTAAATAATTAATTAGCAAACTGTGTGGGACATGACAAGAACAGATGGTGTTATTGTGTTTTTTTCTACAGTCAATAATGATAAAAATAACTTCAATTTAATCCACACAATAGAATGAAATGTACCATTTTCAAAGACATATGAAAGTGTAAGTTAAAAAAAAAAAAAGGTTGTGTTTTGATAGAGTGCACCAGTATTGTATTTTGTTATCAGATAATCTCTCATAAAACCAAATTCCCAATGAAGGACAAATATTTACACAGCTGTTTTTGACTCTTTTGTGGGCCGTGTTGTCTCCCAGCCTTGGGGATCTCCTGTGGCTTTATTATAAATCAGATGTAACAGCAAGTTTGGCGTTTGTCCATTCTTTATTCTTTGATTTAATTCTTTTCAGTCAAAGTTACAAAGCTGCCACGGTAATCTGAGAGTCTTTACTGGTGTATTTGAGAACAAGACCCGATGGGAACCATTTTGCCTCTGCAGCAACAGAGGACAGACAACAATACCAGATGTAAGTGAGAAACCCTAAGGGACTCACCCAGGAAGTAAGGTATCAAAGACTTTTTTACACATGCCTACAGGTGTCTTAAAAGCTTCTTTACAGCACTGATGTTAAGCATTGGGAAATGTAAGTATGTTCACTCAAGTGCCACACAACACATTTGAGGCAAAGACTTTTGACTTGAGTATTTCCAATTTATTCAACAATATGCAATATATCAGTAGCAATATTGTACTTTTTATTTACCTGTTTGTCTTAGTTACTTCTTGAATTACTGTCTTTCATTCCCGTCTTCTCCAGTGAAAACCACGTATTGACAAATTAACTGATTTTGAAGGACTGGGATAAACTGTGAGATAAAGTGTTCCTTTTTAAGTCAATGAAATTCTCCTTCATAAGTTAAATAAAGTCTTAAAAACTTTCTTGAACATACTGGAAAATGCTGTCACAAAACTGAAAACAGGGTTTGTACTTATTATGTAAATATCTATATAGTCTTTAACGTTATATTATTGTTTTTTCACTGTTTTTGCACTATCTTTATGCTGCATGCACATTTTATTTGCCCTGCACTTTTTCTTGTTGCTGCCTTAATCAGTGAATTTCAGTAAAAAGTGAAATCAGTGAAAAGTTTAATTCTATCTTCAGTTTTTCTCATTGAGACTCCATGAAAAGTAAACATTTTAAGGTTCTCACAAGACAATGGTGCTACAAAAGTGAATATATATTTATGAATATGAAGAGAATATGCTGTCAGAACACACAACAGTAGCCTATACATTATATTATATACAAAGCATACACAATACATTCAATACAGCCTTGAACCTGAAAAGGCAACATATACAACAAAGTCATTCTTTTTTTCTTTCTATTATTAACTAACCAGCTTGACAGTCCTCCTTCGTCTGTGAACCGAATGAAAACGTAACCAAATAAAGTAGAGATTGGGTCTTGTCTCCTCCCTTCCTTTTATGGAAATGTAGCGTGTGGACAGTGGGCGGGGTCATTATGGATACGTCATCAACGTGCTCCTGTTACCCGGAAGAGTAGTGAGATGTAACATGTTCGGCTTTAATTAACGGTGTTTATGAGCAAGAAGACAAAAATAAAACTACATATCTACCATAAAAGTAACGTTTATCATTGTGTGGAGCGTCTTAAAAATGAGCGAAAAGGAAAAGGTAAGGCTACAACGGTTTAGTACCTTTAGCTTATCTGATTTGAGCTTTTTTCTTCAAGCTTCCAGGTCGAATGAACGGTGTGCACGTTAAGCAGCATATTGTTGCGAAATGTCTTTATTCATTGTTAAATCTAATGTTAATATGTTGCGGTTTGACTACCTTGTCGCGGAACAGTGTACATCTATGGTATTCTTTTATTTACCACATTTAACCGCTTTGTTTATCCGGTATGTAGGTATCAATGACATGCTTGCAGTGTTTGTTTCTCTGTCAATTTGGGTCCGTTGTCACAAACGATCTGTCCAATAACCCACCGTTCATCTACACCAGAGCCTGCTTAATGCAGCCACACCTCATGTAAACACAAGCAGATGCTGGAGAGATAGAAATTGTGCACTTAATATCGACCTTCTACCCGTTTCCCTTCGTCCCATTTACCTTCCCAGAGAATTTCCTCATCTGTTTGTCATTCTGGTTCATATCCACCCCAGAGCCAACACTACAACTGCTGAGCATTTTACCAGCACTTTTAACAAAGTAGAAGAGCTATCCCCAGACCCTCCTAAGTTCATCCTGGGAGACTTCGATCACTGAATCCCTAAAAGGTTTTCAGCTGTACATCACATACAAACTTCACATCACCAATCCTGCTTGCTCCAACATACATAGCAGTCTTCAGGAGGGCTAATAAAGTGATAAAAACATCAAACAGTAGATAGTATTCAAATTCCTCCAAGGATGCTTTGAATCCACGGAATGAGACAGTCTTATTTCCCCCTCCAACAGCATAAATAAGCAGGTAGATACAGTTTTATCATACATCCTCTGTCGACAACCTCATCCCATCTAAAACAGTTATCTTCCCCAACAGTAAACCCTGATCACCAAAGGGCTCAAGGAAACACTGATCAAGAAAAAGAAGAAAAACCTCCGCTCAGCATGGCAGGGCCTCAAAACTGTTGCATCTGAACAGCAGCAGCCTCACATCCCACCATGATAACCTCAGCTCTTTATACACTAGATTTGAGTCAGATCCACAGTCAAATCTGATATTTCCACATTTATCTTCTGTAAACAGATTGTGGTGAGAGCCCTCAGGAGGACCAGAGAAAACAGCTCACCTGGTCTTAAAACACCACATCATCACAGCAATAGGCTCTTATTTTTATTTTACTTTATTTTCACAGATTTCTTTGTTTATATAAAAGTGTTGTGTAATCATGTTCCTTGTACATGTACCCTGGGGACAAATAAAGCTTACTGAATTGAATTTTATTGATCCAGATACATTTATGTTGAAGCATTTCTGTCATGCCAGGTGTTTGATGCCTATATTTTTTCTTGAACGTAGGACTCTGCTGCCCTGAAGGAAGATGGAAACACACTTTTCAAAGCAGGAGACATGCAGGGAGCTGTGAGCTGTTACACCAAAGCATTAATGTTGAGTGAAAACCAAGCAGACAGTGCTGTATTGTACCGTAACCGCTCTGCTTGTTACCTGAAACTGGAGGAGTACAGCAAGGCAGAAGCTGATGCCTCCAAAGGTGGGACACTATGATGGCATGAACCTTATATACAGACTGTATTAAACTTAAAAGCAGCATGTTGAATAGGAGGAAAAATGGAATGTCCATCTGAGTTAATAAGTTAAATGTCTCTTACCATACTATATACTCGTAATGTACATTCTACATGTATATACTGTATTTTTTTAGGTCTATATTAAAACCAGCATGCTCCCATATTCCCTTACATATGAAGAATGACAGTATAAGCCCTGAAAATTTATTCCGTGTAATACTTCATTTATAATGGTATGTGGTGACAGAAATGCAGTGATAAATGTCAACTCATAAGATATATTGCACATTGACATATTGGAATGCAGTATCTTAATTGAATAATCTCTACATTATTAAATCTCACAGCTATTACTCTTTTCAGCTCTCGATACAGACCCAGGTGATGTAAAAGCTCGATTTCGTAGAGCTCAGGCATTTCAAAAACTTGGGCGTCTTGACCAGGCCTTTCTGGATGCTCAGAGATGTGCCCAGCTGGAGCCCAAAAACAAAGCCTTTCAGGATCTACTGCGACAGCTAGGAGTACAGATCCAGCAAAAAGTAATGTGATGTCACTTTAATTATAGATGTTTTGCACCATGGAAAAACTATTGCTAATTAAAGTGTTTTCTCTTAACATTGTAGTCAGCACAACTAAATTCCACAGATGCTCGTGTGCAACAAATGTTCACCCTACTTGCAGATGGATCTGCAAAAGATTCAGATCGACAGAAGGTGGGGGTGGCTCAACCTACACTGCACTTTATCTGCTCCTTCCTTTTAAGATATATTGCACCTCTGATAAAAAATCTAAAATAGTCTATTCATCAACTTCAGGCTGCTCAGAATCTAGTGGTGTTATCCCGAGAAGATGCAGGAGCTGAGCAAATATTCCGTAATGATGGAGTGAAGCTGATTCAGAAACTTCTTCAGTCAAAGCAGGAGGAAATTGTCCTTTCTGCTCTCAGGACTCTGGTTGGTCTGTGCACAGGGCATCAGTCCAGAGTAAGCATTCATATGCAGATGTTGACATATTCATATCCATTAGAAGACAGTATCCACCACATTATTAATGGTTGTTGAGCTGTTTATTCTGATTGTCTAACTGCTTAAATATATTGTTCACTCCCCAGACTATGGCTATTGTGAATGAGTTGGGGATGGAGCATCTGTGTGTTGTAATGGGATCAGGAGCCTCCACTGTGTCTCTGGCTGCCTGCCACTTACTGCAGGTGATGTTTGAGGCCCTGACAGAGGGCATGAAGAGAGACATCAGAGGGAAAGATGAAGCCATACTTCCCGGTGAGTTTTGTAATGTTTATGTTTGGTGTTGACATCACATGAAAGTTGACCTTAAGATATTTTCCTGTGGGAATCGGCTCACTTGCCTTTGCTGTAAATGGTAACTGACTGTATGAATTTGTAACAGAACCATCTAAGGAGCTGCGATCAATGCTACGCCAACTCTTGGAAATGATGCCAGCGTCTAATGTGTCAGGGGCTGGCAGAGACAGCGCCATCAACCTCCTGGTCAAACAAGTACCTCGGAAGTCCTTGAAAAACCCAGACAACTCCCTCACATTATGGGTGATAGATCAGGGTATGAAATACACCTGCACATAATGTACATTTTATCCCTAGTTTAGTTTTTACTTTAGATACTTTATTTATCCCACCTTGGGGAAATTTTCAGTTTAGTTTTGTTGTCCTATACAAAGACGGGTTTACTGTATGATTGTTTGTGTTTTTTTTATTTGCATATACAAACAAAGAACATGAGATCATCATGAGTATTAGAGTTAAAATCCAAAATATTCTTTTACATATACATCATGGTACAATCATGGCCATACTATTCAAGGTGCATACACAATCTACTTTTGCCAGTGTTCAGTACATTTCTCCAATTCAAGTCTTAAGACAAAAGTAAGTCTCTCCATACAGTAAATTTCTTTAATAATAATAATGCCACTGATTCAATGTTAGAGGGTCTAGTTCCAACCATTTTCAGGTTATAGCTTTCCTACTACTTGCTGAAAGTATCTTCAATAAGTACCCTTCTGTAGGACTGTTTCTGGTATTTTACCAAGATGTAAACTAATAAAAGAGTAATCTAAATCCACCCCTATCATTTTATTTATCTCGGTTGCCGCCTCCTTCCAGTGACTGGATTTCCGGACAGGCCCAAAAAAACATGAAAGTGATTAGTCATAGAGTTTCCACAGTTTCTCCAACAGAAGCCTTGGCTCTGTGTGCCTGTTTGCAGTGCTGTTATTTTAGGGGTTTTCAAAAAAATCACACTACATTCTTCTTGCTGAACTTTCTCAACAATCTTGAGTTTGCTGTGGTCGCTTATGTATGTTTGTTTTTTAGTAGCACATGTCATTTCAATATTGTTTAATGTATACAAGTCGCATTTAGTCAACTTTTTAACCCATGAAAATAATAACCTCCTTGTCGTCCTGCAGGGCTGAAGAAGATCCTAGAGGTTGCAGGGACAGTTGCAGAGCTCTCAGAAGGCCCTCCTCTGACAGATAACACCCACATGAGCTGCTCTGTCCTACTTAACAAACTTTACAGTGACCTTAAGAGTGACTCGGAGAGGGAGAACTTCAACAAACTATGTGAAGAATATGTTCAGTAGGTTAACCAAGTTTTTAGTTTTGCAAACATTTTTTATGAAAGTTTACTTTTGTTACAAACACTTCTGAGAAAACTTCGAAACTACCTCCAAAACTCATAAATGTTTTTCTGAAAGGCAGCACTTTAGTCGGCCGGGTCTTGACGCCAAGCTTCGTGCCATCCAGACGGTATCGGTGCTTCTCCAAGGGCCAAGCGATGTCGGTAACAGAACTCTGGAGATGTCGGGAATGATGGATGCTGTGATCTCTCTGTGTGCCTCCGAAGATGTAATTCACCAGCAGGTAGCAGTGGAGGCTCTTATCCATGCAGCAGGCAAAGCCAAAAGAGCCTCGTTTATCACAGCCAATGGTGTGGCCCTCCTAAAGGACCTCTACAAGAAGAGTGAGAATGACCGGATACGTGTACGGGCCCTAGTGGTAAGTGTTACAGCAGAGCAACTAGATTTCTTTCAGACAGCTGGATAAGCGAATCTTAATAAAGATCAAACTTACCATGGTTTCTGATGCAGGGATTGTGCAAACTGGGTTCAGCAGGAGGGACAGATTTCAGCATGAAACAGTTTGCAGAAGGATCAACACTAAAGCTCGCCAAACAGTGCAGGAAGTATGTACACCTGTTTGTTAAATCTTAATTTTTTGGCATAGATAAGGGACAAACACAGCACAGACTGATTAAAAACAAACAAAGACAGCTTTCTTGGATTTAAAATAAAATGCGAGCTGCTTCTCATCCTCTGCTAGGTGGCTGTGTAATGAGACTCTACCTCCAACATCTCGCCGTTGGTCTGTGGAAGGACTCGCCTACCTCACTTTTGATGCCGATGTGAAGGAAGACTTAGTAGAAGACAAGAACGCTCTACAGGCCATGTTTGAACTGGCAAAGGTTTGACTGATCTTCATACATCTAAGACACATGAACGATACTGAATATTTATTAAAGCGTATATCTCCTTGGTGTGTGATGGTATATTAGCTACGGCGGAATAGCAAAATTATACAACGGGGGATGGGTAGTGTTCAGAGAACTGACTTTGAATTTCCAGGAAAAAGATAGAAATATTCTCTGAGATTAACATTAACAGTCAGTGAGAGATGATGTGAATTTATGAGAATTAAACTCATTAGACTCAAAGTCATTTCACTTTTTGAGACAACAGAGTCCATGTGCTTCCATGCCCATGAGTTGTTTTGTTTGTTTTTTTAACAGCATGTGACAAGAATAATTTCTGGTTTTGTTTTTTGGTATTTTTCTAGAAAATGTATGACTAGAGAATCTCAGAGAATATTTGTGCTTTTTCTTTTACATATGTTTTTTTTCTTGCAAATGTTCCTTCATAATCTATGTCCATAATAGTCTTATTATGCAGCTGGAAAAGTCTATTACTGTGGTCATGCTCTACATAAGATGATCACTGTGAGGATCCACATAAAGATGTTTAACACAGTCATCAGCTGGATGAGCAATTACAATGTAGTTTTTTGTTTTCTTCAGTCTGAAGATAAGACAGTGCTCTTCGCTGTGGGCTCCACATTAGTGAATTGCACCAACAGTTATGACGTGGAGAAGCCAGACCCTCAGATGGTAGAGCTGGCCAAGTACGCAAAGCAGCATGTGCCTGAGGAACACCCCAAGGTACTGTTCTAATAGTCTGTTTTTGAATACCACATTATAATATATTTCTCAAAATTAATTCAAGAAAAGTGAAAGAAAAAACAAGGATTTGTAGATACTTTTCTTTTGTCTGGATTAAATAATGGAACAATATATGAAAATGTACAGCTTGCTTTTGTTCTACAAATTAAGATAAATGTATTTTTCTCAGGGTTACAACTGAACACTCTTCCTCTGTGTAGCTGTTTACATGCTTTTGCCATGTTTGTGAGCTTTAATTAGCATGTTTTAATTAATTTATTTAACCAGGAAAGACTCATTGAGATTAAAAAGTGTTTTACAAGAGCAAGATGGACAGTATATTAGTGCAGTATTAATTCAAATGTTTGATCAGACCATCCTTTCAAATATCAGATCATTTTGTAATTGATTCTGAAGCAGTAAGAGCAGCAGATTTCAAGAGCTCTTTTTTATATTTCACACCTTTTGAACAGACAGACACAATAAATCCTGAGAGTTAAGACTGTAACTGCTTGTAGTTTTTGACAGATGTATTTTGGAAGAAATAATGGAAGCAGAACTATGATACATTTATAGGTGAGACCATGCCAGTGTTTCAGTCTGCATGTGGCCACCGTGGATAATTCAACTCAAGTACACAGACAGTGATAAGTGAGGGCTTTAAAGTTTGACCCATAGGCCAAAACTGATCCATCAAAGTGTCCAGTCTGGCCCGTGGGATGAATCTGTGAGATGGGTGTCAAAGTCATTTTAGTCCAGCGGTAACACACATACCAATTCAGTCTCAAGTGGGTCTGACCAGTAAAATACTGTCATAATATCGTATAAATAATGACACATCCAATTTTTTTTCTCTTGAAATGTTTAAAAAATGTGAATAACCTGAACAAATATGATCAACCTGAAATGTTTAAAGAGAAGTAAGTTACATTTTTATCAATATTATGTAAGTCAGTAAATTATTTTTGCCTTTGTAGATCCACTGTGATCTGTAAGTCATAATGTATATGTGTAAATGAGAAGCTGAGGCATAATATTGTTAAAATTACACTTATTTTTCTTTCAAAACTTGAGGTTGTTCATGGTGGTTCAGATTATTCACAATTGTTCGATGATAGTTTATAGATGTAAAGATTTTCATGATGCAATTTTCCTTTTTTTTTTAAAACTATAAAACAGTGCTTCTCAAATCCAGTCCTCGAGGACCAGTATCCTGCATGTTTCTCTTCCAGCACACCTGGTTCAATTGATGATCAGCTCATCACCAAACTATGCAGAAGCCTGATTACAATGTAATGGCTTCCAGGTGTGATGGAAGAGGGCGATCTCTAAAACATGTAGGATAATGGTCCTCAAGGATCGGATTTGAGAACTGCTCTAAAACGTAGAGAACAGTTTGGATTTGATATTATTTATAGGTTTTAATGTTATTATTTTACCACTTGAGATCACATTGGGCTGGTTGTGGATGCTGATCTAAAATGACTTTGACACCCCTGGTTTACAGTGTTTTTTTTTTTTTATCCTCAAATGAAAGACAAGACCTGAAATACAATCCTAGTTTCAGTATTTACAATTACTTATACTGCACTCGTATATGATTTCAATCCCAAGTCATGTTTGTTTGCATGTGTATCAGGATGCACTTTCATACGTGGAGAAGAGACTGGTGAAGCTGCTGGAGGCCGGCGTGGTGTCTGCATTGGTGTGTATGGTTAAACAGGAAAGTCCAGCTCTCACTGAAGCTTGTAGAGAATGCATTGCCAGGTATGTGTGTAGAACTAAGTGCTTTTCAGTGTCCTCTGTCCAGACTTGTTCTTCATGTTGTTTTGTCACGGCAGGGTGTTTTTGGCTCTGGTGGAGCGTCAGGAGGATAGAGGGACAGTGGTAGCACAGGGTGGAGGAAAGGTAGAGATCCTACAGTTCTTAGTTTAACCTGCACACTGACTGTTAACACCTTACTTAAGAATATTACATTTGAATATTTCTTCCTTGCTTTCCTCCACAGGCTCTGATCCCACTGGCATCTGACAACACAGACATAGGTAAAATCAAAGCAGCGCAAGCCTTGGCAAAAATAACCATCACATCAAACCCAGAAATCGCATTTCCTGGAGAAAGGGTGAGAAGTCATGGAATACAAAGTGTCGTTAAATAAAACTAATGAGGAGAATCTTGCTTGTTTTACATTATTTATCTTCTTTTGGCAGATCTATGAGGTGGTGCGTCCACTTATCAGTCTGCTCAGTCTGGAATGTACGCTGCTGCAGAACTTTGAAGCACTCATGGGGCTGACAAACTTAGCTGGCATCAGTGAACGACTCAGGTTGGCCACTAGGGGGAAACCTCTCCCCAGAATAAATGCACAAAGCAGGCATCAACACAAATAAATCAGCACACATGTAACTCTGAGAAGATATTGTAACCTTCCTGAGCATTTATATATTCTCTATCTATGTTTCCTATTTTTGCCATAAACATTCCCTTCTTAATTTCTAAAAATTGACATTCTTTCTTTAGTCTTTATATGAGTTTAAGTATATGTCTTGTGAGTCTTCATTAGTTGTCTCTTGATTCTAAAAATGCCAAATTACTTTTATTTTCAGTGTGCAAGTAGCTGTAAAATATGCCTGGTAGTGCTTTATATTTCCTGTACTAATCAGGCCATACCTTGATGGTTGCATTTTGCCTTTTATTAAAATACATATTCTATCCTCTATGTATCATAATGATGTACTTTGTTTCATAGGCAAAAAATCATAAAGGAGAAGGCATTACCAAAAATTGAGGGCTACATGTTTGAGGACCATGACCTTGTCAGAGCGTCTGCCACCGAGTGCATGTGTAATTTAGTTTTAAGCACAGAGGTAAGATGTGCATTGCTACTTATACATTTTATGGGACCTAAACAATGGACGGTTAAACTAACAGTGATATACGTTTTGTCGCTGTGTCAGGTGCAGAAGCTGTTCTTGGCAACGGGGAATGACCGCCTGAAGCTGCTGGTGCTCTACAGTGGAGAAGAGGATGAAAGGCTGCGGAAAGCTGCAGCAGGAACCCTGGCTATGTTGACAGCTGAGCAGCCAGAACTGTGCGCTCGCATCCCTGGAACAGTAAGAGTCGCCACCTCTTCATCAGCCCATGTATATTCCCTAAAATGTTCTTTATTCACTGTTACTGTATTTTTTTTTTCAGACAACCCACTGGCTAGAGATAATAAAGGAGCTGCTGCTCAGTGAAATGACAGACCTCCGTCATCGTGCTGTAGTCATTGTTCACAACATGATGCAGGCAGAGAAGAGTCTGGCTGAAACAATCATGGAAAGTGAAGCTTTGGAGATTCTTTCTGTCCTGGCAATGGGAGGAGAAGGCACACCAGAACCGGTATCTAAAGTCGCTCAAAACTGTCTGGAAAAGGCAGTGGAGTATGGTATTATCAAGAGCCGGGAGGGGGGAAAAAAGATGGAAGGAACAGAACCCTGAATATACCACTGCAGTGAGCACAAGTGCCTCTGGGTGCAGTTAAAGGTGTTTCAGTTTTATGTGGGACCAGTGAAGTCATTTCAACTTCACAGGAAATCTGTCTTGGTTTAAAGGGGGACAAGCTGATCTTAAAATGTCCATCTGTTTAAACCAAAGACTGCAAGAAGCAATACAGATTCTATGGACAAAAGATGTGAAGTAAAATTAGCACACTGTCACAGATGCATTCCATTACAAATCCTATTGCTTTCCACTGATTATATTTTTCATACACTACACCTATTCTTGCACTTAATTTTTTGACATTTCATTTTTATTTTTACAAGTATTACACCAAAACATACACTGTCTTTACTTTCCATTTTATACCCAACATTATACATTCTTTGCCCTATGAGACTTTATTTGTAAAGTTCACCATACTATTGTTTTAGATTTCCATTATTATCTCAATACATTCCCTGTGCTTTATTTGTATGAATGTTGAAAACAAACAGCTAAATAAAGTTTTATCATTTGTTTTCACTTGCGCTGCCTACATCCATCTTTGCAAACTAAGTACTAATATTGTAAAAACATTCACTGCATAATGACTGCTTTTCTCCAATATTAAGTAATTTAAAAAAAAAAA
>JAPSES010000249.1:15162000-15174345 GCA_029822895.1 Maxillicosta whitleyi
ACTCCCCCCCCCCCCCCCCCCAAAATATTAATAAAAAAATATTGGGCCTTCATTTTTTTTTTTGCCCCAATGGTCCTAATCCTCTTCTTTACATTGGCCCATAATAAGTATATTTAGTGGGGGTTTTTTTTGTTTGTTTTATTCTTATCAATGAAATAATCCAGGTTTGTAACTGTATTGTTCATATGAAAACCATTCTCATATTTAGACCACATTCCATCAGCAGTAATAACTTGCACATGTATCTTCTCAAAATTGACTCACTGGGAAATCCCCTTTAATAATTATCCTGACACATGGCAATAATTAGACAATGACAGGCATGGTTTTATTTTTAAACTTTTCCCAAGTATAACAGGCCATAACAAACCAATCCGAGCATGTGGTGTAACATAAGTTTAACATTGTGGTCTGTACCATTCTTCCACTGTTTTGGCCATTTGTGCCTTTAATTTTCTTTTTTTTTTTTTTTTTTTTTTTACAGAGAACACAAAATATATGTCACTATAAATTATTATTTTAAAAAGTTAATGTTTAGTGTGAAAATAAAGATATTCATTATCAACAAAAAAAGATCAATCTATATGTATAGTTGATACTTGTTAGTGATGGTGTCCCAATGGTTTATGAAGCACTTCTATTTTTGTATCAACTTCTGACTGTTGTATTTTGATTAACTGAGACCCCTACTGCTATTTTATTTGTTGAATTTCAAATCCAAAATGTTAAATGTATTTAGGACTCATTCTGAAAAATGTTACAAAGTTAATGAAAACAGTCTGCCTTTAAGTGAGCTTCTTTTAATAGCTTATTGCAAAACATCCAGCAATACACAACCACAACTATTTCAAATTAAACATTTTAACATAGTGGATTATATATGGTAATATATAAAAAAGGGAAACTTGAGTAGTGTAACATAAATTAAAATAAATGATAAATCAAAATTATCTATAGTAAGTATATATCTAATAAAGTGTTTATTATACATGTCTAGCAGTGTAATTTTTTATCTTGAACAAGAGAAAAATGAAACTAGTGCATAAATAAATCTCAGAAATTAGACTGGTTGCATACAAATGGTAAGGAAAAACAGTAATACACCTTCAAAAGAAGTTTTGTGTGATCATTCACACAGCACTAAATAACTGATGCTACAAATTAAAAAAAAAAAAAAATCCCTGTATTTATATCCCTAGAAAAGCATTGCACAAAACTGGATATTGATGATCTCAGGTAGTTCTGGAGTGGAGTAACTCAGTACTTGGAAGGAAACAACCTAAGCTCCTGGATTTGTGTCCCAGTCTGTTGTATCTGAAATAAAACACAACATATATTTTAATTATGTTACACTTTTATGACAAATTATTATAACGTGTGTGTGTGTGTCTATGTGTATGTGTGTGATGATTCTTATCATATTGTACCTCTCATTTTGGTTCCTTCTTTGGTCTCTGCTGGGACACCTATCCCATACTCATTTTCACCAGTGATTCTGAAGAAGTAGATTCCTCCCTCCTCCAGGTCTGACACCCTATACGACAGCCGGTGGCATTTGTCACTGAGTCTGGTCCATCCTGTTCTGCTGATGTCCCGAATGTCCACATAGTAGTTCTTGACCGGAGCCCCTCCCTCATTCTCAGGGATGTCCCAAGTAACAGTGGCAGAATTTTTGGTCACATCCTTAACCACTATATGAGTTGGAGGACCGGGTGAATCCAGAACTCTCACATTCAGGGTCAAAGACGCATTTCCAGCAACATTTTGTAGCTTGACTGTGTATTTGCCTGAGTCATCCCGCGTTGCCCCTTCCACTGTGATAGAAGTGACAGAGCTGGTGGTGTTAATCAGTCCTCTGACTCTCAGATCCACATTTGCTTTTTCCCATGTCACATTGGGAACAGGTTTGCCAGTAAAAGGCAAAGTCAAAGTAAAAGAGCCACCATCTTTAACCAGCAGAGTCTTTCTTGTCTCAGGACTAATGTCAAACCTGGGTTCCTCTTCTCTGTCCATGGCTGCTTGAGGATCTGTTTCAGGACTGGGCTCACTGATGCCTATCTTGTTTATAGATCTGACGATAAACACATATTCAGTCCCAGATGTGAGTCCAGTTACAGTAAAATCAGTTGTATCTGTGTTGTTAACACCAACTGCCCAGTCTTCCTCTGTGGATTTCCTGAATTCTACTTTGTACCCGGTGACGGCAGCTCCACCATCAAACAGTGGCTTGTTCCATGACAATGTTATGGAGGACTTTGATGAATCCATTATGGTGGGCTTTGCAGGGGGAGAAGGCAGAAACTTGGGATCCTCTGCCAGGGTTAAAGGGCATGGGTTACTGGGTTCACTAAGCCCAGCAGCATTCTCAGCAAAGACTCTGAATTCATATTCATACCCCTCATGAAGGCCAGACTCTTTAACCCGCAAGTCATAGACAGCCTTCTTGTTCACGCGTTTCCACCGAATGCCTTGCTTCTCCCTCTTTTCAATGATGTAACCACTGATTCTGCTGCCGCCATCAGATTCAGGTCTCTTCCAGCAGATGGTCATTGAATCTGCTGTTGCACTTGTGACTTCAACATCAATTGGAGCAGATGGAACAGTATAAGGATCCATTGCCTTGATCGGATCACTCTCCAGAGTTTCACCCTCTCCATAAATGTTCACTGCCCTCACCCTAAACAAATATTCATTTCCTTTGAGCAGCTTTGTGACTTTGCAGGTAGTTGCCATCATGTCACCATATACAAGAGTCCATGATACACGGCTTGTTTCACATTTCTCAACAATGTAATGCATGATCTCAGCTCCACCATTTTCTGGAGGGGGTCCCCACGATAGGGTGCATTTTTCAGCTGAAAGTCCAGATACTTGCAGGGGTCCAGCAGGTGGACCAGGCCTGTCCAGGACTTTGCAAGTGACAACTTTAGATAAAGTACCACCTGTATTTTGTACTGTTAGTGTATACTGTCCAGAGTCTTTCCTAACACATTCTCTGATAAGTAGAGATGTATGCATCTTTGTTACAGTCATCTCAACTCTTCCCTTGGTAGCAATCATTCTACCATTCTTCAGCCATGAAACTGTAGGGTTTGGGCGGCCAGAGATGTCAGCATCTATTCTTAGGAGGTCTCCTGCTTTGACCACAACCACCTGTCTAAATTTGTCATCCATGTTAATCTTGGGTGGCTCTACATCATGCTGTACTGTAATAGGTCCAGTATTTTCAGAGGGTGCACTTAAAAGGTCAGCTGAATTTTTTGCTATAACATGAAAATCATACTGCTCACCTTCTGAGAGTTCAGTCACTTCAAAGAAAGTATCCAGCAAATTGGTGAAGTTGCATTTAAGCCAGCAGCTTTCTGGCAGCTCTTTACGTTCAACAATGTAACCTGTTATTTTAGCTCCACCATCATATTCAGGTTTTTCCCATGAGAGTGAGACTGATTCATTGGTTATATTAGTGACTGTGAGGTTGCGTGGGGGTTGACACTGGTCTCTTGCTGCGACAGGCTCAGATGCTTTACTGCAAGGTCCAATACCAGCTATATTCTCAGCACAGACCCGGTACTCATATATAAGACCTTCTTCAACACTTGTTACCTTGAACTGGTTTTCTGTAACTGGACTTCTGTTCAACTTTGTCCATAGAATACTGCTCTGATCTTTGCATTCGATATGGTAACCAATGATAGGGCTTCCACCATCACACTCTGGCTTGCTCCATGCAACCACCATGAGAGACTTTGAGGCATTAACAACTTGAAGGTCAGTTGGTGGACCAGGAGGCTTGAAGGGATACTGAGCAACAATGGGTTCAGACTCCATAAACGGGCTCTTGCCATAGCGATTCTCTGCAGCAATACGGAACTGATATTCAGTGCCCTGTGTCAGACGAGAAATCTTAATTGATGTTCTTGCAACTGTGGCTGATACTGTCTGCCATACTGTGCTCCCTATATCTCTCTTCTCAACGACATAATTGCTAATCTGACAGCCACCTGTGTAATTTGGTGGTTGCCATGAGAGTGACACAAAGTCAGCACTCACTTCATCAACATTAAATTCACATGGTGGCCCAGGCCTTTCAAAAACATTAACAATGACTTCAGCAGATGTAGTTCCAACTGAGTTGGTCACCATCACTTCATAGATACCAACATCTATCCTGGCTGCATCTTTGATAGTGATCTGAGATGATGTGTCTGATGTGAGCACATTTACCCTACTTGTCTCTTTCAGCATGTTGCCATCCTTCATCCATGATACTGTTGGCTGTGGGGTACCTTTGAATGGAACGTCTATTTTTAAATCATTTCCTGCTTTAACACTGAATGTGTTACACATCAAATTGATAATAGGTCCTGTGCTATTGTCCTTGACAATAACAGGTGCCACCAAGGACTTTGGTTCACTCCTCCCCTTTTCATTTACAGCACAAACTCTGAAAAAGTATTCCTTTCCTCTTGTCAGTCCAGTAACTGTCACTTCTAAGGCTCTGCTCTCTGAACATGTCGTCCATACTTCCTCTTCTTTAGTTTGCATTTCTACAATATAAGATGTGATTTTACTTCCTCCATCATGGTCAGGTTTTTCCCAGGTGAGTTTTGCACTGTTGGCAGTAACATCACTGAGTGTGATTTTCCCAGGAGGTAGAGGAATCTCAGACACTTTAACAGGCTCAGCGGTCTCTGCTGGTTGTCCAGTTCCATATTCATTTACAGCTAGGACACGGAAATAATAAAAACATCCTTCCTGGAGATTGTCAATCTTGTATGAATTCCTCACACAATTGCTGCAGACACTTGTGAATGCTTTCCTTGCTTCCTCTCGCTTCTCAACTATGTAGTGTGAAATCTTTGATCCTCCATCAATAACAGGTGCTTCCCAGGAAAGTGACACAGAGTCTCGTTTTACATCCTTCACCTCTAACTGTGTTGGTGCACTGGGGGAGTCTAGTACTCTAACATTGATGAATGCTGACTTAGAGCCATTGCAGTTCTCCGCAATCAACACATACTTTCCTGTGTCATTTCTATTGACATTCTCAATCAATAACACAGTGTAGGAACTTGTTACCTCAATTTGAGCACGCTCACTCAGAGCACCCCCTTCTTTTGACCATTTCACCTCAGGCTCTGGATTTCCTCTGATGTTAACAAACAAATGTAATGTGGAACAGACTCGAACATTTACAATCTTCCTCAAGGCCGCATCCAACTCAATCTCGGGAGCCTCCAGTTTTTCAGCTGCTAACACAGACTCAGACAGTTCTGCATACTCTCCAGTTCCAGAGGCATTAATTGCACATACACGAAAATTGTACTGTGCATTCTCTCTAAGTCTTTTAACTGTGTAGCTTGTGTCATCCACACCTGTACTTGGTGTGCATGTGATCCACTCATCCTCTGCTGCTTCCTTCATCTCAACTACAAATCCACTGATTTCTGCTCCACCATCATAAATGGGCTTTGACCAGGTAAGTGAAACTGTATTCCTGGAATGGCCTGTCACTTTGACGTTGGTAGGGGGGCCAGGTGGGTAAGTTGCTTCACATACTTTAATATACTCACTGGGCTCACTGGGTGCACCCACGCCAGCAGCATTTTCTGCTGATATTCTAAACTGATAGTAATGTCCTTCTGTCAGCCCTGTGCATCTGAAACGCAAGTCATTGAGTCTTCTTTTGTTGCATTTAGTCCACCTGACTCCCTCTTTGTCTCGTTTCTCAAGGATATAGCCATCAATTTCGGAGCCTCCGTCACTCTCAGGTCTTTCCCAGGTTAATACTATAGAGTCTCCAGTGACAGCACTCACTACGGGGGTTGAAGGAGCACTAGGTGTTTTAAAAGGATTTTCTGCAATAAAGGGTTCTGATTCTAGAAATTCACCAACACCATATTTATTCACTGCAGCAATTCTAAAGATGTATTCTTTTCCAGACACCAGTTTTGTCACTTTGTAACTGACAGCTTCAACTTGAGAGTCAACTCCTGTCCATGTGACACGGCTGGTCTCTCTTTTTTCAATGATGTAGTGGGAAATGCTGGCACCACCATCATTTACAGGGGGGTTCCAATGGAGATTACACTTCTCTGCACTAACAACTTTCACCTTTAAAGAACCATCCGGAGGACCAGGTTTGTCCAGAACCTTCACATGAAGTGGAGTGGTTGTAGTGCCACCGATGTTAGTGAGACTCAACATAAAGTGACCCCCATCCACTCGGGTGCAGTCCCTCATAGTCAGAGTTGTATGTGTGAGGGTTGTTTTGACTTCCATTCTTGGAGTAACTTTGTCAATTTCCTTTCCATCCTTCATCCATACAACTTCAGGGAGGGGTTTTCCAAAGTAATCAGCCTCAATAATGAAAGTCTCACCAGCCTGAACAATATTAGTGGTTTTGAATTTAGCATCAATCATAACAGTGGGCCCTTCAATTAAATCCTGAGCAATTACTGTTATACTTTCAGAGGGTGTGCTCCAAACACCAGCACCATTCTTGGCTGTTACTCTAAACTCGTAACTCTGACCTCCTGTCAGGCCTGTAACTGTAAACTCTGTTTCAATAATATTAGTGAAGTTTGCCTTCATCCATCTGTTATCTGGGAGCTCCTTCTTTTCAACAACATAGCCTGTAATTGTGCTTCCACCATCATACCTTGGTTTTGCCCACTTAATTGTGATATTCTCCCTAGTAACAACAACAGCTTCGGGTTTACCAGGTGGATCACAGCGGTCTCTTGCAACATAGCATTCCGATATCTTGCTCGATGGACTGAGTCCAGCAATATTCTCAGCATATACTCTAAATTCATACTCAATACCTTCCTCCAGTCCACTTGTTTTGAAGCGAGTATCAGATAAAATAAGCTTGTTCAGTTTAGTCCATAAAATGCTGTTCCTTTCTTTGCGTTCAAGGTGATAACCAATGATGGGGCTGCCTCCATCTTTGGCTGGAGGCTCCCATTCAACCACCATACTGTACTTAGTCACTGTGGACACAAAAGGGGTGCTGGGAGCAGTGGGCACACTAAACGGATATTGTGCAATTACAATAGGAGAGGTAATTGCTGTGCTCTTCCCATAGCGGTTTTCTGCAAACACTCTGAATTGGTATTCACTTCCAGTCTTCAGCTTGGTGACTTTGATTGTGGTTCTTACTGTTGTTGCTGACACAATCTGCCATTCTGTACTTGTAGTTTCACGTTTTTCCACTATGTAGTTGTCCAGCTGGCAGCCTCCTGTGTATTCTGGAGGCTCCCAAGAGATGGTGACAAAGTCAGAACTAACCTCGTCAATCTTCACTGGTCCTATTGGTGAGTCAGGCTTTTCAAGAACAACTACATTGATTTCTCCTATAAATTTTCCAGCACTGTTGCTGGCTTCAATTGAGTACTGACCAGAGTGCTCTCTGGCAGCATGTCTAATATGAAGAACTGTTTGTGAAGGTGTATTTAAAATATTCAGCCTTGATGTTTCTTTGACTGCCTGATCTCCTTTTTTCCATTCAATCTTTGGTGCTGGCTGCCCAATCATTGGGATCTCAATTTTCATCTCTTCACCATTCTTGACTGTAAATGTGTTGAATGTAATTTGGAGTTTTGGCTTAATAGCATTTTCCTGATCTGTTTTGGAATTTGTGGCTTGACCTGTGTGAAGGAAGAAAAGCATCTAATAAATGCCAAGTATCATAAACATGAAAATGCTCTAGATAAGTCTACACTGTATGACTGGATTACATCTGATAAATGAATCCTACGTACAGAAAAATAAATTTGCTTGCGTAAATAAATAGCCTATATATTGTCTATATCAAACTCAATTTTAGATTAATCATGACAAGAACACCTCTGGATATTTTAATACTATTTTAGCGCTTATACAATATAATCATTTCTGATATTTTAATTAAATTGTGACATTTTAATTTACACCTTTCCTTGTGTAACTTATATCATACATTTTCAGCATTTCAGAGTTTAATACTGTACACCACATTATTGAGAAGTACCAAAAAATATGAAGCTTAAGTTATTTTGTCACACATCTGTTTTTATATTTATATCTTATGTGTATTTCGAACATTATAGTAGTATCCACTAGTTGAATCTAAACTAGAAAGTGACACAATGACTGCATGACATACCGTTGACAGTGGAGGGTGACTGGGAACCCTTTGTTGTATCTGGTGTCCTGTTTTTATTTATAGAGTCAGCTTCATCATCAGCTCTCTTTCCTGTCTACAAAACAGAATGTTACAATACTATCAGAGACAAATAAATCTATCAAATAAAACTCTTTATCATGACATCAATTATTTATTTACATTACAAGTCAGTTCCTATATGTGTAAGTAATGTATACTACTATAATACTATGTGTAAGTATAGTAGCATCGATACAAAATCTTGACAAAACTTCTTCTGCCATTTAAAACTACTTTTAATGTATTAAGCAAACATTTAGCCAAGTGTGTCTGGTGTATTGTAACAGAAACTTGTGTTAAAAATAACCGGAGCCATGACAGACAAGACTACCATATGTTCTACAAAATAAATAAAACACCAACATAACAACAGTGTTAAAGATCTGATATGGTAAAAACTAGTTCACATGCAAAAAGAAACAACAGTGTGAGTTCTGTGTTAACATTCCAAACAAACAAACAAACAAAAAATCTAAATATATCTGGACTTACTCCATTGTTGCTTGCTTCCATCCTTTCTCTTGTATGTCAAGCTCAAATGTTATGAAAATAAATCTGAATTTAAAACCAAGTCACTTCAAGATGCACTGTTATGCGATTATCTCTGAGGCTTTATGGCAGGAATACACACAGTCCTGCCTACTTTATCTCCATAGGCATGCAGTGACCAAAATAACCATCATGTCTCATTGGCCAGCTGCTCATGCTGTCAAAGTCAGTTGAGTGGACCTGGCTCAACAAATAACAAGCTTTTAAAGTTACTCAACAGTTAAATATTGTTGTGCAAATACAGTTCTAAGTATTGCTTACCACATGATTATATATGTGACACATTTCCTTAGACATTACTTTGCGGTGTATAAATAAACATGTGTACTTTTAGACAGGTGTGGTTGAATTTTCTATATTCATTAAGTGAAGATATTAAAGAAAATATACATGTAATTTTCACTGTTAACACTGATTTAAAAAAAAAATATAGTTATATGAGAACATTCTAACATTGATTAATTGAACCGAATATTACAGATATTTAAGTCGCACTTTTATTCCGGAAATGATAAACCGGAAGTATAACGACAAACACTAACGAAGAAGAAAGCGAGTCGCATGTGTATGTAGCTAAGCGTGCCGGTGCTACTGTAAACAGTTCCTTCTTTCTGCGAGGTATCTACTAAATATAATGTTAATTATAAACACTTGTACATACATAGAGGTGAGTGAAGAAGCGACTTGTGTCCACTCATGTCCGTCAAAAATCATTTGCGCTCTTCTGGTCAAAAATGTGTGCAAGTTTTATGTGTAATTCAGTTCTATCTGTAAGCTAATTTCTCCCTTAAACCTCTGACTGTATGACAGTGACTTTATTTTTCTTTAATGACTGTCATAGGAATCCCAGCAGCGGTAAAGCTGAAATTGTGCGTATTAACTATTTATTTAAAGTTTATTCAGTTAGAAATCTAGAAAAAGATTCAGTGGTAGTAAACATTCTCTATATACCATATTATAACATTTATATAGCCAAGTGTTCAGACTGCAGCCAAAATTGGCCTAAATTTGATTTATTTGCTCATATGTGACTTTTTATGTTTTTTAATAGAATGAACAACACAAAACATACAACAGTCTTTGATCCTGTCTTTTATGATTTTGGCCACTTCCATATGTGGTTATGAATCACATAGGGTCTGACTGACTTTCTGTATGCAATGCAACCTCAGAGGAACCACTCATATCATTAGTCAGTCATCTTTCACATCTCAATGCTCTTACATTTTTGTCACAATTCTGCTCTGGCACCAGTCACTTTCTGAATAAAAGTCAAAGTCGGCTCCAGCGGAAGTTAAGTAGAGAAGCAGTGTAGTATTGGAGTACTTGTGTGTAGTTCAGTGAAACTGGCATGTATTTGAAAGGTATACACGACATTGTAAAGGTGGACTACATTTTTCCTTACAACAGTGGACTGGGTAATAAATCCTCTTTGGGTATGTGTATTGTGACAGACGTCTATGCTGTCGAGCTCATAGTGTGACTTGATGATTCAGCAGGATGACACTGAGCTCTATTGTCAAAATTCATGCCCATGCCTCTTTGCTTTGCTGTTCATGCACAGGTCTACCATGGCAGTCCGGTTTCTATATAGAATTCAGGATTTTATCACAGATGTGTGCCGGAGGAGTGGAAACAATCAGAGCATGGCATCACCACCAACGAAGTTTGACACAGCCATACAGGCCGGCTGGATGGACAGGATGGACAGGGGACTCTTCCGCTACCACTTGGGTGAACTACAAACACGTATCCTGCCAGGTCCGTGTGGTTATGTGGCCCAGCTAAATATACAAAGAGGAATAGAGCGACGAAAGCCTCAGGAGATTCTCAGCATTCAGCAGCCGTTTAATGCCAAGCAGTTTAATTTCAACAAAATCAATCCAGATGAAATCATATTCGAGATGATGAAGGACACAGAGGGAGGCACTATGGTGTGTGAAAAAGGATGTCTGAATACACCGTGCAAAATGGTGGTGCTAGTTAATGTCAGCCCTTTGGAGGTTGGTCATTGCCTCTTTGTTCCTGACCCCTCACACTGTTTTCCACAAGTCCTAACCAGGTTTGCTATCCAGGTCAGTATAGAATCTGTTTTTCTTAGCTCTGATCCTGGATTTCGAATGGGTTTCAATAGCCTTGGAGCCTTTGCATCTGTCAATCATCTACATCTCCATGGGTACTACCTAGACCATGAACTCATGTTGGAGTCTGTGCCAGTCAAACCACTGGTTCTTGCAAAGCACTTTTATCGTGTGATGGACTTCCCCGCAGGCTTTTTATTTTACACAGAGCCAGAGTCAGTGGAGAAAGTTGCCAAAGCCATATGTGAAGTAACAGACTTTCTTGTAGAACGGAATATCGCTCACAACCTGTTTTTAACCAGAGGATGTTCACCCTGTGATCACATACAGAGTGAAGAGGATGCCACTGTGAGGAAAGGTGTTCGAATCATTGTGTGGCCCAGAAAGTCCTGCTTTGGTGCAAAAGAGGAATCTGCTTTTAATGTTGCTCTTTGTGAGCTGGCAGGGCATTTGCCATTTAAGAACAAGGCAGACTATGAGCGCACGACTGAGAAAGATGTAATGGATGTCATTCAAAGGTATCTTCTTCCCAAAGAAGATTTTCTCAAGTTGGAACAGGAGCTTTCTCATCATTTAATGGCTTTATGAACTTGGACAGTTTCATATTAAATGTGCTGGAGATAAATATTATGTGTATTTGAATGCACACAAAAGTAATTACATAGTACTGTATTGCCACACCTAATCAGGCATCTGACTTAAATCTACAATTTGATGTGTATATAGATATTGATCAGTGTTGTGTATTGTATTGATTTTCACAGACCTCACCAAAAAGTGATGGACACATGAATACATAGATATATACATTTGTATTTTATTTATCAACGAAAAGTTGTGTGAAACTAAGAAATGTATTATTGCGAAACATAAACAGAATTCTATGTCTCATTTGAGAAATAACATTACTGTGTTAATGTTTCAGTGCTCTGAGAATGTCTACATAGTGTATACTCACATGCCTTTTTTTTTTTTTTTTTACACCTGTGCTCTTTATACTAAACACAGTAAAGTGGCCACTGTAAACACTTATGTAACATCTAAACATTAAAACTTAAGGAACACTGAGTTACACGTGTAGTAGTTGATGTTTACTCAATGACAACACCTGTAACAGAGGTGAAGCAGGTAATGATGAGTGACATTTACAGTCAGATGTGATGTTGAAAAAACAAACAGAACCATTCAAGAGAAGACACGGGTAAATTTCTCATGACATTAGCTAGATTTTTTTTTTTTTTTTTTTTGCGTCACATTAAGACTCCATAATTTTTTTTAATTTTTTTTTTTTAAATCTTGCTACACCTAGCCAAAGTCAATACTGGTTGTTGTTTTATATTTCTGCTGTTTGATTTATTAGTGTGACTTCATCAAGAAACTATACCTGAAGTCATTCAATGATTGACATATATTTACCTCTGCCAAGGAAGTTATGTTTTTGCCAGGGTTTGTTTGTTAGTTAGCAAGATAACTCAAAAAGTTATGAACGGGTTTTAATGAAATTTT
>JAPSES010000249.1:15192499-15223208 GCA_029822895.1 Maxillicosta whitleyi
AACCATAACCAGCCAGGCTACAGATACAAAAATAGGGTTAGAGTTGAAACAAATGATGAAGCTAAATACATAAATAAATAAAAGTAAATAAAACTTAAAAAGATGATTTAAAAAAAAAAAAAAATCACACATTACAATTTCTGTTGCATCTGTGTTTTCACAGTGAGTCAGAAAAGGTTTCCAGATGTCATAACATTTGTGGACAGAACCTTTTAGTGTATATCTAATCTTTTCCAATTGGACCTGATACCTCACACCCCTGACCCAAAGCCCGTACACATCCTTCCAGTTCAACCAGATGGTTCTAAGTGCTCCAAAAGTGATCAAACTGTTTCGATCTCCAAAAATGACCATAAATGGACAGGGTTTTAGGATGACGCCTGAGATCGAATATTAAACATATTTTTGTGTCCACATCGTCATCTCCCATGTGATGCATTCAGGTCCAAAGAGGAAAGAGACCGACTGTTGAGCGGAACTGGAATCCCAGAGGCGGTCGACAGAGATCTGACGAACATCCAGAGAGAATACGCAGACGTGGTTCTTCCGTTCATCACCAAACATCCAGATCTGTGGAACCCCAAGGTGCACACGCTGGAGCTGTACACACAGCTGGTGGCCTTCGTGATGGCCTACAGGTCTGTCATTCTATATCAGAGTGCATAACAGATATCCAATTTTATTTCTATAAGTTCAGCAGAGAACACACACAACATGGACACAATCAAACAATGACTAAACGTTTCCTAGCACGTCCTCTGGCTGCACAGTTTTGAATAAATAAATAAAAAATAAAACCCAGATTTTTTCCCCCCAAATATGTATTAATTAGGGCTGTGACGAGACACTCAGCTCACGAGACGAGATATGAGATTGGGTTCACGAGATTGAGACGAGACAAGATTTTAAGAAAACTAAATTACAAATTATATGAATACCTGGACAACAGACTTTTATTTAAATGAGTTCCACATGGATTTTATAACTCTAAGCATTAACTTTTAATGAACTTCTTTCTCTACAAATTTAAACTAAAATAAAATAAACAAAAGTTAAAATAAATAAAATATATTTCTCCTTTTTTCAAGTGCAAACAATATGTGCAAATCACAAAGTCCTTCTGTGTCAGTACAGATGTAAACAGTGCAAACACAGCCTGACTATGTCACTGACAACTACACATCCATGTTCTATTTAAGAACATCAGCATGTCCACGTTCTGTAAATGTGTTGGTGATGAGATGGTGTGTTTGGGTTCTAGTGTGTGGAGGAGTCGCTAAAATCCTTCCTTTTCTACCACAGAAAATGGCCTCATATCTGCTCCAATGAAAACACGTATGTGTGTAGTTCCCACAGGCTTTCACTGTGACGCTCTGGCACATGCATTTATTACCTTCAAACATCCTGTTTGTGCAGACGTTTGGTCTGCGTTCATTCCTCTGTAAACTCTGCGATGATAGATGGCGCTGAGAAGCACCATTGTAACCCACCCTAGTGTTCGCTGCATTTCCTCCCCCCATTCTGTCCCATGAATGCCACACGAGTGGGCGGGCCCTTAGCAACGGAGTGCGCAAACGCGTCCGCCATGTTTGGAATGTTGCCACCGCCCGTCAGACCAATGATAGTGAACGGTCATAACTTTAATAAATGTCCTTTGTACAAAGTTAAAGACGTTTCCTTTTCTCCTCCTCTTTACAGACGCTGGATCACCATCTGAAAGTGGCGGGGGCGTCATTAATAGTAATAGCTGCTACCTGTGTTTTCCGCCATCATTCTGGCTGCTTGCTGGACAACTCTCAAGAGACAGAATTTTAACGCGACGAGAAATCTCACCAAATTACATCTCGCGAGGTCTCGTCACATGAGTTCTCGTTACACCCCTAGTATTAATATCTTTATACTGGTATTTGGAAGGTGGCCGGTTCCAGACCCAGGTGATTCCTTGGGAAAGGTGCTTTACGCTATATATGCCAATGTGGCCACAAGGGGGCGCAAGCTTCTTTGTGCTGGTTCCAAGCCCTATTGTGTCAGGAAGGGCATCAGATGTCAAAACCTGTGACAAATAAACATGCGAAGGTGATTCACTGTGGAGACCCTGATGGGAAAAGAGGAAAGAATCGTACATTTACCCGTATTATTTCCTTCTTCTGCAGTTTCCAAGAGCCGCTGGAAGAGGATGATGATGATGATGAAGACGAGGACGAGGTCCCGAACCCTCCAATGATGGTTCCCATGGCTGACATGCTCAACCACATATCCAATCATAACGCTAATCTGGAGTTCACACCGGTAAGAAAACCACCTCCGTCACACAAACGGGTGAAAGGGCAGCTTTATTTCACTGAAAACCATAAATGCATAATGAAGGCGTGTGTAAAACTTCCATCACCATGGAAACAAGTGGGTGGAGTGTGAAACCAGAACATATTGAAAACACTGATCACATCCACGGTGCAGTAATAAAACACAGCAGTCATTCAGTTCAAATATGGAGTTCTGTTTAGGGCTCATTAGCATTAGCATTAGCATGCTAACGGACAGACCACACACTTCACTCTGCGTCTTTAAGGTTACCGACCCTTACCCTAACCCCTGCCTTAGATCCGACTGTGTCCGGGCTGCATGTGAAGAACACTACGTTTGATTCTGTCACAGTCACCTGTGCTGCGGTTCTATTCCGTCATGCGCCTCATAACCGTTTCTGCGCTGAACCAGCACTAGCGTAGGTTTCCTTCTGTTCCTTCAGGATAGTTTGAAGATGGTTTGCGTGCATCCCATTGACAAAGGGCAGGAGGTGTTTAATACCTACGGGCAGATGGCCAACTGGCAGCTGCTGCACATGTATGGATTCACTGAGCCGTATCCTAGCAACAGTAACGACACCGCCGACATCCCTGCCTCCACCCTCTACAAAGTTCTAGAAAGTAAGTAAATTAGATAAAGTCTGTTATTTGAATTAACACCAATATTCACAAAAGGATTCTGCTATTAATATTATTATTATTACTACTAATTACCTATTCTTATTATCATTAATATCCGTTATTATTCTCATTATTATTACCTGTTATTACTACAGCTACTACCAGCACTCCATCTTCTACCTTCATGTCCTCCTCCATCCTTCTGATGTGTCCTTCCTAATCCTCTCATCATCTTAATGTTCCATCTCTCCACCCTCAGTGCTCTTCTTCTTCTTCTCATCAGGTGTTGATCCTGGTTTCCATTGGCCTCAGGTGGAGGAGAAGGTGGAGATGCTGGGTCAGATGCTGCAGGACAAAGGAGCGTTTGTGTTTGGGAGACAGGGCTGCCTCACCGACACAGACCTCCACACCGCTCTGAAGGTGGGTTCTTTGGATCCACACTGAAGAAAAGACAAACTACACAAAGACATGTTTAAAGGTGTCCTCCTGACACGTGTTTCATTCTTTTTTCATCATTTTCTGAAGTTCTACCATGGACTTCAACATTTTTTATGGATCAAATGCTGTGTTTACCAGGTTTCAAGCCACTCTAAGGTGGTGTAGAAGACTCCAGCTGTGCCAGTGCTCATGAATATTCAACATGCTAATCTGCTTAACTCTGATTGGCTAACAGCTAGCCAATGAGAGCCTCTGCAACAAGTAGAAACTGAGACTGAACATGTTTGAACGTCTGACTCCCTGCTTCTGTCTGTTGTATGACAGACCTGACACTGTTTTTTGTCTCGTCTTTCAGGTGCTGTCCATGTCCCAGGACGAGTTCTCAGACTTCAAAGACAACGAAGGATGGGAGGAAGAGGACGATGATGAAGATGCAAAGATCTCACAGGCCTTCTCCAACGAGGGGCTTCCTCAACTGAAAGCGCCATGGAAACAGCTGCTCCACGAAGCCGCCCGTCTGACCCTGAGGTCCTACAAGGAAGGTGACGGAGGGACGAGGACGGAGGGAAAGGACAAGGACAGCGACCGCACGCTGATGGAGGACGGAGCGGCTTTGGCGAAGCTGAGCATGAGGCAACGGAATGCTCTGCAGGTACGACACGGACAGAAGGACATCCTGTACAGACTGATGGAGCTCAGCAGTGTACGAGTCTGATGGACACAAGGACGATTCAAAACTGACAAATACTCCAATGTCACTGAAAATCTAGTCATTAAATGTGTTATTTTACTCAAGAGCCTGATTTTCATGTTTATCAGCCATAGTCATGTGACCGTTTTAACCCTTTTGACATGTGCATTTGAAAAAGCTGTATGTTAGAAGTGTTTAGACATAAAGTCTGACTGTAAATGAGAAAAATGACCCAAAGTTTATGATGGGAGTAAATGTGTTCATCTAATTTACATATTGTGATGTCACATGACAGTGGCCATATTGGATTGTGTAACTTTTAGTAAAATTGAACTATAAACATATTTACAGGGAAGTTTTTGTTTTATTTTTTCCATCTTATCGTTAAAATAAATGAACTTAAACATTAGTAGAAAATAAAATGCAGTAAGTTTGTCACTTTTTATCCTAAACAGCAGAGTAAACAAATGTGTCCTCTGTCTGAACTAAAAATAAACTATTCGTTAAACCAGCTCAGGTTTTTCTTCCCTTTGAATGAAAGTTCAAAGCAGTAGAAATAAACATGAAGTAAAAGTCCATCTAAAGTTTGCTTTGTTCTGCATAAACGGAACATTTTTTGTTTTAGATTTTAACCCTGGTGCTGATTATTCTGGGATGTGTCCAAACCAACACTGGTTTCATCACATTATTTTACACATTTAGGTCAAATTCAAGCATCACATACAGATCGACAGGAATGGAAGGTTAATGTTTTCTACCGTCATCTACCAGAATAATCAGCGCATTTAGGATTTAATGGACAAACTGACTTTTTTTTTCTTACATAGTAAATATCGGTAAAGTTTTGCACATAAACCTGATGGAAAAGGGACTTCCCCTCCTCTGATCTCCTTCAGGGTCTCCACACTGAACCTCCATCTAACCCTGTCTTCTCCATCCTCTTCTCTCACACTCACTCCCTTCATGTCCTCTTTGACTCCACCCATACACCTCCTCTTTGCTCCTCCTCTACTCATCCTCCCTTCAGTTCCACTCTCCATCCTTCTACCAGTCTCTTCCCTCTCTCTCCTCTGGACATGTCTGAACCATCTCAGCCTCTGACTTTACCCTAAAACCTGTAACATGATGGAAAAAAAAGGGAGTAAAGATGAAAAAAAAAACAAAAAAAAAAAACAAGAAAAATGACAGAATGTTAAGGGTTAAAAGCTTAAAACGTCCAAACGTAACAATAATTTGGACTCAAACACAGATACAATGCAGTTTGAATGCTTTATTTCCTGTATGTATGCATACTGCAATTAAGTAGCAAGAACTAAAGGCAAACTAGAAAGAACTACAAAATACAACACATGGACCAATACATTTACAAAACATTCAAAATGTTACAAAATGGGCTGTATTGGTCCTTCTATTGTTCTTCAATTTGGATCTTTGTACAAATCGTCAAGATACGATGTCACCATTCTCACTTTTTGCACAATTTTACAAGTGTCAGGGAGAGACTTTCAGGATCAACCGTTGACGAAAACCGGTCTCCACCAACACACCAGGCTCAGCCCCCCGCCCCACCTGGGAGACTGGACCACTAATCCACGTCTTCCCGTCCCACTCGGGGACAAGAAGGAACTAAATGAAAAGTAGCAACAGCTTTTTTTTTTTTCTTTTTTTTTTTTTTTTAACTTCAATCAACTACCATTCAGCCTCTGAAAGCAAACAAAAGTAAAAAAAAAAAAAAAAAAAAAAAATAGATCTTTGTGGGAGGGAAGCAAACCAAGAACTTTGGTAGTGAGTGAAAATATGTTGCGATGTCTTTACGTCAGGATACATTTGAGTCGACATGTGCAATGCTCTCTACTCTTCTGTTCTCCCTTTTTTCCAATATTTACATCAAAGCATCAAAAAGTATATTAAACAACATGTCCAAAATCCACTTTCTTATCAGCCCCCCCCAAAAAACAGGGAAAAAACAAAAATCCAACTCTTTTGGGATTGGTGAGCAGTAGTCCTCTCATCCACATCGCAAATGACTGTGGTTGCCAGTTTATCCAGTGCCAACAGTAAAGAAGGAGGTGTGTTTGTTTTGTGTGTGTGTGTGTGTGTGTGTGGTGGGGGTGGTGGTGGGGGGAGTTAGGTCAAGGCCGCTGCATCTCTCCCAAAGGGGCTACAGGCTGGGGGGGTGCACAGGCTAGCTGGCACCGGTGCCTTCCATCACCTGCTGGGCCTGCTTCTGTCCCATACAGCACTGGGCCACGGACTGGAACAGCCTGGGGAGGGAGACGAGGGGTGGGGGTTAACATCTGCTTCAGAGGGACGGCGAGAGTTCGACCGATACAGGTTTTCTAAAAAAAATATTTATTTAATCATGTCAGTCAAAGCCTTATATCTACAGCAATTTAAATAAATACTTTTAAATCATACATTAAGGCCACAACAATTTAATTTGTTGCTTCTCGGATTCGCCGCTCCGATTTTTTTACATTTTCCTTTACTTTAAATCTGTGGTTTGTTTCTTTGGGAGGTACACTGTAAGAGTACTGACATTTTATTAAACAAAGGGATTCAATGCATAAATCTTTGTCATGGAAAGCTGAAAACTAAGATAATCCTGTTATTCTTTGTCATGTAAGCCCCAGACTTTTTCCCTGCTGTCGCTGTGATTTTTTCTAAAAAAAAAAGTTAGAGAAGCAACAAATTCAATTGGTCATTTTTTTGGGGTTGGGTTTCTGTAAATTGACTAGTTTTGAATAAAGCATCATAAAATAACTTGTCACAATTTGGTGCTGCATAAATAAAATTTGATTGAAATGTTTGGAGAAAAAAAAACTAAAAGATGCAGCAACAAAAGTAAAAAATAATGAGGTATTTTCACAACGGATCATTGAACTCTCAAACAGACGCCTGCTTTAACGGAGTCTGTGAAACGGATGTGACGGCCGTGCGTCTGTCCATGTGGTCGTTTAACGTCCTGCTCATCGTCTCCATCTGACCAACAGAACCGGGCTTGAACAGCTTCAGTCTCAAACACTCACTTTTCAATCTCAGGGGCACAGTGCACAAAGTCATGGCTCCAGAACTTGAAGGCAGGGTTCTTGATGAGCTCAATGAAGGTGATGAGGAGACCCCATGGGTGGGGCCGGTTCACGATCAGCCTCTCCAACAGAACCCTGCACAGAAGGACACGGTGTCACCAACAGCAGAACTCCTTCAGAACCCAGTCGACCTCATTTGGACCGGGACTGGACTCACCTGGTGATCTGCTCCTGGATGGCTTCAGTATTGGCCTCGGCGAACAGGTAAAGCATGGTGCAGCTGAAGTAGTGGGTGTGGCTGTTGGGGTAGCGAAGCTGATTGGCGATCGCATTCAGGAACAGGTACCGCCCTGAGAACACCAGACCATTAGTGTCAGAGGAAACCTGGACTGGACCGTCTGTGCGGCATCACAGGACACGCATGTTTGTACATTTTCACTGTTAATACATGGTTTCGCCAGCGCAGCCGAGCCGCTACACTGTGGGGGAGCACGGATAGTCTTTAAGGGTTTATGATCAAGATGAACCTTTACTAAAGATTCTTTATTGCTCCCCCAAGGTGGAAAGTCCAATCTATTTCTAGGTTATTATAACTGTAGAACTGATCTGATCCACTTCAGATCACACTGGTCTTCATGTGGAACCTAAAGAGGTTTTAACACCATCTCAGTGTCATTTTTGGGCTGGATTGGACCCTTTGACACCTGTGCATGAAGGGTTTCAGTTAAAAGAATCCATCAGCTCGATGGGTCTGATACAGCTGAGACACTGCCTTACCCTCGGTGTCCAAGTCCACTGCCAGGTTCTGGAAGATGTCCATGTGTGCAGAGTGAGTGATGGTGCTCATGGAGGGGGTGCTGCCCTTGTTGTGGATGTGAGCGATCGCCTGCGTACCCACGTACAACACCAGAGCGTTGATCAGCTGGATGTTGTAGCGGTTTCCTGGCTCATTAGACACCTGGGAGACAAAGACATGGGGAAAATTATTCCCTCATCGTCAGCAGCAGAACAGTCATTTGGAGGCAGCGGGCGGCGCTCGTACCTGCAGGTTACTGCGTAGCTCAGACAGGAACGTGACTGGTGAGCGGGTCTTCAGATATGAGTCCAGATCCTTCTTGAACTGGGAGGGCATGACACCTGTGAAGTTGGTGAGGATACGGGGTGCGATGTTGATCTCACTTAGCATGTCCACCTACAGCAGCAGAAACACGACGGGACAAGAAGGAAATGTGTGAGTTTTCTACAAAAAAAACAAGACTTCTGATACTTTAAAACACAGGCTACAATTAGGACAGTTTTTTGTAACGATAGAACAGACATGTATAATTACTAGACTACACCAATGCCCACTCAGCGTCTCATGTCAGAACACCCACCTTCAGATTGGGTGTGAAAGGGTCAGGGAGCCTCATGTTCCGTGGGAAGGCACTGAGGATGAGGTTGCGAAGCTGAATGCAGTTGGGCGGGATGACGTCACAGAAACCGTAATGGTAGTCACAGAGGAACTCTGGGAAGTCATGCAGCAGGACCAGGAGCACTCGCAAAGTGCCCTAAAAAACAGCCAGAGATGGAGAACAAACCCAGAGGAAACAAAAGAGGAAAAAAAGAACACATTAGACAGGAAACATTCCAGGCAAAAATGTAAGGGGTAATACCAAATGACAAATCTATTAGACAGCTACTGAGTCAGACATTCTTTAGTTCATTTTCCCAAGAGGCGATGAGCAACAAAGAAATACTGAACATCTGCCGCCCAGAATTTCAGGGGTTTTTATGTTCTGATGTGGCCGAGCTGACAAAACTGACCACATTCCACTTAATGTTGCTCATCCCCTTAAAATACAGATTCAGACACTGTAAGATAGATTCCATGGTGTAATAAAGAAGCACGCACCTTGTAGAGGATTTGCATAGGTTTGTTGAGCTCTACATTCCTCAGGAATGGGGCCAGGTACTTGAAGAGATCGATCAGCAGCTGAGCGTACATGGGCCAACCCTGGAAGACCACAGCAACATGAACACACGTCCAAGCACCACAGACTGGTCATGGTTCCAACAGGAAACTAATGGAGTTCCATACCTTCTGCTGGGGGGTGTGTGCCAGCATCCTTGCGATGAAGATGCGGTGTGAGATGAGTTCGAGCCAGGCGTAGACAAACCCGGGGGCTTTGGTGGGCCTCAGGATGTGGAAGGTATTACTGCAGAAGACCAGAATAAAAAGGTGAACTCCAACAGTGTAAAGTCTGTCAGATGAATGTCAGGTTTTAAGAAGAAAAGCAAAACAGCAAACATTTTTTGGTTTCTAGGTTTTACATTTTTTTTTTTTTTACACATTTCATGGAGTGAACTCATTGCAGTAATAATCAGTCTGCTCTGTACCAGAAGGCAGTGAGTGTCTGGAAGTTGATGGTCTCCAGCACATGTTCAGGGGCGTTGAGCTCCAACAGCAGCATGATGAAAATGCGGTGGTATGGCAGCTGTTGGAATTCCGTCTGGCGGACGTCATGATCCTGAATCAACACACCGACTACGATCCCCAGCACCTGGAGGCCGTGGTTCACATTAGTATCCGAGTCACAATTATTCACATATCTACCACTGTAGCAGTTTAGATCTGGACTCAAAGGGAACACACTGACGGTACTAAAAGCAGAGGAGGAGGAGTTTATGTGGAGAACTGTGGCTCATGTGGGTTTTAAACCTGGACACAGTTCGCCTGCAGCGGTTCAGTCTACACATCTGATGCATATTCACCTTGTTGAGGAGGTTTATTTTTGTAACCGTGTTTGTAGCCTCTCCAGAGTGTTTGACCAGCAGAGCTATGAGCCGAACAAAGGCATCCAGGTTATGGTAACACTTGGCTCTGATGATCGCTGCAGTGGCTGCTGGGTTGTGCTGTTGTTCGGCCTGAGCCCGATAGCTGATCTCTACGCACATTTCTGTGCACAGGCGGAAGAACCTTGTGATTAGGTCATCTGTCTTCAGGATGCCCTGCTGGTGCATCTGAATGAATACAAGGGCAGGAAAGATAAACATGAGGTACAAGATTGAAGAAATCCATTAAGGAACATGTGCAGGTAAAGTTTCATCCCATCTTCCACCCACAGTTATTGTAGAACATTTTTATCAGACAGCGGTAGTTGTTCATTTACCTGCTTTACTAGTTTCATCCAAAACACACTCAGTATCTACAGTGGGCCAATAAGACACGTCACAGTGACATCATTGTGACGCTTCTGACCAAAACTACAGGAAGTATGTGAAACTAGTGAAGCAGGTACAAAACAAACAACTACCTCTGTCTGATAAATGAACAATGTAAAATAAATGCACCGGTGCTTCTGAAATGACTGTTTACCTGGCCAACGAATGCAGAGAAGGCTTTGGTGCTATCTCTGCCAGCAGCAGCTGAGTGATACAGGTTGACCCACTCCCTCAGGAGATACTCTGCCTTCTCCCTCAAGCCTGGAGGATCATCATATTCTGATGCCTGTGAAATCCCAGAGTGCATCATGAAGTTTGGTCCACCATGGGCCCGATCGATCATGGCCTCATAGTTGGAACGAACAACATCCATCAGCTGGGGAAGGCTAAAGGGATGGGAAAGAGAACAGAACATCAATTAGACACCATGAAGAGCACAGAATAGCTTAATATCTTACACTGAATTTGTTATAACATTTGATTATTTGCAGTTACTCTGTTTTGTTTTTTAGCTCTCAGGAGTGATAGTTCAAAGGTCAATGCCTCAAAAAGGGTGAAAACCAAACATTGCAGTCATTTACCCCTCCGGTGCATTGGCTCTGGAGTGTGCACAGGTCCTCATTAAAGTCTCAATAGTGTGGAAGAGGTCAGCCTCTGTCACATGACTGACGCTGCGCTCGTCCACCAGCAGCAGCTTCACCAACTGCATGGCAAAGGCCACCGCCATGTAGTGCAGTCCGTTCTCCATTGACTGACATAAAAGACAGATTCCATTAGTCACTGTTGTACCAGATGCTTTTGGAGGATCAGTTCTGTCCTAAAACTCAGTGCCTTTACCTGTGCCAGGTGTAAATCATACTGCTGCATGTTCACAAGATGGTTCCTGATCAGAAGCTCCACTGCTTCTACGTTGTATTTGTACTCATCACGGCACTCAATTAGACACCTACATGACAAATGATCAAATATTTTAGACTTGGATTTCTTTTCATAGGCTTCTATGTTTAGAGATCATAATTAAAGGAAGCTTATGTAAAGTACTATCAGGTAATGATCAACACCAGTGTGTCCGACCCCACCTGGTGATCTGCTTGTTGCACCACTGTGGTCCATAAGCGCGTCCGTCCTGCAGGGCTTTAAGCACCAGCAGATGGCACTCCCTGTAGCGCAGCAGCAGGTCAGCATCTGCCCCACTGGTAGCATCCAGAAGACCTTCAACAGCCTAAAGTGTTAAGGCATGTTAGTCCTGCAGTTGCATTCACAAGGATTTAAATTCTAATGCAGTGTCTGGTTATATGCTGTAAAGTTAAGTCTTGCCTTCTGCAGCAGGCCGAGCGCTGCAATGCCATCCCTGGAGTTTCTAGCCAGGGCCACAGCCTCCAGTAAACTGCGCAGAGCCTGAGTCAGGGGGTTCATTGCAAGTGCTGGTGGGATGGCATGAAGATGCTGCTCCAAGTCTGCCATGCACTTATCATAAATCTGAGCCACATCATCTGTAGCCCATGCCTGTTGCTGTTAACAGAGGAACACAAAGATGAGATTAGTGTCCGACTATAACCATCATCTGAAAAACATTTTGTGACGCACACCTGGAGAGGAGTTAGAATATTTTAATATTTTTATAAATTTTATTAAAATTCTGTTTGCAGATGTATGAATGTGTATGTGAAGATGATAAGTGAAGTGAACTGATCCAAGGGACTTGATTTTTCATATATTATACTAATAGGAAGTGAAATTAATGACATTTTGTGGAGAAGGGGTGGGATTAAATAAGTTCTACTTCCTCCCACTCATTTTCAAATATGTAAATGAAGTCACTTTGTTTTCATGTATACATTTTGTTTGTTTTCTTATGTTTCATCTATAAAGACTAAGTAGGATTACTTTGTGTTGTTGCACATTTGAAATGAACTAAACCAGTGTGAGCTGTTATGAACACAGGTTTGGTCACAGGCGAACTGAACACAATGAAACACAAAACACAGGTCGTGTTCGGGGCACTGTGGGCTCAAGTGATTACTGTCAAATGAGCCAAAAATTCTTCATGAGAGTGAAAAAATGTACCATACCTTCATGGGCTGAGCCAAGAAGCCAGTGGGTTGAGAGAGATCATTACTGGGCAAGAAACCTGGAACGTTCCTGGCAAACTCCTCGTAGACAGCCAGCTGCTTGGGGTCCACTCCCCCCACCTGTGTCAAAGGTTTTGTTAGTAGTGAAAACTGCTTCTGAAGTGTGAATACAAGACGAAAGAGCATGGATTCATCATGGAAACAATAAAAATCTGCCAACTGCAGAAACTGAGATTGCAGTTTAGGAAAATGGCCTGTTTTTGAAACCAGATACCACTATGGTTTATTATAAGTATCTACAAATAATTATACAAACTGCTCTAAAATTCAGTCCAAGTCAGTGTTTTCTTCCTCATTTCCTTAAGTGGATGAACAAATGTAAGCATCCAATGAATTATGGGTATTTTCTTTGTCTGTCACTCAGAAATACAGTAAGTGTCTTTGCAGATGAGAGAAGGGTTGAGCTCGTGTTCGCTGATAGACTTGTTATAACCTGCTGTTCTAGTTTTAAAGTGGGTCAGACAATTCAGGTTCAAGTAGTGGACTAAACGTTTTGGATAGTGGGGTGAATAAAACCGGTGCACTGTACGTATACAGGTACACATATTTATGTATTCCAAGGTGCATTGTTATATCACCTTCAGTCTGATCTGCTCTGGCATGCGTTCAGCCTGGTACGTCAGAACAACAGGATCACAGTAACGGCGACCTTCTTGGCGTGCGTGCTTCCGCAGTTCAAACTCCTGCAAGAAGGAAGTTCAGTTCTTACATGTAATTAATTTATTAGTTTCTAGAGACAGTACATAGAGAATACGCTTAAACAAAATCAATTTAATGTTGGGCACGGAATGGTAAAATGCATCACATACATGTGCCTCAAATGAGCACAAACATATGAATGAATACGTTCAAGTCTGATCTCTTTTTAATATTCTTGTTTAATACAAGTATAAACTACAGCTGTGGGTTTGTTGGTATGCCTGTTGATTTAATTAGTCTCACCGTGGCCAGTCTCTTGTCCATTTCAGGGCCAGCCTTCTCCACAGCTGTTTTCTGAATAAAGCAGCATGCCAATTCACAGTTGTCTTGGGCAATCCTGGCTGCAGCTTCCTCCATCATTTCCCTCTGTTGAGGCGTAGGTGCCTGAAGGAATAAACAGATTAATTTAAAAAGGCGTGGAGCGGCACAAGTTGTTAATTAAAAACAGACAACGGCCGCATAGGAAATGAATACAGCATCATATGGTGATTTGCTTAAGAGTGCTGTTTGGTGACAAAGGTCTTGATTTACCCTAAGTGCAGCCGCAAAGCTATTCTTCAGGTTAGAGGCGATGCTCATGAGCAGGGGCTCGCGGCACGTGATCATGGCCATTCCTGCAGTCAGGTTTCTCATCATGTGGTGGGCAGCCACACGCATGCGTGACTCCTCGGAATCCAGGGCAAAGTCCTTCCTGATGATCTGCTCACAGGTTGTCATGGCAATTTTGATAGAGCGATCGACCACAGGATGCACCAACTCCTGGACAGCTCGCTCCACAGACTGCCGTACGCACTGCTTCAGCTGTGGATGGGCTTGTAGCAGAGGGATCTAAAGGGTAAAGAGAGAAGTGTGAGAGGGCATCTGGACAGAAAAACCATCCAAAACAATACAAGTCAGTTTTTGCATCTATATAGAAGGATATAGCTCACTATAGTATAACTAGAATTAGTAGCATGCCATACACTGTCTTTGCAAATAACCTTTGCTTTTACATTGTTTTCATCAATAACACATTCAAGAAGTAGGCTTCAACAATATGACTCTGAAATTGAGCCGTGTTTAACCTCAAGTCAGTGTAACGCTTTACAGGTAAATGATACTTACATTGACATTTATGTTGATGTGAGGAGCCAGGCCTGCCAGAGCGTACACGTTGATGTCATGGTAGCTGAACTGGGGCGTCGGAGGCCCAGTGGTTGTGCAAGTTGTTGTGGTGGCAGCTGGGGTTGATGGTGGAGCTGCAAATGGAACAAAGTCTCCTGTTGGTCACAAAACGCTATATTGATTAAAATCACAAGAGGCAAAAGAACATCCACAAGATAATGCAAACAATAGAAAAGGCAACAAAAGACAAAGCTCTTCAGCACATGAAAACAGGCTTTAAAAAAAAAAAAAAAATCATAGTGAAACACAGACCTGACATTACACATATAAGTAAATAATACAATCTAAATGACTGAATGCAACAGCACAGCATCCCACAATGTTTTACTAAGTGGCAAAAACCAATGCATTCAGGACAAACTTGAAATCATACCCAGTCAATGTTCAGCTGCTCATTTTTTGAAGATTACAAGGGAGAATGTGTACACTCCTTTTTGATTTTACTCAGCCTAACGCCCATCTAAACCACAACCATTCCAAACAGAATGGGATTAACTTAACAGAATTTTATAAGCAACTACCTGATGCTTCAAAGTAAAACACAACTAATGCACATCAACCCACAAGAAAGTGCAGGCTGTTTGAGAAGTCACAAAACGGAGGCAAAAATAAAGCATCCACCTGTGGTCGAAACAGGAAGCATCTCCTCAGGTGGCTTTGTCTCTTTCTTTGGCGCCGACAGCTGCTCCTCCAGGCTCTTTAGCTTCTCTTTGTCCTTCAGCAGGTTTCCTGGCTTAAGGTCATTGATGTCCAGTGACAAGTTCTTACACAGAACCTCAATCTCAAACTTTAAGTTCAGCTGCAATAAAACAAAAGAAATGTTAAAATTCCACTTGTTTAAAATAGTTTCATTTATACTTTCATTTTCCAGTTCGACTGTGGTTTTGGTATTTTGTGTTAAGAGTATTCCTGGGTTACAGTTAGGAACCAATTACCATTCCATAATCGGTCCAATGTATAGTAATGCTTCATTTACAGCCAGTGTGGCTTGCATTACCTTGAGATCATGTTCCTGATGCAGCTCAGCAAGAACATTCATAATGGCCATTGTCCAGGGGTTTTGAGGTCTGAAAACCTGCAGCATCACAAACCACAAAATTTTGCTTAAAATAAATAAGTCAATATGACATTTTATGCAACTCTGTAGGATGAGGTCAGGTTTAAAAAGGTAAGCAAACCTGTATTTCACTCATGCTGCTTACCATACTACGCAGACTGGACTCCAAAACTTTAGCCACAAAGGGAACCACATAGAGCAGCTCCTGCTGGCCTTTGACATAGGCTTCCAGCAGCAGAGACTTGACTTCCAAATCCTGGGAAAAGTGGAAAATATCTGAATGATAAACAGCACATAGCGAAGCAGCAGTATTGGATAATTCTGTGCAGTGCTCAGTCTTACTGTATAAAGGATAGGTTTGTTTTTGGCCAGTGTGATCATGCCCAGCCAGTGGCCCAGGTTCTTCAGCAGGGAGCGATCAGAGAAATTTGCAGCTGCCTTGTCAGAGGTCAAAAGGACCTGAAGAAAGAAAACAGTATGTTTTAACTGCCTGTCTGCATCATTTGTATCACAGAGGGAAACATTAAATAGGACTAGATAATATAATAAATTAATCAAATTTTACATTTAGTGCTTCTTCAGACTTCCTTACTGCTAAGCAAAAAGATGTTATTCCAACATGTTTACTGATTATAAAATATTTCTTGTAAATCAATCTCTCCAGTCATAGCCTTACAGCAGTACTTTGTGGACAAAACCAATGAACAATCTCTTTATTTGGCCCATTTTGGCTGCAAAACCATCTCACCATTACCTTTATATTCCTGTATGTTTCATTGAGGACCATCTTCACAAACTCAGGATTCTTTAGAGTGTCCAAAAAGTTGGAGTAGAGACTATGGAAGTTGGGCTCAATGCTGACACGCTTCATCACCAGATACTGAGATACCCAGGGCATAAACTCCTCCTTCACAGTCTCCTTCAACTCCTCAACCTGACCAAAAAAAAAAACAAAACATTTTTTAAAAATGACAGAGTCAATTTGCCTGGTGATGTCCTCATTATTAAGTTGTTCTTACCTTCTGGGTCATGTTGGACTGAGAAAGGTTGTTGAAGATAAATGCAATCTTCTCCTGGACATTCTCCGGAGGTTCTACAATCCTTTCTGTCTGGTCAGTGGCCACCAGGAGGGTGTCAATGTTGGTAGTGTTTATGGAAGGCTGCAGAAGGTGACAACAGGACAGGAAAAAAAATTACCCTTTCCCCATACAGCCATGTCTGACTGCTGAGGGAACCATGGAATTAAGGCCATATAGAAAAGTGTAGACTGTGCAAATGGAACTCACAGGCACATCCTTTTTGAAGCTGCTGGGTGTTGGCCTTGTGATGGTGGTGGTCTTTGCTGCTGTGGTTGTAGTAGTAGTGGTGGTCACCAGAGTGCTGGTCTGCCCTGGCTGAGGGGCTTTGGGAACACCAGGTTGCTGGGACTGAGCCTGGGCCTGAACTTGTGCCAGAGCCAAACTGCCGGGGGTGGTGATGGAACCCTGCATCTTCACCGGAGGGTCCCGTGACTGTTGGCCATACTCGATATACTGCACACACAGGATATTAGACAGGCAGAGCGAAAGATTTAATTTATCTGCCAGGTGGTTTTCTTCACTGCAGTCTGTTGGCAGAGTGTGGTAATGTAAGGAAAATGGTGCAAATAAATTAAGGAAACCTAGATACCTCTTGTAAATGGTGGGGAAACTGCAAGAAGTGAGCAATTGAAGCCAGGTGTTGACAATACTGAGGGTAGTCCTTTAACCTAAAAACATAAGATTTGTTAGCATGATGTCATTATTGAATGTACCTTTTTAAAAATTCATTGGAAAATTTTTTTTAATCCCATCAATACCTGTTTTTGAACCTATCTAAAGCAGCAATTCCAAAGTAATACATTTTGGATCCGTAAGGTTTTCGTAAGGCTTCAAGAACATATCGCAGGGCTAAGCCGAGTGCCATGTAGGTGACAAGACCCTTCTCAATGATGCCTCCAAAAAGGCATGCAGTAATGTGTAGTTCCTTGTCTGGGTATTGTGGGAAGAAGCGGTACTCCTCGAACAAGTTCCGAAGCATGCAGTTGAACACCTCTCGCTCTCGCTTGATAGTCGAATCTTTGAACCTCTGTAGCATCTCAAGAACCTTATAAAAAAAAAAAGTACAGTGAAATCAGAAGCAAATTTATTTAAAACAGCATAAATTACTGAAAAAGTATATAGATTTGAGATTTTGACAGAGGGAGTAAAAAAAACGCTATGACATACTTCATCCACAGACATGGTTGGGTGAGGTGGGTGGTTGTAGATACGCTGGAAGTAGCTGTTTGCTTCATCGTCGATCTCCTTACTAAAGTGCTGGTTTGCCTCGGGCCACACCTGAGAAAGGTCAGCTGGAAAAACAGGAGCAGTAGTCATTTTTAGCCGACAGTGAAAAGTATTCAAATGTAGTTTTTCCAACAGTGGCATGATTTAAGAAACTGTTACTGGTTAAAGTCATGGTATTCTGACAGAGAGCCTGTTTACATGACCATACAAATCTGAGAAGTGGGAGTAATTCCATAATTCTCAAAATCAGATTTGACACATTTATAGTGAAAGAAAATGGATTAACCTGTATACTGAAGATATCGGAGTATTGGGGCAAAATCTAGATGTAATAATCCGATTTCTCATAATCAGGTAACTCATGATCAGATAAAGCTGATCAGATCATCCCGTTTACATGATCATCTGATAACTCCAGAAACCAGATAATGATTGGAGTATTGGTGTGCATGTAAACAGACTCAATGACACAGACATTCTAAACCACCTATTCAGCTTAGACTTGCTGATTTAAAAAACAAATAGACATCTAAAGTGGGGCTGTCAGCATAAGCAGACAAGGAATGGAAGACTGATCTGTATTTCCTCTGACCAAAAACTGTTACATTTTTCAGAAGTGAATGCATCACTTTCTACATATAAATCTGAATTAAAATTCTGGTATTTTAAAAAGCCAAATGTGCGTCAGCTCTGTAAACCACACTGACATGGACAGAACAGTGTTGGAAAGAAATTGGCACATATTGACAATACACTTGTCGTTGCAGAGGAAATACAGTTCTGAGCAGCGCAGGGCGAGGCTCTCAGTCACACCACCACCACTTACTGGCCTTCATCTTACTCTGCTGAAACGTTGGTGGGTTCAGGCCTGGTGTGCTCATCTTCCTGGTGCTGAAAGGGTCAGTGCTTACTGCTGGCATCCCAAGACTAGAACCAATACCAGAACCGATGCCTGGGCCCAAGGGACCTGGAAGACAAAAATCTACTTCAATTTACACCTGCAAATTTTTTGATGGCATCTTTTTTGGCTCAATTTCATAACAGGATGCAATGTGTGGAAATTTCATGTCAATTTGGCCTTTTTTTGTAATAATTAAAGAGCATAGTACCAGAGTCCATACCAGGGAGCTGTGAGGAAAGGGTGCCAATGCCCCCAAATGGTGTGCTGGGGTTGGGGTTGGACAGTGGTGGGAAGGCCTTTGCTGGGGACTGGGGATTACTGAAAGCTGAACTCAGAGAGGTGGGAAAACCCTGCATGCTCTGAGTGTGGGAAGTGGCAGTGCCTCCCAGGTTCAGTGAACCCATACCAGACAGAGGATCCATCTAATGAAGAGAACAGAGATGACCAGAAAACACAATGAGATGAAAGGAATGCTGCAAATATTAAACTTTGAGTAACATGTTAGTAAAAAAAAAAAAAAAAAAAAAGGTTAAATATCAAGTTACATCATAGCAACAGAGAAATACAATTTGATGCTCATTCAAATACCTGTACAGGAGAGATGGCGTCCAGACTGCTGGCGCTGGGGGCCCGACCTTTTGGCATTACCCCAGGTGGTGGCTGCCGGGCTTTGTTCATTACATTGCTGCAATTGGCAACCATGGTCAGGATTGTCTCTGACAGCTCCTGGGACACACTCCTGGAAACGGTAAAAAAAAAAAAAATTGGAAAGGTTATGAACTACTATAAAGTTAAGACACCTGAAGGTCTTTAATATCCACTACCCTAGACTCATGATTTAAAGACATGAACTGACATAGTCAGCAAACAGATATTCAACTGTGCAGTACGAACAGTCATGAACAGTACATTACCCTGCACAGGACTGCAGGCAGGCCAGCATGGTGGCTAAGGTTTCTGGGGGTAGCTGGGCACTTTTGGGCTGGTCCTTGTCTGGGGCCAGACCTCCCATTATAGATGGGCAGCGCCTTTTAAGGAATGTCACACAAGCCTGGATAAAAGGTTCCTGACAAAGACAGAAATTTTTTTTTAATTACAATTCTTCTGGAAATGAGTGTAAAAATACAGTAAATATATTCTCTTTAGAAAATCTGCACTTCAATTTAAAGATTTACCCCATGCTCTCTGATTTTGTCAGTCAGCCATTTATCAAGTTTGAGGTATTCACGGCGAGAGGCAAGTGCAGCAAGGTCAATAACAAAGGCAAATGGAGTACCATTCAGCAGCATCGATAAAGACTAGGGGAGAGGGGGGAAAAATATTATTCTTTATCCTTATTTGTAAGGAAAATTAAAGACTTTATACAGTTTGTAATCTGGTTAAACTACAAAAAAAAAATTTAACTTAAAAAAAAAAAAAAAAAAAATCAATAGCTTTGTCTTCAACTTTGCACCATTTACAAAGATGTTCATTAAACGAACCCCTTCTGTTTAAACATTATTTCTTTACTATTTAGTTAATCTACAGGATCAAATTTCAGAGGGTCAACACATTTAATGAGTTACAACATACCTTTAAGTCCTGGGCTACATCCAGGATGCGTGACAGCTTGGCCTGGTCATACTGCTCCCCTCTCATATACCACTCAGCCATCGAATGCATTATTAGCTGACGAATGGAAGGAGACTGACCCTGGAAAATAACCACGGATGTATAAGATCAAGGGCAAAAAACACATAACCCTAAGAGGAAAATAGCAAACAGCAGGGCAAAAAACAATTCCGCACAACCAGCCAAGAAATAATAGCCATTAACATGTTTAACACCAACCTGTCCATGCCACGCGTAATGCAGGATGATGGCAGAGTTGGGGTGGTTGCCCAGAAAGATGGGCATTAAGGTTGAGATGAGCTCATGGCGAAGTGTGTGCCAAGAGGTGGAAATCTGAAGTAGTGCCAGCACCAACATGTCCGGGCAGTGCTTGATTGGAAAGCTGAACAGCTGCTTCACCTGCTCATACTGGCCAACTTCAGACAGTCGAAGCAGACTTTCCACCAGGTCAAGACTTTTCCTGTTAGAAGTTAGGAGAGCTCGGTCACATATTCTACTAGAATAACATTCAAAACGATTAGAACCTCTTTAAGACTAAATCAACACAATTAGTCAGTTAAACAACGTCCCAACTATAGCATGGTGTTGGAAGGCCTACTTTACACTCATGCTAATCATTTACAGACGTCATCTCCATACCAGGTGGCTATCTCCCTGTTGTCATCCTCTGGTGGGGCCTTGAGGATGTCAATGGCCACAGTGTGGCAGGGATAGTCAGCAAAGCAGAACACCTCTGGGCTCATTAGGGAATGTTGAATGAATGACAACTGGGGGAAAAAAATGCAACAGAATTTTAGGTTTGACAAAAAAAATTCAAACCAACACACTGCTGATTCCTACTTAGAATTATAATTTACTTCTAATCTTGTCATTTACTATGGGACAAAACTATTGAAGCTGAAGGTCACACTGGTGATGATCCAAGTCCATTACCTGTCCCTCAGCATGTTTCCATGGCCGATAGATGAGATCGACAGGGAAGACCTCCAGGCCCAAACCCCTCTGAATGCCATAGACTACTATATGGAGGCCTTTACTGTCCCGGATTATAAAGCCCGGGTGGTCCAGTTCATAAGTCACCTCTTTGAAGTTTAGGTTGGGATTCTTAACAAAAGGGGGAAAAAAACTATTAGAGAAGGAATCTCAGTGGCTTATTCTTCAGATGATGATTGAACACAGAAAACTGTAGAAAACTGGAACCATAAAGTGATACTACATTTTAACATGTTTGCAACTGTTAAAGTTCAGTGACATCTTCAGTTCCTATAAATTCATACAACATTTTTACATTGATTAGACTTGTGGCAGTTGAATGATTATTTATAAATACTAAAGTAAATTTATTGTCTCAGATTTTACATGTACCATTTAAGTGCTATGACATTTGAACAGATAAACCTGCTGCCTTTTCTTTAAATACACTCACAATGTGTAATTTCTTTCTATATACACTACCACTGGACTTCACCTCAAAAAATCACACATTTAGAATTACTTACCACTTCTTTGACAACATCAATGAGAACCTCAACATTCCATGTGTGTGCCTGAGAACCATCGTTTTTATCTTTACCATCACTCCAGATACCGCTTCCTGGAGCAGAGATTGACTGCAAAAAAAAAAAAAAAAAAATTAGACTGTGCCTATATGGAAATCAGAAACTTTTGTATACGAAAATACAGTGCAGCGTGTCAATTCTACAGCTAACTTGGTGAAAACTTATTTCAATAAAGATTCTGAAACATTTTAACCAAAATAGGAGTTCTGATCCTTTCTAGTCGTCTGCATTTATAATCAATCTGCAGAAAGGTTGTATTTAAAGAAACTGTACAAAAGCTTTGCTTAACATCTTTTAACTTTACCTTTAAGTAACCTGCATGTACTATGACAAAGTTGCTTCTAGATCAAGTAAATCAAGCTACACGTGTCAGATGGCCTCAAACTTCACACAGCCCATGGCACCCACCCAAAAATCAGCCACTAACCTGTAATGGGATTCCATCAGTCAAGCCAGAATGGGTACGAGCCATCATGCCCAGGACCCTGGCCACCTGGCTGGCTGTCACTTCTCTGACCCCATACTGGAGGATTATGTTTCTGCACTCATCCAGACTGAAAAGAATAGAGACAAGGACAAAACAGGAAGGATTACCCATGAGTAACCTAATGACTTCAATATTCACAGATTTAAAAATCCTCCATAAATTCTACCAACAAAGGTCAGATTTTCAACATCTACTGCAAAACCTATATAATTTTTTTAAAAAAAGGACAAAACTGACAACCCATGTCAACAAATCAGTTAATCATTTACCTGGCACAGAAGCCATAGCCAACTTCTTGCATGAATTCTGCAAGAGAACTTTCCATCATGGTCTTAGCTAACTCCCCCGAGTCTGGCAAGATCCTGTCCATGAGAATGTCCCGTTTTTCAGGGTATAGCAGTGGTGCGAGCACCACAGGGCAGCGCTCCTGGGGGAAATCTGAAACAAAAAACACAAAAACAATTATTCACTACACTGACCATTTAATAAAAGAGAAGACAACCTCTATACATATATAATATCTTACATGTTCTACAAAAAACACTGTATGCTTCTACATTTGCACAGACTGACTGAAATAATCCCACTCTTGATCCCCCATACCTCGGCAAAGTGTCTTGAGGAAGGCGTCAATCTGCTCTTGCCCTACCCCACTAGCTCCCTTCTGGCCAAACAGTAGATGGGAGAGCAGTAGGTGCAAGACCTCTATAGCAATGTCTTGGAAGCCACCTTCCTGGTTTCCTCCTAGGTCTGCGTCAACGTATGACCGCAGAAGATCTGGAAGTTTCTGCTTGATGAATTGTGCAGCTGAGAAAGAGTTTAACACAAATACTGTTCAGAATGACATTTTTACTGCTACATAAAAACATTGGTTTACACCATTTGCCATATTTACATGCACCAAGTTCAAATCACTTACCAAAACCCCGAAGATCTGCGTTGCTAGAGTTAAGCAAAGCAAGTCCAAATATCACCTGTAAAAATTGACAATTATATAAACTTCTAATATCGACTACATGTTCATTAATTTTGTCATTAATTATTCTTACCTCCTGGACTTTGCTGAGCTTAAGAACTTTACTCAGTTGAGTGAATAAATGGGCCGATGGCTTTAAACTCTGAAACAGAATTTAATCAAACATCATCATGAATGGTACTTTTTTTAAATAATAAAGTCTTGGAACATATTTGTACACATGTAGGTGTGTGAGCATGTGTGTAAAGGAGTTAGTACCCAATATTTGAGAGAATAATAATTGTTGAGACCCTGGAACTATATAGAGATTTAGTAAATCTGTCTCCAACATGATTTCATTGACAAACAAGGGCTCTTTCTTAATAAAAAAAAAAAATGTATAGAACATTCATTCCTAAAGATTGACTTTCAAACAAACGAATTGTCTTCCCCCTTAAATATCAAAATGTTCGGTACTGTCATTCATGTCACCAGTGAGGATTTCATACAAGATGCACAGAGAAACTTTTTTCCCCTCCACCAACAATCTGCCAAATGTTTGGACAACGACAAAATTGCTACTGAAATTCAAGTAATTGTTCCTTACCTTCTGGTAGTGCAGAGGATTGTCAATGGCGTAGCAAAGAGTAGAGATAAAGTTTGGCTTTGATATCAACGACACACACTCCTGGATCAGAAACTGTGTCTTGGGCAAGTTGAAAAGCAAAGTGTACCGAGGAAGAGAGTAAAGAGAAGAGAGGCAGGTGAAGAACAAGATAAAGCAGTAAGTCTCACAAGAACCTCAGTGTAAACAGCACCTCACAGATTGCAAACACAACTCGAGCTAAATAATATATACCGTCTCCTCTTTTTCTGTTAGATGAAAAGGAGGAAACTGGAGCAGCGCCTGCAGGACAACATCCGAGATATGGGGAGAGGCCTGAAACACGTCTCAGGCCACGGGAAAAAAGGGAATGGACATTCTGGGACTGGGCAAACAAGATGAGTTTGCGTTTCAATAGGTTTGACTCTGTCCTGACTCAAAACCCAACCCGTCCAGGCCCCTCGTCACACCTCTCCAGAGTTGCCACATTCCCCCTCCTGTCACTATTGACACCTCAGCTCCACTCACATCTGTCTGTCCCAGCTCCAACCCCCCCCTCTGATACCACCGTCACTCATGTCTCTATGCCATCCCTCCCCGTCACAGAGGATCCTCTCAAGTGCCCTCATGCCCCCCTTTCCATTACTATGGACCAGGTGAGATCAAGAGGACGAAGGCCAGGAAAGCCACCGGCCCAGACGACATCAGCTCCAGACTGCTCAGGGACTGTGCAGACCAGCTCAATGGGGCCAGTGACCTGAGCCTCAATTGGAAGAGTGTCCCAGCCCTCTGGAAGACCTCCTGTGTGGTTCTGATAACTTAAAAAAAAAAAAAAAAAAAAAAAAAAAAAAAAAAAAAGCCCACCCCAATCAACCGAACGACTACAGACCCGTTGCCTTGACCTCCCACCTCATGACGACCATAAAGGGGACTGTCCTACACTACTTCTGTTCCCAGGTTAGCGCTGCACTGGGCCCTCTGCAGTTCACCCACCATCCAGGCACCGGGCCCTCTCATTCAGAGTCCCCCAGGAGCACTGAGACTCACGTTTGACTTCTCCAGTGCTTTCAACACCATCCAGCTGTGGAGGAAGTTGGAGGCGGCAGGTATGGACCACCGACTACCTCAGTGACAGACCACAGTATATGACACTACACAGCTGCATGTTAGCTGTGTAGTCTGTAGCACAGCAGGGGGGGACAGTGCTCTCACCGTTCCTGTTCACACTATATGCATCTGACTACATACAACACCACATACCGTCATCTATAGACATTCTGACGATATTGCCATTGTTGGCTGTGTGTCTAAAGGGAACAAACAGGAATACAGGGGTGAGGTGTCAACACACACATTGTGGACTGATGTGACCAAAAACCACCTCTTCCTGAATGCTATAAAACGAAGGAGATTGTGATCAACTTCCACAGGTCACCCTCATGACACACAGGTGAATATGGGGTTTGGACATCGAGATAGCGACCTATCAAGTACCCGAATGTTCACCTCAATAACAAACAACATTGAGACCCTGTTCAACAAAGGCCAAAGTTGTCTCCACCTGCTGAGGAGACTGAGGTCCTTCAGACTGAGCAGAGCTCTCCTCCGGACATTCTTTAACACTGTGGTGGCTTCTGCAGTCCTCTTTGCCATTGTGTGCTGGGGAGCAGACAGTATGGACAAGAGAGACACTAAAACTGATGAAGAAAGGTGGCTCTGTCCTAGGCTGCGCGCTGGACTCCATCGAGGAGGCGGCGGATAGAAGGATATTAGCAAAGCTGACATCCATCACGGACAACCCCTCTCACCCCCAGACTCTTAAATCCCCCGTGCAAGGAGTGATTCCACAGGTCATTCCTCCCCACAGTCATCAGACTATACCAGTTCCCAGAAACCCCCTGATTACACTATATACATGCAGCTATGATAATGAAAATATGTAAATAATATTTCATTAATTCAAATTCATTATTTATATAGACATCTATAGAAACACCACATTTCTTATTTTCATCTTTATATTTCTTATTTTCTCGTGTGGTTTTTCTATGCATCTTTCTCTGATTGCTTGTTGTACATTGCTGCTTTTAAGTGAGATTTCCCCATGGTGGGACAAAATAAAGTCTCATCTTAAACAACAATAATGCTACCAATTTTTTTTTTTTACATTAGCTTATTTTATTTTAAAAAATAATTATGCATTCTTAATCAAAAATTACCTGGTGAAAGTCCTTGCCACTGCTTTTACCATCGCCACTGAAATCCACATGGGAGAAGAGACAGCGTAATAGATGCCTGTCTGCCTCAGGACCGTGACGATTTACAATCTGGAAGAAAAAAGGAAAAACTTCAGTACAGGTCACATTGAGAGTACATCTTGCTTGACTTTTAAATGAGCAAGGTGTACTCTTAATCATCTTTGCTGACATATACAGAACTCTATTGGGTATTTTCACTACAACTTACATGCTGTATTTCCTGCTGGCTGGCTCTGTAGTTTTTCTTCGTTAAATTGTCCACCAGATAGCTGATTTGAGACAAAGCCAGCGAGAGCGAGTCAAGATTCATTGCTGGTTGGGGCGGAAGCAGGCGGCCGAGCACGGCGCAAAATCACCATTATTCCCCTTTAGTCACTTCAGTGATAGGTTACTTCTGCTCCCCCCCCCCAAAAGGTGTGAAAAATATCGGCTTCCAAATGAGCTTTTTGATCAGTGGGTCCTGGTGCCAATTAGAGCCCTTCAGTGTAAAATCAAATTCAGCATCTGTAATGACAGGACACATTACAAGGATTATTAACACATATCTGGTATATGAGAGAATTTCAAGATAGACCATAATCCTGTATATAAAAAAAATATACCATACTTTTACATGTTTAGAATTCTTGCCATTCTGAATAATATCCATTACCATTAGAAAAAACCAAACACACTGTGATAAGCTTTATACACCATACTTTTACATGCTTAAAACTTTTGCCATTCTGAATAACATTCATTACCATTAGAAAAGACCAGACACACTGTGATTAGCTTTGAGGCCTGCTTCCAAATACCACCCAGAGTTGTAGTCAAAACATATTTTCTGTCCCTTGTAAACTTCAATGTTTGCAAACTGCAGTTTACATTATGCATTTGTCGCTATAACGTCTTCACCAAGAAACTGTAGGCTGACAAACTTATTGTACCAGGAAGCTTATATTAGGCCTCTACGGTAGCCTGATACATGGTACACAGTGAAGCTAGCTACTGAGCTAACTCCTCCGTGGACCCTAGCATTCTGACTTTAAATAACCCTTACTAACTTAAATAAGAGTACGTATTATTGGGTTTTTCCATATGAGAGAAGGCGCAGTTTTCCACAACTTGTATATTTGTAACGAACAGTTAAATTTACTACCAACTCAAACAAAGAGAACGCCAAAGTAGCTAATGTGAACACTCAGTGCGTTTATTCCTGAGCTTTCAGCCGAGGATTTTCAATCATTAATTGGCTAAATGTTTATCACAGAAACCGAGTTTATAGATATCCAGCTATATTCTGCCCCAGAAGTAGACGCTACTTGAATGTGTAGCATAAAGATAGTGATGACCGAAGCTAACAGCGAATAAACACTTGCCAATGAGAAGTTACCATTAACCAGCATGTTTACCTGGTACTTTCTACTCACCGTTAACTCCTCTACATTATATCGAATGCCGAGTTTTACGCTCACATTCTGTTCTTAATTATTCTCTGCTCAGTATCCAGTCATAATTTCAGATAACATAACCGCGGTAAAGCTGAAGCTCACTCTTACCAGGGCTGAGAGCTAACGCTATTTTTGTAGCATTTACGTAAAGCTAACATTAACCTAGCAACATGAGCCAGCTTCCAAATGGTATGCATGGGTCGGCAAAGATCATGAACATTGCGTCTGTCGGATATTTTTGGCTGGTTATTAAAAATTTGGTGTTTTGGACGGTGACACATGCAGTACTCGTGCAAAAGCCGCCATGAACCAGAAGGCCGCAACTACTGCGGATGTGTTTTGCGCGATTGCGCTGGATAACGTTAGCATTAACCTTGTTAGCGTTAGCTCATTTCGAGTAACTCCGAGTAGTCTATGGGATCGCTTACATGACTATGGAAACGTTAATAGCTACCACTCCGTAACGCGTGAATGTTTAATCCACAGTCAATTTCGTATCCAGAGACAGTTCGGCTAACATTGTAATCACCGATTTAAGATCTAACAAGAGAAATTAAGCTAAGTTAATCATTTGTTACTTTCCCGGTGGGACCGAAATGACAGATGCTTTCCAGCAATTAGACCGAACCCGCTCCGGTGGCTAAAGGCCATACCCCGTATTAATATCACAACTTATGTGACCCTGTGTGGTACAAACATGCGAGTTATTCTTCCCCTAATATACCATAAACCTCACCGTGCTTCCAATGAAGTAATTCAGATGTTCATCTCTTCCTATTTCTCGCAACAAACTTGACGAAATGGAAGGGTCGCTGTGCCTCCAGCTCAGTTTGATTTTCAAAATAAAATGGCGACTGTAACCGCCGCGGCGCGCTCACGGCTCCAAACGAGTGCGTGAGCTTATCCGCGTGACACACGGGCAAGGTGCTCATCACAGACACCTGGCCCATGCACGGTGTGTCCACGACTTCCACACATCAGCCCACTTTAGCCACAAAATACACACCGTGAAGATTTTGTCTCTGACGTAAAACGGTTCCTTTTTGTTCTCTCACTGAAATAACCCGGATTAACAAAGAAATAACAGCATAGTAATAGTAATGTCGGGGCTGTTAGCCTAAATATAATGTAATATTCACGTTATTCTGCATACATAAATCGATAAGCATGCTATATTTATATAAGTGATTGAACAAAACACAATATCCACGAGTAATCATATCTTGAGATTATAAAGTAAACTACAAACCCCCCACAGTAATTTTTCTGAAGAAATGGGATGAGCAGAGATTAAATTAACATGGTTAAATTACTGTTTTCTTATAAGTCTGAACTGCATTGTTATTGTTGTTAATAATTATAATATATTGAATATTAACATAGAGGATCTTCAATATCAACATTGAGGATAAAAAGTGGCTCATTTTTGTTATATTTTTGTATGTTAAAATACACCTAATACCAGCAATAAATACACTGATGTAACAATGCTTAAATGTGTTGTCCCTGTCAAAAAAGTGTTTTAGATTAAAAATTGAATAGAATTTTTTTCAATATTCAGTTTGAATATTGGGAAACACCATATCCCATATCACTGGGAAAGCAAAGATGGTTCACCAAAATGTATTTAAGGACTACAAAAGGCTGATGTAAAATAGATAATTTAGCATGATGTAAATTTTCCCGTTAGAGTGAACAACACCACCATTACACCACCACCATTACAGTCAAATGTTTACAAATTTATTATTATTTTAAAAATATTTAACTTGATTTGCTATTTGTTGTACACAGTCTTTTCAGGATGTATAGAATTTTATATTATATTTAATTCTTTTCTTTTTACTTTATTTTCGTACATTGTTTTGGTTGTATAAAAGTGTAGTATAATCACGCTGCTCACATGTGCCTTAGGACAAGTAAAGTTGTTGGAATTGAACTGAATCAGAGAATAATCAGAGAACAAGAAATCATGGGTTCACCCAAACTATAAAAACACAGAAATATGGAAAAACAATTTGACACGTGTGTCCATACTCTAATTAACCATAATTATCCTAACATACACTACTTGATTATATGGGACAATAAAACATTTTTCTTGAACGTTGTGTACAGCCCCTGATCATTTGTCCAGTTGATGGCGCTTGTGCACACCTGCCACTCAAAGAAATAGTAGAAGAAGAAATTGAGGACGACGAAGGAGAAGAAGAAGAAAAGCCCGCCCTCCACCTCTTCGTCCTCACTGGTTGCAGAAAGAGTAACCGGGTGTAAGACATTAGCTGGAAACCAGCAGGATTTTGGTTTCTCTCCCCATTAGAGCGAACATATATTTATTCCGGTAACGTTGCAGCGCAGATAAAATGTCGTCGTGGACGAAGTCGTCCCCAGGAGCCCGGCGCTCAACCTCGAACCCAAATGGAAGGTAAGTGTTTGGTTTCGCCTCGGTTTTGTTCTAGCAGGTTTAGCAGGCGTAGCTAACACGGTAGCAGTAGCTAACAGGACAATTCACGAGGCGTCAGCCTAGACACAGTTCTCCCATTATACATAACTTGTGTCTCATGAAGTGCGTTAAATCCGTTTCCGCAGTTCTAAACAGCGGCGTGCCTTTCGGAGATCAGCACCGTATTCATCCAGAGAGGAGAGAACCGACGACCATAAGGATGCACTGGACAGGTAAGCAGCCTTTAAAAGACACCTCGGTCCACTACGGCTTACCGTTCATGTGCAGTGTTTCTGTTATAATGGCAGACTACAGTCCGGTAGTTATTGGGTAGTTTTATGTTTAATCAGCCCAACACCTTTCATTTGGTGTCTTTGCTTTTGAGAGGCCTCCATGTTTTTTGAAAAGAAGAAGGTGAATGTAAGTTACATGTAAAGTATATCACACAACTTTGCCATGGACTGTTAACTACTAAGCCACACCATAGTGCTGGGGGGGGGGGGACGGGACATGACATGTGCCCCGGGGCCAAAATCCAGTCCAGCCCTTGTGATGACTTCTTGTGAAATGTTAAAATTAAACTTCAAACAGACCGATTCAATTTCAACTAGTTCAAATCTGTAAAATACTACCATAATATCTAATAAATACTCAAAACTCTGTAAACATTTACATGTATTTACACCAACACAAAGTATAATTTTACAAAACATTTGAATAATGTGAGGAAATATGACCAACCTGAAATGTCTTCAGTGCAGTTTTAACAATATTATCTGTTATTGAATGTTTTGTGTATTTGTAGATCCACTGT
>JAPSES010000249.1:15593957-15604181 GCA_029822895.1 Maxillicosta whitleyi
GTGTGTGTGTGTGTGTGTGTGTGTGTGTGTGTGTGTGTTTGTGTGTGTGTGTGTGTGTGTGTGTGTGTGTGTGTTTGATTTGGAACACATGTAACAGGTAAAGTGCTTCCAAAAACAAAAAAGAAAGAAAATAAAGAGTAATAGAATAAATAAAGTGTTTCTGAGTAATTTTTAAACAGGTAATTTTACACTTATTATATATATTTTTTTTTTTAATTTTCTGTCATTATTAATTCCTTAATTCTTGTGGTTTCTTTATTTTCTTTAACTGTTGCACTTTGAGATTTACTGAAAGGAAAATTCTTTCATAATTTCAATGTATTGTTGTTATTGTTATAACACTGTTCTACAAGTCAAATACTTTCAGAATAAAAGTAGTGACATCTGACCATGTGTGAATCTTATCCAGTTCTAAATACTGGTTGGTTATAGATTCACAGATACAGTCTTGAGTCAAAATGTGAAATTCTATAATTATCAATAGAATAAATTAAACATTTGTGTCAGATCTACTTCAAAACACTGTCTGCACATGATAATACATTCACTTTACAGATTCTATGAGTGAAAAAATTATGAATCTGTTATATAAATGCACATAAATCAACATATATGTGTAATAACACTTTATCAAATACCTGGAAGACATCAGCAAATCAGCACTTTGGTCATTTGTTTTCAATTTAATCTTAAAATATGTAACATTTACCACATTTTATCTCTGAGTCACATTATTTCTAAAAAAAAAAAAAAAAAACATAAAAAATTGTAAACCAGTGTTATTATTGAGTCTTGTTCACAGAATGTATTTGTTTCGGAACTATAAATGTTTCCAACAGTATACATATGGGATACATGCTGTGTTTTGTTTGTTTGTTTTGTGTGTTTTTTTCTCAGTGTTCTCTTCGTTTTCATCAGTTTTCATCCAACTGAACCGATTCACTGCTACAGCTCTGCGATTCGTGCAGGGCGCGCTCCCGCGACAAACTTCAACAACTGTGCGCGCTCCGGAGCGGCTGGTACTTAACGCCTGGCGTCTCGTCTGTTTCAGGAGCAGAACGAATGTGTACAGCGAGGCAACGAATGAAAGACGATAAAGAGGGATCCTCTGCCGACCGAGCCGTCATAGTTTTACCCTTTTATCTGCAGTGAAGTAAAGGATATTTCGTCCGAGGTAAGCGGGTGTGCCACGGCGAGTGAAACATCGGATTTTCGAGTGCATAGTAGTGTGTGTTGGGGAAAACAACAGCCCGCTGTAGCAGACGTTAGCTTCCTTCATTAGCGCGGTGCTAATGTTGGCTGTTAGCTAGCCGTGCTGGGCAAAAAGCTGGTTAGCCGCGTCGGTATCTCATTTCTTATCCTGGCATTTTAATATGCGCATTTATATGTGGTGTGCATTCTGTTGGTATATCTTGTGAGCAAACGTGGTTGTCAGCGTCCAGTGAACTTTGCATGGAACGCATTTAGCTTTTTTTCCGCTTGCTCGCTTGCTTACTTGCTAAGCTAACAAGGCACCGTTTCGGTTAGCTACTATGCTATGTGGTGCTGCTTTACGGCAAGACGAGGCCTTGTATGCCTCTAACAGTTGATGCTAGCCAGGCTCTGCCGTTGTCTGCCTCACCAGACAAGGCCATTTTGCTTAGAAAGCAGGGCAGTCCGGGTCAACACAAGCCTTTTGTGTACTATTTTGTGTTGTGGTGATACTGGCACAGCCTGGTTTTGTGGCAGCGGCGGAGGAAGTGATGACTAATGTTTACTAAGTGACGACTGGGACTGGTGTCAGATCCACCGTGACTGTGTTTGACCTGCCTCAAAGGGGAGGACGACTGAATGTCAGCTTTGCTTCATTATTGTCTTAGATGGATCTGATGTGTGTTACTAATCACTCAGTACAGTGTGCACAGGAATGCTGCAGTAACACGGACACCTGTAGACTCGTATTTACTCTGCTGTCGAAAACAAAACTTTGATGGCATCATAGTTGGAGCTACACCAATGTAGTTAGGGACCAGCAGCAAATGAGATTGTTGCTATTTGTATATCTGTATCTAACTGTCCAGGCAGGTGGAGTTCTCCTAAGAGCCCGATTCATCCGTTTGTTGGTGCAGACTTGGTGTCAGTTTGTCACTTAATATTTGACTGAATGAAAAGTCTTCCCTCTGCCTTTGGTTTATATGATCAACAAATAATGCACGTTTTACCCTCATGTAGGACACTTTATAACAAAGCACTTTTCTTGAGGTTGAATGGACAATAATTTTGCAGTTGTTGTACCTTCAATACCTTACCTGCATAGTTATTTTTTCCCCACTTTTTAACAATTGATTACTAACAAAACTAAAGGGGAGTGTGTGTGTGTGTGTGGGGGGGGGGGGTGTAGACCGTTCACACTGTATACAAATGGCATAAGAAGCAAAACCCCTATGCATCAGTCAGAATTATGTATGGAAATCTGAAAACCCTTCAGATTTGTTATTTTAGATAATACTCTGCTTCTTTTGGCTGACTGTATATGGTATAGTGTTGTATGTTTGCAAATGCAGCAGCATCGGAGCTGAACTTGTTTTGACCTGTGGGTTTTCTGTAGCTTTTAGAGAGGCTTAGCAGGTTAGTGATGTAGCCACCAGCTTGGTTTTCATATGTGGATGGATGCTGACAGATGCCAAGATGATAAGGATTTATGTCATGGATAGGAAAGACTCATCTCATGAAATCTCATCCTCCAGAAAAAAAATTGTTGACTTTTATAAACTACTCTAGGGTTGAATCTAATCATATTACAAATATGTAATTTCTTGTACAGCTGAATTTCAAAGCTGCATGTGTAGTAACAGAGTAATATTGAGTCCAAATCAGTGTTTTCCACTCTGTTTTATAGATTTCTTTTGTTGTAAAACATGAAATCTCCAAATATAGTGTTTAAATGGTTGATTGCATTGATGTCGTAGCTTCAGCGCTAAGGTAAACATAAGTGTCTTTGTGCTAATGGATGACCAAGTGGCGGCAGGTGTTTGTACCTATGGTGTTTCTCAGTTATCACCTTCGCTGCTGTATTTTTTTTTCCGACTGGAAAACGAGCTCAGGTGGGTGATGTAATGAAGGAGCTCTCTTACTCATAGTAAACATCTACTACAGTGGGACGTAGTTCACAGTTTTGCATAAGAAGTTTGTGTTGAATATTTAGTTTGAAGGATTGCAGAGAGTCAACACTTTGGTTTGTTTATACTTCAGAGTTTTGCACTCATGACTGCAGAATTCTGCCTTGTATGGATCTTATGCTTTTTATTTTAACATGAATGCTGTAGGAGCTAAGCAGAGATCAAGTCATCTTTGTATTTATTTTATCTGCCTTTGTTACGTCAGCCTTTATGCTCAAACCCACTGTTTGTCTGATGACGGAGGTTCACGTTGAACCCTTAACGTCTACATTTAAGACCTGGAGCATTAACGGAATATCCCCTGTGTTTCATGACTAAAGTCTGTGTAGACCTCTGATGCTGGCTCTCAATGTTAAACACAACCAATAATGCACTTATTTTAATCATCAGAAGAGTTTTGATAGCCCCGAGGTGGTGTCAAAATAGAGAAGGGGGGAAAAAGAGAGTGAGTCACAGCTTTCAAACACTGAGGTAATTCTAGCTCGGCTGCTAATGCCAAAGGGACTCCCTGTTTGCTTTATTACTCGTGTGTGTGTACTCGTGTGTGTGCGCTCACATCTCTGTTTACACGTTAAGACACAAGGTGTGAGGCTTTTCTGCTGGCGGAGTTGGTTTGCCTCTGTATTGATATCCCAGCTCTGTGTGGCTTCTCCATGGTAACAAGCTGCTAAGCTGCACTGTTACTCAGTTGTTTTTCCTGCTGTGGAAAAAAGGTGACTGCCAAAGAGAAAGAAGTTACAGCATCAACACCTGAGGAAAATGTTTGTGGTGGGGGGGGTTTATTTCTTTTTTCATTCACAGATTATATCCAAGGTCTGGGCTCACATCTGCATCTCCACACATTCCCTTTCTCTAGTGTGGTCTCAGAAATATCATCAAACACGTCTTCACCTTGTCCCGACAGTCCCGTAATCGATGTTTTACCCTCGAGAATCCTCTGACTCGAAGGACCCGCTAAACAAAGGGCAGGATTAGCGGTGTTCAGGAGACGTGTGTAATCCTTTCCACTTGTTGTCACATCGCCTTCTGTTTTGTTTTTAGGAGTGATTCCCTCTGTTACCTAATCTAGCTGCCAGCCAGATGGGAGAACCTCTCATTAAAAGTGAATTGGCTCCTAACTTGTACATTCTACGCTTTCATTGGTTTGGTCACTCACGCAGCACACGGCGGTGTAAGCTTACTTTCCTGGAACGGCACCAGTGGTTTACCTCTCTCTTTTGGCTGAAACGAACATTCGGAGCTTACGTGCGAGTGATTCTGTCCCGCAGAGAGGCGGCTGCGGATGTAATAATTAATACTCTGATGGGTCAGGGCGTGGATCTGTGCTTCAGAACTCTTGAACGGACGTCGTTTTGTGATCTGAAATGCAACCGTCGGTGTGTGTGTTCACAAAGGTTAAGCGTGGTTACAGGTTTGATCGGTTCGTTTACTGCTAAATGGGCCACAGAGCCGAGTCATTATTGTCAAACAGATCGGTGCTTTTGGGATGTCATTAACTGTGATAATTAGATCTACGAACCAGTTTTTTTTAAAATGCATGTCCTGTCCTGGTGGAGTGAATTTGTTTCCTTAAGTAATAAAAGTTTCCGGCTGCTGCTGATGACAGTGGGAGTCTGTGATGTGAAAGTAGAATGAAGCCCAGCCTAAGGAGGAGACGGAAGGAACGGTTTCATGTGGAAATCTGGGCCGGTGCTCAACACTGCCCCAGCTAGTTTTACCACCTCCCCTCCAAGGCCTGCTTTTAACGCCATTAATCCACTACATGTGTTTCTGTTGCTCTTTTTGTCTCGTTTCAGGGGGGGTTGTGCAATTATGGCTAAAAGACGTTGTTGTGGTGGAGACATTCGTGTAAATTGACACTGTTAAAAACCACTCTTAACATCAAACCATCCATGTTTAAGGTGAAGGGAAAGTTGGATAAGCTTTAACTTAATTTGTAAAAGCTGTAATGACACAGATGATTAGTGATATTTGGTATGTGCTAAGCTCAGTATCGGTTTTTAAACATTTATTTTTGTGCTATATTATGTGTTTTCATAAATGTACACATTTGCATTTGTGTCGACTGAAAGCTAATGCAATGGAGAACTGGAAGACCGCAAAATACTGGAAGTATTTATATTTTTAATGTGGATTTCTTTGTAAACGGAGGTAAATAACAAAAACAAAACAAGGTGACATCAGCGTCAACCAAAATGTCATACTAAGTATCATTATTGGTCTGTGGCAAGAACTATCTAATGATGAACAGTTGTATAATATGTTACGATATAGAAACTTTATCAAACATAAAACAAAATGCAACGTGATAAATTGCACAAAAACAACATAATGTATGAAACAAGTCGGAAACGGCAAAATTGCTTAAAAAGTTACAACCGGAGACTAAATGTTTTTAAAGCGTGTAGATGGATAGGAATGATAAAATATAATAAAACAATGCAATAAGACCAAAACATGAACAGAACATGGCAAAAACTTATTTTAAAAAAATGGGACATACAAACTGAGAGATGGACTCTGATAAAAGTTCTTGAACATCAACGGATCCTTGAGTGAAATAAAAAAAAAAAGCCTAAATATTGAAATATTGTGATTAATATTCCATTATAGGATTATATGTAAAGAATAAAACACTCAACTGTGACGGTTTGATCCTCCAGCCTTATGTGATGATAGTTTTCTACCAAACAGTGAGACGTGCTTTACCAAAGGGCGTTAAAGATGCTAATGGCCTGTGTGTGTTTCCTCCTCTGAAGCCTTCGCTGTAGGTGATGAAGTGTTCTGGTCTCTGGTGATGAACTGCTGCTGGTCCAGATGGCTCATTGTTGTCTGTGCTGGCCCTGCCCCTTTAATAACACACCATGGGCATTGGCTAGTGACACGACTGCTGCTTTATAGCTCATAGTGTGTGTGTGTGTGTGTCACAGCATGTCGTCTTTGTGTCCATATTTTTTGTGCTTCATTGTCGCTCGGCGCAGAGGGTTTGATTGCACATGTGTTCGTATGGTTTTTAGAAAGTGAACAGAGGAGCTCGGAGGAGAATGTGACCGGGGGGGGTGCAGCTGTGGGCCGGCCGTCTCCTTTTTCACCTTAACAAGTCTCTGGATGCTCCACCTGTTTTTAGAATGGCTAAGCCGACACTAGAGTGGCCTCTCCTCTGTCCGCTGTGCACGGCTCCACCCAATCACAGTGGCCTGGACTTGGATCCAATTAAACTGATGTATTTTATCACTTTGTTTTAACCCCAGAGGTGCCGGCGTATTAAAAAAAAAAAACAGACATGAAATTTTGATATCCAGATTTGAAGAAGCTGCATCTTGGAGGTGTTTGGAGAAAAGTATTTTGTGTGTGTGTGATGAGAGTAAAGGGACTCGTCTGTTTTGCATAGTGTGACATCATAAGCTGGCAGCCATGTTGGATTGCATAACTTTGAGTAAAATTGAACTTTGAAGGCAAGGTTTATTTCTATCACACACTTCATGTACAAGACAATTCAAAGTGCTTTACATAAAACATTAACCCTTCCACGACCATGGGGTCAAATTGACCCCAAGGAAGACACATGGGTTAAAAGCACTTACGGCAGGGAAGCAATGAAGTATATGCATGAAAACCAAAAAAAAAAAACAGATAAAAAGTTTAAGCTTAAAAGAAACAGTGCAGATCTGAACTTCTGATTAAGAATTATATTCACATGCAACTGAGAACGGGGGAGGGGGGGGTTATTCTTTAACCTGGATTGAAATAAACTGAGTGTTTCAGTTGATCTGAAGCTTTGGGAGTTTGAAATGATGTCATTTGTTCTACAGGTGAATTGCGAAGCTGCCCGTGGAGCAACATAGTAAAATGTAGACATTCAGTTTTTATAATTGTGTGTTTAAGGAATATAATACTCACTGTGGTAGTGACCTCATGTGATCATTTTATTAAACCAAACACTGTGTATGTACTTGGGTATGACCTAAAGTTTATGATCAGGCAGGTAAATGTACTAATCTAATTTGCATATTGTGATCTAACAGGGCGGTGGCCATATTGGATTCTGTCACTTTTGCTAAAATTGAACTTTGAACAAGTTTACATGAAAGTTTTCTTTTATGTTTTTGTTTTTTCATCTCATCCTTAAAATAAACGAACATAAACATTAATAGAAAGTAAAATACAGTACTTTTTCCTTATCTTTTTATCCATACATTAGAGTAGACAAATCTGTCATTATCTACTCAAACTAAATCTTTACTAAAGCAGCTCAGGACCAGGCCTTTAAACTGGATTTTCTTCTTCACTTTGAATAGAAACGAAGGGGCACATGTCTGCCACCTATTGTTGGAAGGTGGTAACTCCATCTGGAGTTATGGTCTGTTTCAGTCAGTTACGTTGATTATCACAATATTGCAAGGTTGATGCTTTAAGAGTTAAGGAAAGTCGTCATGATGTATGGAGACAGGTAGCCCATCACATACTGAATATCAAAATATTACGTCATATAATTCTGACCGCTTAATAACCCTGACAATTTAAATTTCTTTATTTTTAATCTTATTGCATGTGGGTATGTTTGACAGTCTACAATCTTATTTATCACAGATTGCTCCTGTGAATATGTGACTGAATGTGTTGTTGTGTCCGAGGTCCCAGACCAGTGTGTGCGCCAAGCTAGCTATCCCTGTCCGTCCCACTAGCTGACGGATTCTGGCTCCAGTGAGGTTTTGGTTTGACTTGGACGTCTTTACCTTTGTGTGTTAGAAAGGAAGAGGGCATTCAGTGGCAGTAGCAATGAAGTGGGGGTAGAACATTACTCTAATTAATAAATAAAATTTTTAGGATGGAATGAGCGCCATTGTTTTGATCTGTGGCTGTGGAACACATTTGTGCTTTTGTTTTTAGCCCCTGACATGGCAATGAGTGAGAGTGACTCACTAGAAATAGATGGTTTGGGTTTTTGGTTTTTTTTTTTTTTGTTACTGCCGTTTGCAGTGTTGTCATGACTGTCCTTTTTTATCTTTTTTTTTTTTTTTTTTTACTGGGTTGTAAATGTGTAACAGATGTTTAGAGTTCAACCAGGTGTCAAAAAGCAGCTGGACCGGCTTAAGAAAAAAAGAGCCCCAAAACAAAAACTACTGGGCCAAAATTCAGATCCGTGTCGTTCAGTAGATGTTAAACATTCTAAATCTCGTACTGATGTACATTCGGAGCACCTTATTTAGTAAAAACCTGTAAGACCACTTCCTCTGTGCGTCTTTGTCTGTTATTCCACCCTGTTTTGACCCGAAAACGTACAGTAAAGAAGAACGGCTGCCACATAGTGAACGTAGAAGCATTCCTGAAGAGCAGGGAACACGAGCACGTTCTCACAGCGGCTTTTATCACACTTCTACGGCTGCAAATTCCAAGCAGCCTGTTTTTATTGAAATAATGCCAGGGGTTAAAGGGTTAAGTAACATGAAGTTATTGGGCATCGCACAGGCGCTCTTTGTGGCGAATTGCGCTAAAGTGAAAAAGATGGAGGGAAAAGAAAAGGTAGTGAGGAAATGAGGTACGGTGTCAACAAGGGCAGCTGGTGGTACGGCCTGCAGCCAGACGGGGCTGAAATCTGAGACTCACACAACCACAGTCAGGCAGAGGGAGGGGGCAGAGGGAGGGGGAATGTCCATCGAGGAGAAAGAAGGCAAAATATGCAGGCGCGAGGCAGGAAAAGCGTGCCAGAAAGCATAACGGCAGGAAAAGTACCAGTATCGGCATGAAAAAAACGCAGGAACGGAGGGTGGCGTGCAGGACCCAGTTTCAACTTTTTGAGACGGCGTTAAAAAGAAGTCGAAGGAGAGACGTGTACGTGTTCGCTGAGAGATAAAGGGGAAGGGTGTGAGTGAGCATGCTCTGTTTGGGCTGACATTGGACGCCGGCTTAGCTCCTCTCTCTCTCTCACTCACTCACTCGCGCTCTCTCTCTATCTCTATCTCTCCGTCTCACACACAAACACACCCAGTAGCAGTGACACTTACCACAGCGAAGGGGACAGAGGCAACAGCAATAAAAGAACACGAAGAAGAAGAACAGGAGGGGAATGGTCGGGGGGAGAGGGATGGGACTTTCCCTTCTCGCCTCTGGATCTGTAGTCGAGTACTTCTACTTTTGGGTCCAACATACCTAAAAAAAAATTTGTTCATTTTCTTCAACTATTCACCAGTGGAAATTAACGCTCAGTGGCTATTTTTACAAAGCGGTTTCGGGGGAAAGGACCTGCCTTTTTTTTTTAAAAAAAACACCAACACGCGGCGGCAAAACTGCGTCCCAGATGATCCGACGACATGAACAACAACACAAAGGTGGAACATGTGAAAGGATAATTATCCGGCGTCGTTGAGGAGCTGCAGCGCCTGTTGGTGCCTTTTAGTTCCTGGAGGCTGAACTGGGAGCAGCCAGGGAGTGGCACACTGACAGTGAACACACACTCCAGACTAAAGACTTCAGTGTAATAGAAACCATCAGGTTTGTGTGTCAGTCTGCGTCCAAGCACCTCACACAAGTGCCTGGTGTCGGGCCCACTCTTAGTTTATTCATGTCGGTCTGATGGGCAGGACCGGCGCCTTCCCATTCTTCCAGTGATCGCATAGTTTTGTCATTTCTGTGACTCTACATGTGTCAGATATTTGACGTTAACCACTGAGTTTCTTTTTTTTAACGTTCTGTCAACACGTCCTTCACTGTTTTTATCCCGGTTCACCTCAGACCCTCATGGGCTTCCGTCCGTTCAGCACGGGATCAGGAGAAAGAAATGTGATCCTCTGTTTTTGGGATATGTTTATGGCAGCAGGAACTGTGTGTGTTGGTTTCCATGGAAAAGGCCGGAGAAACATGGCGGCGGTGGCGGTGGGGGGCTGCATGAGCGCGCTGCTCCCATGTCTCTGGTCCGAGTGAAGTCGAGGCCAGCTAGCGTAGCGCTTCAAGCTCCGCCCTGGAATTCCTTGTTCAGACTCTTGTTCTCATGCGTAGCCACAAGGAACGTGCACAGGGCTAAAGGTGAATGACCACTCTGGGGCTGGGGGGGGGGGGGGGGGGGTTA
>JAPSES010000249.1:15657801-15672395 GCA_029822895.1 Maxillicosta whitleyi
CTGAATCACATGAACATCTGAACAAACTCAGATTTGAAATAAAAGTATTTTCTGTTTTAGTGCAAAAAAACAAACATTAAATTCTGAACATGTTTACATACAAAAATTATACTTTCACAAAAAATACAAATAATCTGAAAAACTTGGAATTTCTAAAACAAAACTAAGTGTAATTTTATCAATATCCTGCCTCACTTGATCATTTCCACGTTTACACAGTGACAGAATAGACAGAATACTGGTACAATTCCACTTGTTAAGACATTTCCTGCTCATATTTGTTCAAGTTATTCCCATTTTTTGTGAAAGAATAGTTTAATTGTACACATTTTCATGTAATTTTACTTTTTTTACACTAAACCAACGGTGGCTTCGTCATTATTTACAGATTATTCTGATGGTGTTTGAATGGTCCGACCCACTGCACGTCCTATCGGTCTGAATGTGGAACCTGAACTGAAATTCATCTTCATATCTTCAGTGTCATTTTTACATTTCACAAATTCCTCCGGTGGGCTGGACTGGACTGGACCCTGCAGCGGGCCGGTTTTGGGTCCGTGGACCCTATGTTTGACACCCGTGTCTTGTAGGATAAAGGTTGTGACCAGTTGTTTAGTCACAGTTTGCAGCAGGTTCCTCTGATGGCGGTGGGTTTAGTCCAGTCACATTTAAAGCTGATGATCCAGAACTTCCGAACCCCTCGGTACCGCTGCTGCGCGGTACCAGTCGGTGTAAAAGCGGTGCTTTAGAGCCGTTTCAGTTCAAACCGAAGGCTGGGCTCCTGTGTCCGCCTGCTCCCGTTTCCCCACTTTAACCATTGTACTGCTGCTGGTAGCGGCGGTTGAGTTCGCGCAGCTCCTTCTCGCGGACACGTCGAGCTTTGTTGGACTTGGTGGAGCGGCTGGAGCGGGTGGACTGGGCCGACTTGGTGCTGTGGCAGCGAGACGACGCCCGCTTCAGGAGGTTCTGAGAGATGCAGCGCTGCAGGTTCTTCATGGATGAAGACGCCGCCATGCTGACGATCCAGGGGTGTTTGAGGGCCTGGCCGGCCGTCAGGCGCTCGCTGGGGTCCACGGTCAGGATGCGCTCCACGAAGTCTTTGGCGAGGTTGGACACGTTGGGCCACGGCTGGAAAACGGACACAAGAGACAGTAATTAACCCTTTAACCTGTGATTAAAGGTAAAGGTTCACACGTTGACCATGAAATTCGACAGGTTTGGACTAAATAAAGCACTAGAATGAACGTTAATAACAGATTTTGCTTTGTTTCTATTCTAAGTTAAAATGCTTTAAGATGTTTTTGGGTTTTTTGCGATTTTTGTTAATTTACACTGAATCACTGCTTGATAATTAAAGTAATGGGACTTGTTTCATTCAAAAACATAGTTAAAGCTTGGAGTTGACATCCTTTATAGGTTATGATGTTGTTATTTTCCTCCTCAGTTCATATTGTGTTCGTGCCCCCTCAACCTCCTGCTCCATGTTGTTGCAGTGTTTGGTCTCAGCTGCAGTGAGTTCAGTCAACAGAAGGGGGCAGTAGAGGGATAGAAAGTGGAGAAGGTGAGAGTGCATGGACAAGGATATGACAGATAACAAGTTCAACGGCTTGATAATACTATAGGTTTAATTCTAAAAAACTACGGCATGATTTTATAATAATGGCCAATAAATCCCAGGGCTCTAAAATGAAGACAGAAGGAGTTAGTGTCCGCTGTTTTAATTCAACACACTGGAACTGAGGAAAACTAACCCCTACTGAGACAGGAAGTGGTACATTAACACCGCCAGTTGGACAATAAAAGACTGAGTGAAACTAAAACAGTACAAATGTGATCATAAACTATTATTGAACAGATTAGAACTGAAGTCATATATACAGATAATAACAGAACAGACTGGACTAATAATTGGATTGGACAGAACCTTTGAATATTATTTAATATTATTATTATTATAGTTAAAAGTACATTTACATATATGAGTGTGAACAAATATTATTATAGTTAATAGTACATTTACATATGTCACAAGTATAACTTTACATAATCAGTTTTATCTTATTTTCTAGAAGTAATACTGAAATTGTGTAAAACGTTCTATAAAATACAGTTTTGAGGCTAAAAAAAAATGAGCCTATTTGAGAACTGATAGGAGAAACATGAATTTTTGACGCTGGACCATTTCACAGATCCCTCCCCAGACCAGGCTGGGACCTTTCAGAGGCCAGTTTACACATGTGTGATGTTCCAACATGACACTGACCCCAAACATCACACTACATCCACCTGTTGTTGGCTACAGTAGAAAACAGTGAAGCTGAAGGAGTGGCTGACTCAGTCACCTGACCTCAACAGGCCCTCCCCAAAGCCACTTTGGGGAGGGGCTTACACATGCAGTTCATGCAAGACAACTCCAAATCTGAAAGGAACGGGAGGTTCTGTGCCAAGAATAATGGGCAGCTTTACCATCTGAGAAAATGAAGAACCTCGACCACAACGACCACAGAAGATGCAAAGCTGCCATTGATGTTAAAGGGGCCAATGAGGGTTAAGAACGGGGGGATGTCGACTTTAACTCAGCGTCATTTGGACAGTTTCTGTTGTAAGAAGGATTTTAAAGAGCAAACATTTGTTTGAGAATAAATACATCCACCTAACCACGAGTGAAAGAAAAGCTGTTACATCATCATTCATATCCTCTGTAAGTGAGTATGTGAAGTGGATCTGCCCCCCCCCCTCCTTGGTTCCCTCAGCAGCTGTGGACGTACACATTATTTATTACAGCTGTACAGACACATGTCCACAGGGGAAGGACACTCAGGTCTGCTCCACCTCTCATTTACTATAAGACGGGCTTTTCCTTCAGAGGAGGGGCCCCAAAAATGGTCATGGGCCTCTTAGTCATGCATCCGGATAAATAAGACTCCCTGCGTCGGAGCAAAGAGATAAAAGTACGTCTTGATGATGCAATTAGTTCCTGTCCGTGGCGACGACTGTGGGAGTCATGTTCAAAGCCACTGTAAAAAATTCCATTAACGCACAACCGTCAAAGCAAATCGCAAATCACTGCTAGTGTCGACAAATTTCACTAGGCCTTTTAAGTTCACGGCGGGGCGCTGTGTTTTATTACAGCATGTAGCTTGTTGAGGCGACTGATTTATGGTCATCTCAGAGCAGATAAAAGGAGCTCTGCCGTCTCAGTAACAGTAACCCAACGTCCTGCTTCAACTCACACTGTGTGTATCCTTCTGCACAATATATCAGCCTTCATTTGGCCCCGCCCCCCCAGTGGGCCCCACAAACTAATGTCATAAATAACCTTTAAAGGCTGTAGGGATCTTACTTACACTGTCAGCTAATATGTTAAGGTTTGAGGCTTTTTACTTAATTTTACTGTAAATTATGATGTTGAAAGTTTATTTTCAAACTCTTTTATTTCATGGCGTTGAATAAAAACACAAATGGTTCTTATTTTGTTAAACAGTAACTGGAGGCATTTCCATTGTTAAGTGATTCATCACCATTTACTATAAAATCCTGTGGATTTAGTAGTTTTTTCAATATAAATTAGGTATTTTCCTATATTTAATTCACTGATCATGTTGTTCATTAAAGCTCTGAGTAAATTCAAAACAGAAAGAGAAAAAATCTGACATTTTCATTAAATCTGTCATGAACTGAACATAAACCCAGTGTGTCCATCCACTGGTTCTGATCCACTGGTTCTGATCCAACTCCAAAGGTTTTACTGGGGAATCAATGTTGTAGAAGATTATGGTGTTTCCATGGTAACTACAGAGCCTCTGAATGTCCAAAAATGGTCATATCTGATGACCATGAAAAGATGAAAAACTGTATTTTACACTAATTATTGATATTATTGATAGAATTAATGGTAGAACAGGAATTAAAGTTTAAGTTAAGTTTTTATAGAATAAACATCAACTTTAATCTGACTTTAATGAACATCAGAGAAATAAATATAGAAAAATACCTAATTTTCAGACAAATACAAAACGTAGACGGTAGTATTATAATGAATTCTGATAATTCACTTAAATGCACCAAATAATAATAATAATAATAATAATAATAATAATAATAATAATATTACAGCAGGTCTTTAAAGGTTAAAGCATTTGATCTGAGAAAAGCTGTTTTCCTTTGGCTGTAGTCTGTGTTTTACTTCATTTGCATCTTTAATTTGTTCTGGTGTTGTGTCGCTTTCATTTTTTGGTGTTTCTTACATTAGTCTTGTTTTCACAGAGCTTTTATGTTTGTTTTTTCATGCTTTTTAATTGCTGTTTTCATCTATTTATGTCTTTAGTTTGGTTTTATCTTGTGTTTTCTTTAACAAAATATGAAAAACCTCAGTCTGTCGGCTCAGGCCGACACCAACAAACAACACCAATGTTGTACGTTTTGATTTGGTATTAATATGCAAATGCTATACATCCACATAACCAGAGAAAACAGAACACAAGTGAAACAACAAACACTTAATGCAAACATTTAAACCAAGCTAACAGTCCAGCGTACGTCAAATAATTTAGGAAAACAGACCAATGGAACAAACTTTGCAGCGTTAAAGGAACACTGAGCAGATCCAACAGAACAAGGATTATTTCAGTACCGATAAAAGTCACTAAATGAGACAAAGAGCAAAACTGAAGGTCACATTATGAGGCCACGGTTATGAAGGTAGCTTTATTCTAGGTGATTTCTGATCATAACGTGGTTCCCAGTGGAGACACAGCCCAGGGTTAACGACCATTACGAGGAGTTCAACACAAACCGTCTTCCTCTGATTCAAAGCAGAAATTGGTGTGTTGTGTATGAATATGATTATTCTAGGTTAATTATAAAATCTTTCATGCAAGACGAGCTTGGCTCATACTGGCATTATTAGCGTTTTGACTGGTGGGGAACCGTGGGTCATATTAATACCAAATTAGTAAATGCCTGGTTCCTGTTTTAACTTCGGTTCCCATCATGCAGCACGGTACCGTACAGGCAACATTTTCTATTGTACTGTGGCCACGTCAGGGTCCGCTGTACTCCGTTTTTGACTGGTTGAGGTAGGGTTGGGTCGGGTCAGATGGACCCTGGTGTGGCCACAGTAGGAGTTGAAAATTCACTTTCCGTCATAGACCAAGACACGGTGCTTCTGATCAACGTGATGGCAAGGGAAGTGTTTTCCAAAATGACTAATATCTCCCATAATATTGGTCCTATCCACTTACTCAGATATTTAATGTGGGGATGGGACTATTCCTCATCTGTAGGTAAAAACCTTTGACTTTCTTAGAACTGTGCAGACACACACACAGAGGCTCTGAGGCCTAATAGCATTATGATATAGATATTAAATTACACATGCACATGTGCAGTGACAGTGGTTTTCAACAGTAGGCCTTTTTCTAGGTGGCTCACATAAGTTTCTTCTGCTGCACGTCTTGGCTTCTGTGCCAGAACTCTTCACTTTTCCTCAAACTGGGGAAGTGCTGACCACCATCTACTGTTCGTAACACTCCAACTATGGAGAAGTACCTCGTACAACTCCACTTCAAATAATCCAAACTAATCCTTTAAGACATTATTCATTTTGAGGTACCCAAACTCAAATGTGCTTAAGGCTCTGATGAAGACTCCTGTGAATTGTTAACCTTGCAGTATTTCATTTGACAGCGAAGCCCACAAACTCTGCTCAAACACTGACCGTATCACCCTGAAAACACAGAGTGGTCAGTAGCAGTGACCACTACTCCAAGGACAGCTCATACAGTTCGTCCGGCTGCTCCGCTTCATTATTTGCAGAGCTCAGCTAAAACACAGGCTGCCTGGAAAGTGTTTTCAATTATTAAATGTGTCAGACTTGACCTTATCTTACCTGTCGGACACATGACATCTGTCAAACGTGGACGCTTCCCCACGAAACTCAAATAATTCAACAAGTCCTTATTAAATATTACACCACTGCTACACTATTATTTCCACTGGAGTGACTTCATGTGAAGCAAACATTAACCAAAGGCCTCGTCTGTAAAACTCAGAGGCAACATAAACATCCCACTCTATGAAACAAAGGAACGGACTACTCAGCATTCTTCAGACTAGATACACAAGACAGAGCATAAATTACAGCGCACACACACACCCTTAGAAACAGGGTGTACTGACAGAGGCAGGTAGGAAGGACAGTCCAGATGAGGTTTGACCCAAGAAAACAACATGGAAACAAATTCAGAACCATCTGGATGAGCTTCGTGGAAATAATGGTGAAGAAGAGGCAAAAAAAACAAACTTCGTCTTCAACTAACTTTATCTACTATTTATGTTGCAATAATTTCAACAGATTTGATTCATTTCCTTTGTAATTGTAAATTTGCTAAATTGTAAAGAGACTTTATGGACCCCCCCGTACAGGACAGTGCTGCTACAGCCCCTTTTCCACCAACATTCCCATGAACTTTAATTACCAGGCAGTTATTTAGCTGGAAAAAGAATTCCTGGTGATCGTGTGATGTGCGTTTCATCCACACGTCAAAGGAATTACCAAGAAATGTATTGACATCACACTCCAATCCAAAGCAGTCGAAATTTAAAGTCACACCGATTTGTCTTTTGTGCATTTTCTGCAAATACATTCAACGTCCAAAATTCAAAATCAATATTTCCCAATTCTTTGAATGAACTTGATAGTCCTTACCCCAAAGATGTTCCACAAAATATATCAACTTATTCTGACAGACAGTTTCAAAGAAGAAGATTCTTGAAAAATTGTTTACATACAACAACTGATTCCAATAGATCAGATCTTTCGAGCAGTTGCACTAAAAAAATTGTCCTATGACCTTGGCAGGTATCAGTTAAAATCTTTGTCCCAGTTTTCAGTGAATCTGTACTAGACCGTTTCCAAGCTGTAGCCCTCAGGTTCTGGATAATTCCCACTAGACCACATATGCACCTGGCTTTTGCCACAGATCTTAATTATTTTTAATATCTATAATGGGATCTGATTCAGAATGTAAAGGAAAAAGGAACTGTTTCACCTTTGTTTTGAGTATAATTCAAATCAAACTTGCATGCCACAGATGAAGACAAAGTTCTCACCTCTCCAGAGAAGCTGTATTTCCCTTTGAGGATCTGTCGGTAGAGCCTCATGCGATTGTCGTCTTCAAAGGGCATCGTTCCACTCAGCAGGATGTACGATATGACTCCCAGCGCCCACATGTCTACAGCGTTTGTATAAGGCTTCCTCACCAGGATCTCGGGGGCGATGTACTCGGGCGTTCCACAGGTGGTCTTCATCAGACACTCGTCCCCCTTTTTCCTGCTGCTGGCCAAACCGAAGTCGGTGATGATGATCTTGGAATCGGCTCCGGGATGGTAATAGAGCAGGTTCTCAGGCTTCAGGTCTCGGTGAGTGATACCCAACGTGTGAAGGTACTTGACACCATCCAGGACCATCTGTAAGACCCGCGTGGCGTCCCGTTCCGTAAAGGACCCGCGAGCAATGATCCGGTCGAAGAGCTCGCCACCGGTGGCCAACTCCATCACCATGTAGACGCGTTCCGCCGTCTCGAACACCTCCATCAGCTGGATAATATTGGTATGACGAACACGACGTAAAACGCACAACTCCGACTCGCACACCTCCCGTCCCTCCCGGTATCGAGTCTCTATCATCTTGATAGCGTACGGCTGTCGCGTACTTTTATGTTCCACGCGAACAACTCGGCTAAAACTCCCCCGTCCTATCAGAGCTTTGATGTCGTACTTGGCCGTAACCCGCGGATCAAACTTGGCTCGATATTTTGCCACCTTCTTCCGCTGTGGGTCCGACAGTTCGGAGGGCTCTTTGGGAGGCGGGGCAGAAGCTGTGGGAGTGGCAGCTTGTGCCTGGGCCTGATAGGGTGAGGTGGAGCCTGTCTTGTTAACTCCTCCCCCACCGGCCCCACCCATCTTGCTTCCAGTGTCATCCCCTCGTATGAAGTGCTTGTAGATATCTGTCTGAGGAGGTTGGAGAGGATCAACCTGAATAACACAAAAACACAGATAAGTACGTAGGTCATTTAAAAACCTTGACGTACAGCAGTGAGGTGCAAAAGTTTGAGATTGTCTTTGAGTTTGTTGCTTTTACAGGTTTGACATGATCATACATATTCATTTGTAAGTGTCTTTTCTTCACTTGTAACAAGAAAATACAGGAAATGTGCACAGGCCTTAAAACACACTTCATGTGTTGTAAAGGTTAAAGTCGACCTCTGACCTCATGACAAGAAGCAGCACAAAGAGTTAAACATCTGAAGTGTGTTGAATCGAACAGAAAATTAATGCAATAACTCTCATATTGTCTGAACAAAAGGGTGACAGACGTGTGTTTTTTTTAATAGAAATGTTTTTTACCTTGTAACTGTAGGTTTTCCTGCTGTTCATACTTCATATACATCAGATTGGATTGAATACAGAAACAAATGCATGTGTAGACATTAGAACTTGCCTTTTTACTACATGGAACTGACTTCACTCTTGGGTACCGGTGGGTACTATCCCTGGAGACTGTTCCCTTTACAGGACACTACAGACTTTAGCACCTGGACGTCATAGTGACACCATGATGATCTGCTCATTTTTAAAATGGCACATTGATGACACAGACACAACTCTTTGACCAATCAGTGGTCTGCAGTGTTTACACGTCATGTTTTAGTATCTTTTACTGAAAGATACTGAAAAAATAGTTCCAGGTACCAGATTTCAGGTTATTTTACAAAATAAAAAATGCAAAAAAGTCAAGTTGAGTCGAGCCGGTATCACGTAGTGGAAACACGGCATAACCCAACAAACCTAATGCTAGACCAGGACTTTCACACAGAATTTATATCAGTGTATTGTGAATCTTTTCCTTTCTATTTGGTGCAAAAATGAACTGACATGAATGAAATGATAATGAAAAGAACCAATTAAGACATAACAACATGCTCATACCTAAAAGAACAGCTACTGAAACTTAGTGAGACAACTGGTCCAGTATACAGAGTATTAAGTATACACTTTAAAATATGAAAACAAAGGAGTGTTTCTACGAAAGTGTTTTATAAAGTGTTTACACAAACAGTTACAGAACTTTGTACTGTATCTGTATTAGTATCTGTCAGATCCAACAGTGACACTACAAATATGATCATAAACTGTTATTGGACTGATTAGAACTGAAGTCATATATACAGATAATAACAGAACAGACTGGACTAATAATTGGATTGGACAGAACCTTTGAATATTCATGTTCTGTTGAAGAATTAGTTCAACAGATTCACAGACTGAAAATATGAGAGATACTAGAACAAATATTATTATTATAGTTAATAGTGTATTTACATATATGAGTGTGAACAAATATTATTAGTGTGTACATGTGCAGCGTGTACATGTGCAGCGTGTACATGTGCAGCGTGTACATGTGCAGCGTGTACATGTGCAGCGTGTACACGTGCAGCGTGTACATGTGCAGCGTGTACATGTGCAGTGACAGTGCACATGTGTAAATCGTCCCACTGACCTTTTTGACCAGGTCCAACTGAACATCCCCTGGAGGCTCAGGGAGGACCTTACTGTTCCTGCACCCCATCACATCACCTTGGGCCGCTGCCCAGCCAGCCTCTCAGGCCCCCAGGAGCCCTGCCTCATCACCGCAACAGCTGATTGGACACAGCCAGGGCATCCAGCATCGGCGCTGTAGTCCGGCTCAGACAGAGGGTTCATGAATAAAGCTGATTAAACCACTCAAGCCCCAATGAGCTGGCCTCAGCAGTCACAGTTCATGAACACGGCCCATACATCCACTTAAGCCCAGCTGAGGAGGTCGATGCGTTCATGAATGCATCTTTGAGAGCACACTTAACCAGTGAGAGTCTTATTGGTTATGTTCATGCAGCAGAGTAATGCGACAGACCTGCGCTGGTGTTTTACAAGCAGTGGAGCCTGGCCCTGACAGCACAGTCCCATCCTACATGGTGTAACACCACCAACGTCTGCGGGAAGATCGCAGGAGTTAGTGTGGAAGCTCTGGGCACAAAAACAGATTGATCAGGGGAAGGGGGGGTGGGAGGCTCTGTGCCGGGGGCATCCAGTCTCTAAAACAAGCTTAAGTGCAGCTGCCTTTAGAAGAAATGCAAAGTTACGTTGGAGATTTATGCTGAACTTCTGCAGAAAATAAGATCATCAACTAAGCTGGGATCCATAGGGGAAAGCTGCAATGTCAGCAGCAGCGTTGCAACAGATGAAGCAGCTCCTTTGGAGAATCACAGCCCGGAGAACGGCGCAGGGAGGCTCTGAAACGCAGAAGAACATATGAAATGTGAACCTTGAGTCATTAAACAGGCCCAATACATCCACACTTAAACGCTGACAAGACAGGAAGAGCTTCCTCACATGTCGAATTCAGCTGGAAAAAGCATGAACGTGTGGGAAATGAGTGAAGCTGTAAAGTTTGGCCTGGTTTTTGTGCAGAAGGTGGATGTTCAGGCCATATTTTGAAACTCCAGAGCCAGAAATATGACTACATATATCCAGACATGTTTCCAAATGTCCAAAAACAACAATGGCTGTCACAGATGGGCTCTCATATGCGAGTATCAACTAGTTGGAAGGCAACTTGTATGAGTTTGTTTTTAGCTCTAAATGTTTGTTAAAGCTCAACTTCAGCAAAAAAAAAAAAACATGACTTAAACAGAGCAGTGAAAGCTCAACAAAGTGTAAAAGTGTGCTTTAGTTTGGTTGAAAGGTGAAAGTGTCCCGGCCCTGCTCCTGTCAGTGTTTTTCTGCCCTTCCATTGAAGCCACTTTTACAGTTTTTATCCACAGGAGACAGAACAAACAGGAACCGGGACAGTGGCGGAGTTCAGATGGGACTCACCTCATTATTTGTCGGTGTTAGCGGAGGGCTGTGTATGCTAGTTAGCCTGTTAGCCTGTTAGCCTGTTAGCATGAGCCGTGCCAAAGCCTGCCTCCTCACCCCACTTTCACTCAGCTGGGCTCTCCATTTTCAACCCGCACTTTCACAACTTTATCCAGACTACGACAAACTTTTAATCCGCTACTTTCCCGGTGAGAAAAAGTTCCGTGTCAGCCGCAGAGTTCGGTGGTTTGTTCGGAGGAGTTCGGAGAGTTAAAGGGTCAGAAGTGGACCATGTAAAGTTGTCCCGTCGGTTAGTTTTGAGGACGGTGTTTTTCGGTCAGGACCACCTTCCACAGCTGAGGAAAGACCAAACACACACAACTGCCCTGTTCCGGTGCACACTTTCACAATAAAAGGCCGGTTAAAAAAATAAAATAAAATAAAATAAAAATGATGTAAAAATTATATAAAATAAAAACAAATATTGTAGAATAGAATAAAATGTGTGAAAATAAAACAACATATAATACGATTAAAGTTTAAATGAAATACATAAGATAAAATAACATGAAATACAATTATGATTAAATAGATACAATACAATAAATAAGATAAAACAAAATAAAACATTGTAAAATAAAATTTAAATAGAAAAGAAAAAAATTCAATTAAATAATAAAATTGTATAAAATTTAAATAACACAAATAACAGAAATAAAATAAAAAAGTAAACAAGAGTAAAATTTAATTACAATAAATAATAAAAATAAATATATAAAAAATAACTAAAATACAATAAAATTTAAATAACATGTAGAAATAAAAAATGGTAAAATTCAGTTGAAAAATAAAATAATAAATTAGATAAAATGAATAAAATGCAATTAAAAAAGATCCAATAAAATAAAATACAACTTAAAAATCAAATCAAATTCCATCAGATCTGAGGTCTCTTTGGTATTTTGTGAACTTCACTACCATCCTAACTAAAACTAAATAGTTTTTGGTGTGGATTTGTCTGTGTCCATCCGTCTGTCTGTCCGTCCGTCTATGTTCTTTGGTCCACTGTGGTTGTTTTAACGTGCTTTATAAATAAAGGTGGATTGAATTGGACATGTGTTTTGGAAATGGGCTAAAATAACTGTTTTGGCAGAAAGTGTGTGGAGAACGACAACTAATAATGGAATGTGAAATTAAACTGATTAAACTGCTGTTTTTTCAGGTTCCACATTCAGTCTGATTTAACCTGTACTAAAATAATAACCTAGAAATATTTCCGACTCCAAATGTTTGTTTTAGTGAAGAAAAAAAACATTAAATGTTGTAAATCCTTCCTCTTCTAAAGTGTCCAAACCAAACAGATGTGCAGAACCTGAATAAAGGTCCATTTGTTCCTATAAATCAGTGTCATATGACCAGTATTGTTTGTCAGTTTGTCATGTGTACATGTGCATTATGGATCCAATTTACAAAGACACTAAACACCGAGGAACAGAACCAAATGGGTCCAATTGGACTGAACAGACTATAGACATTTCTATCATTTGTCTGATGGAAATGTAGTGGGACATCACATATACTCAATCAACTTTTAGTAGCCGCAAAAAAAGTTGTTACAAGGAACTGGGGAAAGACAGAAGCACCAAGAACCAAGGGATCAGAATTATTGAAGTAATATAAACAATAGAAGAAATAACTTATAAACTGTGTTTATGAAAAGCACAAATGGATGATGGAACAGTCTGGAGTCAGACTCTGGTTTCCACCAGCTCTATATGTAAAGTGTCATGAGATGAATTTTATGAGAATTTAGTGCTACAGAAATACAATTAGATTTGTTTTTTTAAATTTCATTTATTTATTTGAATAAATGGACTGATTATAGAACCTGATATGGAAGAACTGAATATGACTTGAATATTGTTTAACCAAGTACAGCTTGTTTGTTTGTTGTTATGTGTTAATAATGATCATGATTATATTAGTACTACTACTACTACTACTACTACTACTACTACTAATAATAATAATAATAATAAGCACTGACAGTAAAACTGACACCTTCTTCAGTGAAGCCTCCACAGAACCAGGGACAGAAGGACTGTGGACTGAACCGAAGTCAGTCCGAACCTTCCATCCAGAACTCTGAGGCTTCAACACCATTTAGTGATTTACCAGTTCACCACTCTTATTTTGAAAGGCCCCTCTGAGGACTTCCTGTGTGTGTCCGTCTGTCTGAGCGCAGCTTGGTGGGAGGGGGGCACTTCTTTTGTAGAGACGGGACGACCTCCCTCGGCGTGGTTCGACCTCATTAAGGCTTCACCGTCACTTCCTGGAGACGAGTTCTGACAAATACCAGAAGGGTTTGGGTTCTGGTGGGTTCATGTTCAGGTGGGTTTAGGTTCTAGTGAGTTTGGGTTCTAGTGGGTTTGGGTTCAGGCAGGTTCGGGTTCAGGTGGGTTTGGTTTTGACTTCAGGTGGGTTTAGGTTCTGGTGGGTTCGGGTTCAGGTGGGTTTGGGTTTGAGTTCAGGTGGGTTTGTGTTCAACTGGGTTTGGGTTCAGATGGCTTTGGGTTCTGGTGGGTCCACTCTTATCTGAGCCTCCTTTAGTTTCTTCTGCTGTGGCTTAAATCTACAGACGAACATGAATGAAACATGTGACTTCTGCATACAAACAGGGGTGAAACATGAGGCCTGGGGGCCAAAACGGGCCCACCAAAGGGTCCAGTCCAACCCTGGGCCAGTAAACGCCCACCACTGTTCCACACTGTAGAACACCTGGGCCGGTAAGGCCACGCCCACCACTGTACTACACTGTAGAACACGTGGGCCGGTAAGGCCACGCCCACCACTGTTCTGCACTGTAGAACACCTGGGCCGGTAAGGCCACGCCCACCACTGTTCCACACTGTAGAACACCTGGGCCGGTAAGGCCACGCCCACCACTGTTCCACACTGTAGAACACCTGGGCCGGTCAGGCCACGCCCACCACTGTTCCACACTGTAGAACACCTGGGCCAGTAAGGCCACGCCCACCACTGTTCCACACTGTAGAACACCTGATCCACTGGCAGATGCTTTTGCTCAATATTTCACCAGATTTATGAATATTTGGCTCATTTCTAGCAGCACATTTTTTGCAGTAACTGAAAAAAAAATTAGCATGAAAACATGAACCAAGAATATCCTGTAAAATCTGAATTTTAACGTTCAATAACCCTTAGATTATAAAAAAAAAACAGATACATGTGTTTTCTTCACAGATCATTGTTTAAATAATCAGTTCATTTGTTCTTTTTCTCAGTTCTCTACAGGAATGAAACAGAAGGTTCTCCTGTTCTACCTCAGCTGTTTCACTCAATAAGAGACTTTATCCAGATTTAAGAATATTTCTAAGGCTACATTTTTTTGTGGTGGTGGGGTCCCACAGGGCACACCCCAGGACCCCTGGTGGGTTATGAGCCTCTGTAAAGCCTTTTAATTCAAAGCAGATATACAGAGGGGTGTGTTTGTGTTATTCCTATATTCAACACACACACACACACACACACACATGCACACACACATAGATACACACACACACACACACACACACACTCACACACACACTCACACACACACTCACACACACAAACTCACACACACACACACTCACACACACACTCACATACACACACTCACACACTCACAC
>JAPSES010000249.1:15684222-15695264 GCA_029822895.1 Maxillicosta whitleyi
AGACGGACACACAGAACACGGACAGACGGACACACAGAACACGGACAGACGGACACACAGAACACAGAACACGGACAGACGGACACACAGAACACGGACAGACGGACACACAGAACACAGAACATGGACAGACGGACACACAGAACACGGACAGACGGACACACAGAACACGGACAGACGGACACACAGAACACGGACAGACGGACACACAGAACACAGAACACGGACACACAGAACACAGAACACGGACAGACGGACACACAGAACACGGACAGACGGACACATGTGTGATATAATGACATGTCAGTGGTTTATTAACTGAACTCCACTGGAGACTGAGTGAAACAGAAAAGTCAAACTGAAGACAGAACCAGGCCCAGTACCACCGTTGGACTGGGCCAGTCTGATACATTTGCCCCCCTCCCCTGCTTAAGCTGAGTTGCATTCTTTTCTTTATGTCTTCTATGATAAAGTATGTGACAGTAACACATGCAGGTCTTTAAAACCGTGCACGGTCTGTTTCAGAGTACGCAGGTGTTTCTTACCAGTCCAGAGTCCATTTGCCTCAGCTGAGATGATTCGCTGCAAAGAAGAAGAAGGAAACCTTCAGCTGTAATGATTCAACTAAAACAAATACAGATGTACACATTCTATGAGTTTTAATTTTTTTCTCTAAATAAGCATGAAACAAACTAAAAGTCTTAGAGACCGTTTTATCAAAACTCCCTCATTATGATCAGTAGCGTCAGGAAACGGTTACAGAGCACAAGCGTCAAACATGTGACCCACAGGTCATCACTTTTGTAAATGTGAAGTTTTTAATGATGTCATTTCACTTTTTTCACTCTAAAAACATACAGAAATATTTGGAGCTGATGTTATTTCTATATTATGTTACTATTTTACTAGTCTGGCCCACTTCAGATCCAACCCCCCCCCCGCAGTTACATCATCTGTACTGGTCACTGTGACGTCCAACGCACCCATCATCCTTCTTGGATTTCCTCTTCAGTTTAGGTGAGCCTCGTGGTGAGGTCTTCCAGTCCTTTACTGGTATTCTGTGAGAAGAGCGGCTCCCGCAGTTCCCTGAAGACGATGCCAGACTGGCCACCTCATCATCAGGGTCACTGGGAAAAACGGAAAGTCAAATCAGATAAATGTGTTGAATGTAGAAGCGTCAGGTTTGACTGTTGTCGTGTTTGTACGACAGTAGTTTTAGTTGGTAAATGGTAATTTTACCATTTGGTAGATTTTTATGAAAAGGTTATTTTTGAGGGTGAATGAAAAAGTGATTATTGTGACTCATTCAGCCACTTTTTTTACAGTTCTACTTTGACGTTTTTTCCCACAGGGACATACATTATGCTATAAACATTTAAAATGTTTCATAATAGCAAAAAGTTTAGAAATTAAAGGAAAGATTTATCACAAAAAAAAGGAAGCTACTTGGCGTTCTTCAGACTCGCACCGAGACAAAGATTCAAATAAAAATGCATGTGGAGTCGACCTGAGAACATTCAATTATAAAGACTTATTTCCAAGTGGCATTAAAAAAGAAAAGAAAAAAACCCAAGTCATCTTTTGTAAAAGACAAGTGACAGCAGCTGCTTCTACGCAACATAAACATGGTGACCTTTACCTCTGTTTGGCTGAATCTGAATTTACTTCATGTTTGTTTCCCAAACAAACTGAAGGCTGTGCAGCCGCTGAGCGAAGGCGTCCTGTGTGATTGTTCACTAATGATCGTGAATGCAGCCGACACAGACGTTTCTACTCCACTAAAACTTATTTTACTCCTGGACACAACACCAACGCAGCAGCGCAAGTTTTACTTTTCCATATGTGTCGCACGTCTAAGTAGCTTTAGCTTGAGTTAATATTAAAAATCAATAAATCAGTTAGAATTACAAGCACGTTTAAGCACTGAAACTAAAACTCAAGCCTTTTTATGAACGCTGTAAATACCAGCTGCTCGACACTGGAACAGTTCACATCTGTTTGTACAGAAAAAACCTGATCATGAGTACGTCCTGGCTCCTGCTGTGTTCATGTGCATGAGTCCAGTCTAGTGTCGTGTGTCCGTATCCGCTACCTCTGCTCGGCGCCAGGGTCCTGACCGTCGCTCGGAGTGCGGTGGTAGGAGCGTCGGTGGTAAGGCGAGCTCAAGTGTCCGTCCTTGGATTCTTCTCTCGGGCTACGACACAACATGAAAATATGGCAGTGGGTCGAAGGCGTCACTGAGCCCGTTTCCATGACGTTAAACATTGGATAACTCGCACGTTTAAGAAGCGCAAGGATCTGAAACCCAGGTCCAGTCCGTCGTCAGATTTTATGTTTGTTTATTTTGAATAGAACATTAAAACCAAACAATAGGATTTATACAAAAACAGTCAAACACTGGAAAAGGATGGAGTTGAACTTCTAATCCTCCAGCCCTGTACCCGTCCTTAAATTACCTTTAAATTCTGTCAAATCCCATGTGCGACTCAGAAATCCTACGTAACGACTCAAACCTGACGAAGCCAAAACCCAAAATTGCCGTACGTGTCAGACTTCTTGCGTGCGTACGTACCTGGTGACGGCAGATTAAACTTCCTGTTAGACTACATCACTTCTGTTTTGATTTTAAAATGTTTTACTCGTGCACAGACGTATCAAATGAATCGGGTTAACACATATACATGTAGACAGATCTGGGGAGTTATCCAGGTGTGTTCAACTCCTCAGATTGCACCGTTTACGTGGTCACTTGAATAATCTGATATTGATGGGAGTATTAGTGCGGACGTGAACGGACTCAGGGTATCTGTGAACCAGTGTGTTTGTTTGTTTGTTTACCAGTCTACGAGGCCGTTGTCCCTCAGACTGTTCCTGGTTTCCCTGGTGATGTCGGGGGCGGCCGGCCAAGGTGTGTGGCTGACGCTTCCATCCGAGGCTCCTCCCCCCACACCGGGGTTCTCCTGTGACAGGGCGGTCTCTAGTAGCGACGGAGTGTGACTGAGTCTGGGCTCGGACTCCACTGCCCCGCCCACCTGACCATCTCCACCGCCGAGTTCAAGCGGCAGCAGACTGCGACAGGAAATGCACAAATAAAAATACCATCGTTTTACCTCTAGAACTAAATGTTTACACTCAGGGTAGAACGTGTACGTTGGATTAACGCATTCTGTTTTTTTATTATTCAACACCGTGAAAATCAATCCCAAATCCTTAATACAGGTTCATACACATTTATCAAGGTCAAATTCTACCACTTTAAAAAGGTCATTTTCATATTTAAAAAGCACCTCATCACTGGGGTCAAATACATGTTTTTAACACCATTTGGAACAGAATTTAATGCCCATTTCACAGAAATTATTGGTCAAAATTCTTGGCTCCTAGAATTTAGGAAAATGTATTTATTCCAACTCCTTGATTCATGTCATTCATCACCAGAGGCTGTAAAGTTTACAATAATCGACTCCTAATTTCCATATAAATTGTCTATTTTTTTAACAGGTGGAACTGAGTGGACTGTTCATTTCTTTGCAACTTGGACACATTTAAACACAATACAGAACAAGGTTATGACATCAAATGTAATACCTGTTGAATTTATAAATCTGCATACAAGTTTTTAAGACTTTTAAGACCCCACAGGAACCCTGGGACATTGTGTTATGTAGAAATATCTAAAATTATGTTTCATAACAGCAAAAAGTTTAGAAATTGAAGAGGAACACAAGGTTTCCCAAAAAAACAGAAGCCACTTGACGTGTTTGATGTAGATAAAAATGTGCCTGGAGTCATTTTCTTTTTCTACATGCATCTCCTTTCTGTAAGTGAACCTTGGCTGGCCATCTAAGCTGGCAGAGTTATTATAGAAAATAAATAAAAACATTACAGTTAGAATTACAAGCACTTTGGAGCACTTAAACTAAAATTCAAGCTCTTTTCAGACCTTGAAAAACACAACATTGAAAATCAAGTATTTCAAGCACTGGTACCAACCCTGTTAATAACACGGCTAAATAACAGATTTCATATTAAACCCATGAAGCCTCGTCCTGGTTTAAGACTGAAGATCACCTTCTGTGTAAAATACATGTCAGTTTTTTTGAAAACTGCCAGATTCTTTTCATCACATTAAATAAACTCATCCACTCAACAGACTCACAAACGTGTTAAGTGCTTTCCTCCATCACATTAAATGTTCAATTAAGCTCCATGCGATTGCTCAAAGTACCTGTTGTTGTTGGCTGTACGTGGAGAGGTGAGGAGGTGCAGGGCGGAGGCGGCGGACGCCATGCTGTCCGTCTGCAGGGCCGACAGAGGTAAGGGGTCCAGGCTGGACACCAGCCCACGCTGAAGCTGCAGAGTCTGGGATGCGATCTCAGGCATGTCCTGGGACATGGCCGTGGAGGCCGAGGAGATGACGTCAGGGGAGCGCGCCCTGGTGGGGGAGGCCAGCGGAGGCAGGAGGGGAGGGTCAAGAACCTGAGGGTTGTCGAGTGCAAGAGGACCGCTAGGGGACGGCAACGCCTGGAAACAGGAGGAGGGGGATAAACAGAATAGAATCCAACAGACTTAATTACTGTGTTTGAAGTGCTCCTCCAGTCAGTACGACATGAATAAAAAACAATACGTCATAAAAGAATAGAGTGAAAAACTAAGAAATGACAAAAACAGAATATAAATTCTTATAAAAAGTGAAATAAGCAGAGAACTACAGAAGAACAGAATAAAAACAGACATAAACATAGCAGTGCGGTGGTGTGTGCAGCGGTACCTGCAGAGTTTCCAGTCCAGGCAGGAGGACCGCAGGAGCAGCTCTGGGGCTGCTGCTGGAAGCAGACAGAACCAAACTACTGCTGCTGTTCTCCACTCGGTTTGGACTCTGGCTCATATCGTCTATCGCTCTGCACCATAAAAACACACAGAACAGGTGAACGACTGGCATTTCTAAACTCCAAATAAGCACAGAAGCCTGGCCTGTAGTTCATGTAGAATCTACAGGATCCAAACGTAGCACCAGTTCCATCAATAAAGGATCTGAAGAACAAATGCAGGAAAAACAGGGTCTGAGAAGGACTGGAAACTGAACATTTCACCTTTAGGACTGAACATAGTTGGGCTGTTTTTGCCTTTACATACGATATAAACATGTTTGGTATCTTTTTTTTCCCAGCACAAGCTGTTATTTTTCATTTTAATCTACTATAATCAACACAAAACGACAAAAAAAAATTAAATATAAACTCTGATTTGGAAAAATAGATATAATTTATTGCACAAGTAACAGCAAGATGTTTAAGGAACTTTTTCAAAGACTTTAAAAGTGAATGTTAGGTGTGAAATATTAGGCATTTAAACTCAGAATTGTAATAAATTCAGACTGTGGAAGCTACAACGTATTGAAAATTTTGTTGGATTCAGTCACGGGGCAGTGACCGTGGAGCCCGAAGGGTTAACGACTTCAACTCTTTTACCTCTGAAAAGAAAAAACCAACACAAATAATGCAGCAGAAAGTGGGTGAGCGACACCACACAAACCCTTTACTGTGTAGCTGTAGTCAGTAGAAGTAAATGTAAATGTCCTGCTTTAACTGTTAAAGCTGTCTGATACCCGACCTGCATACGGAGCCAGAGCACATGCACAAATTATCCTTAATATATTGTGCGAGTAACAAATGGCCTTCGACCGAGCACATAAAATGCCAGATGAAATATTTAAGGACAACAAAAACCTCAGTCATTCCATCCCAGGTCAAAGATAATAGTTTCCCTGGTGCCGTTCCTGACATTTGAGGTCGGATCTATTGACACAAATTCACATTGGATTTATGCTCATTTCATTTTCTACCAAAGAACCAGATCTGAACATTTATGTGCCACAAAGTCATTATGTTCCAACCAAGCACTTCTGCTCTTGGGTCAGAGCTCTGATAAATAGACTTGTGCTTAATGTCAACTACACGGTACCGGCTCGACTCGACCTTTTTGCGTTTACAAAAAAAGGACCTGGAATCTGGCACCGGCTCTAGTTTTTTGGTATCCCTCCGCCGATGGTGGAACCGATACCAAAACGTGACGTGTGAACACTGCAGATACTGATGGGCCCGGTTGTTCCTGCGTCATCACGTTATCAATGTGCGACCTGTCATTTTTAATAAACTAGATTCAGATGGTTCCAGTAAATAAATATATATGTATATAACACTTACAGCTTCATCGGTCTGTAAGTCATGTTTCAGACGCATCGTACACATACATAGTTGTTTGTGATGATCTTAAACCATCTGGATGGTTCATATCCGTCTTTTTTTTTTTTTTTTTACTTCATTAACAGTTGAAGGGCACAGACTACAGGGTGAAGTCAGAAAGTCAACATCTGGTCAAAAAAAAAAAAAAAAATAGTATTACAATAATCTACACCAAACCTATCTTTAGGTTAGCCAACTACTTCTGTTTTCAGGAAACTGTATTTTGAAGTGAGAAAAGGTTGGTGAAAAACAAGTGCAAATGTTTGGATTCATTTTTATAAATAAACTACATTTATTCCAAATACACTGATATTTAACTTTTGTATATTGAAAATATTGTAAAAATAAATGTATATATATATATAAAATTTAAATTATAGGCATTTAATATTTACTTTTGTTGTCCATTTGTTTAAACTCTGTTTAGGTTTGGTCTAATATTTTTTTCCTTTAACTAATTATTAGTTTGTAAAATAGATGCTTTAAGGTCTACACTGAATACATGTGAGGATGGAAATGTCAGAGGAACTTGGCTTTTCAGATCTTTGTCATTCTTACTCCATCTGTCCACATGGTCCGTTAAAGCTTATTAAGGCCAGTCTGTGATTAGAGACACTGGGATGTTTCAATGAACGTGACCTGAATGGATCAGAGTGAAAAACTACCTGTTAGTGGAGTCTGAGTTGCTGCTGATGGCCGTTACAATGGTCAGACTGCTGGCGCTGCTGCCTGGAGATGCCGGTACCTACGGGGTAAAAAAGAAAAAAAAACAAACACAGTGATCTGACTTTAATAATGGTCTTGTTTTCACTTCTGCCTCGTACTTTGTCAGAAGGTATTAAAGATTCTCCTTTTAAATAGAGCTGCTGGTTTGACTGACGAGGGTCGCGTCCACGTCTGCGGAGCGCCTGTAGCTGTACTCCACTGAAATGTGGGAAGACGTGCTAATCATGGGGCAAGATGTTGCTAGGCAACAGATGGAAACATGTTTAAAAGCCAGTGCTCATGTACTGAAGCTGAAGTGTTTTGGGCATTTTTCTAAAGTGTACTCCATGATGAAAATAAATAAATAAATAAAAAACTACGCACACGGAGCCCTGGTCAATGTGGCACTGAGGCATGAAGCAGATGGAAAAGAGGAGCTCCAGGTTTCCTACCGAAGTGCTTGGCGTCATGAAGGCGTCAGGAGTCATGAGTTTGGGCATCGCCCCGCCGCTGGGCCCCGAGCCCGTCAGGAAGTCAGCGGGAGCAGGAAGCGAAGGGATCTTCCTCAGGTCCGTCTGGGATCCACTTCCTGACTCCTTGTCAGAGCTCTGGTCCGTCAGATGGTCTGAAAAACCTGCTGATACAAACGGAAAGAGCATCAGTCGCCTCGCAGTAGCTGACGTGAGGAAAAACACAAAGAAGACATAAAAAGATGAAGTGGAAAGATACCACGTGCATTTCTAAAGTTCAACTGACAGCACAAACAACTCAAAGTCCATATATGAACAATAGGAACTCGGCTGATATCTAGGAGCGTTTACATGATAAACCATTAGAAGGAACGGAACATTCAGAACACTTCACAAATCAACGTCTCAAAACCGTGGACAGACTTTGTAGATTTAAAGAGTCTGTCGGTACGTTCGCAGGAGATGAAGGAGAAATTGCTGATGAAGATGACGCCAAAATGATGAAGATGACGGCGATGCAGATAAAAACAGACAAAAGCTCGCGGTCTCTCAGCTGGTGAATCAATTATCAAAACTTACCAAAACCATCTTGAGAATCTGAATGTGGCAGAAAAACTGCAGAACTAGAACCCACATTGGGCTGAAACCAGATCTGAACATCCTGCAGGCTCCTGAAAAAGACAAAAACACACGGAGTGAATGAAGTGTGTTTGACAGATTTAATGATGGAACGAGTGCACAAATGTATGAGCTACACCGTTTTAACTGAGTTTATTTTCATAGAGTCTGTAAATGATGCACACAAATATTGACATTTGACCATGAGGATGCGGAGGAACCTTACTTTGTGTGGACGCAGTACAGTTTAATCTGGATCCCAGATCTGGACTCTGTGGGCCCCTGAGTGCCCTCTGGAATAAAACATGAAGTGATGCTGTGTTAATGACAGACACATTTATTGTCCTGTTTAACAAACCAAAATGGAAAACAAATGACCACATTTGAAGTGTAGGACAAACTAAGTAATTAGTTTTCTATAGATTCATGGTAGTTACATAAATGTGAGCAGAGGAAACTGACCCAAACACAAAGTATTAAAGCCATCATTGTCTGTATTTACTCTAGACGCAGCAGAACGCCAACACGTACAAATGTACTTCACACAGACGCTGTTCTGAACACATGAACGCGGTGAAAATGTACAACAGGAAGTGTGACAGAGCTGTAGTTCCTGTCAGTAGAAACTGTTGTCGGATCGTACGAGTCAAACAAAAAACATGATCAACAGGTGCGTGTTTATTTTCTGCTGAAGTTAGAAGTTTTCAAAGTGCTGCCAACCTGTGGTCAGACTCTCGGACTCTTCTTCGGCCGTGAGGACCTCGGTGTGCCGCAGACGACTTTGGGCGACGTCTCGGACCCCGAAACTCAGCACTGGGTGTGTGAGCAGGAACTCTGACACGGCTGTGAAAGTGGCCTTGCCTTTTTCTAAGTCCTGCTGCAGCTCCATCACATAGAGAACCTGTCAAAAGAACAAAGATTATGAAATACTGAACACCTGCAAACACCTGGAGGACAAACAGGGAAGAGCTTTTCCTTTTTTCAAATGGTTTATTTTACAGAGCGCAGTGTGCATTAGAGCAGGAGTGGTTTTAGAGCCTCTGCCAGGCACAGAGCTGATACATTTCAGGAACTGGAAACAAAAACATACTGGGAGAGAAAGAAAATGTGTACAAATTAAACAAAATGAATACAAATGAAGGAGAAGGGATTAGATGAGTTTACAAACTATAACAAATGAGACTGAGGTCAAGTCAAAACTCCAGCTCAGGCTTCCACTAAATCTGGTTTAAAAGCTGAATAAACTGGAGCTGTTTGGTCCAGAGTTCAATAAAAACACTAAAGAGGGAGACATTAAACACATAAACACACGCCATTCACTAGATCTGTTCACTCCTGTATGGGGGGGGGGGCACCCATTGTCTGGGAAGTGCTTTTTTGGAGGCCATGATCAAAATATTAAACAAATATTGATATTTTGCTTTTTTAAATAACAGAATTGTTCCTTTATGTTAAATATGAACCTTTAAGGGTTTATTTTAAATATGAACCTTTAATTATTTAAGTGCATGAAGACTGGACTTGTTTATGTTTAAATTAAAGTTAAGTGGCAGAAAAGTCAGAGGAAAACTATGAAAAACTGAACGTCACTTCTACAGATCCCATTTCTATGAACACTAATATGATGCTTACCTTCCTCTGTACGTCAGTGAGGATGAGATACTCTGCAGAAAGGTCCAGACTAGCCTTAAGACTTGGCAAAACTGATGAGTTGAAGGGATCTGGGGAGAACCTAGAAGAGAACAGGAAGGAACCCTTTATTTACGCCCTGGGGAGCCTTAAAGAGGCGTCAGGTCAAACAGCAAAGACAAAACAATAACCTGATGGTCTGTAAACAAGTCCAGGACACGGTACACCACATCTTCAACTCCTGGTTCTGATCCGCTCCAGTTATGAGGAAACGCCAGAAGGGAACCCTTTACAGACACACAGGGAACAGAACCAACCAGGTGAGAGCGGGACCACGAGTGAGCGCTGACGCTCAGCGGTGTGCACGTGTGCAAACTCACTCTGGGTCCTGTCTCTTGTGGTTGTCACAGAAAAGAAGGCAGGACAGGGGACGTCCTCCGTGAGGCCGCAGTTCATGAAGACATCTGGACCAAAGAGGCGCAGAAGAGTCAAAGGTCACAACAGGAGTTTTCAGAGCGACAGTGTAAGACGAGTGTTTGGATGATTTGACTCACCTGGGTTTGTCTTGTCCTCCTTCGATATAGATTTGCCAAAACTTGATGTATCCGTCATGACTGGCTGTGGCTAACACCGTCCCATCTGGAGACAGGGCTCCTTCACTGACACGCTGAAAACATTACATTTAATCACATCCTGTCAGCATCACTTTTATAGAAAACACACGAACACTGTTATTCCTACTTTCATTGTTGTTTCTACTTTTTTACATTTGGAAACACTATACGGTACCGTGCTAAAGTTTAGTTTGTCCTTTAGAATACTGGGCTTTCCAGACAACAAGCTGATACTTTTTTTTCATTTTGAAGCCTGCGGCTTATACAACGATGCGGCCCAAGTATAGATTTTTACAGGCTAACGGTGTCCAATTCGTCTGAGCGAAAAAAAAAAAAAAAAGTATTAATGCATTGTCAACCACAGGCACTAAGACAGCACTGATGAGACTAAATTGTGACACCTAGTGGTTGGTTATATTACTACGCCGTGTTTGTCATCCTTGAGGCCCAATTTTCAAACTACGCTACAACTCTATGCTACCCCTGCAATGGCGCAACGCTACAACTGTATTTGTTCTGTTATCTGCAGATCTATAAAACTACACTAACTAACTAGTGTATTAGTGTGCTCTGTAGATCTATAAAACTACACTAACTAACTAGTGTATTAGTGTGCTCTGCAGATCTATAAAACTACACTAACTAACTAGTGTATTAGTGTGCTCTGTAGATCTATACAACTACACTAACTAACTAGTGTATTAGTGTGCTCTGTAGATCTATAAAACTACACTAACTAACTAGTGTATTAGTGTGCTCTG
>JAPSES010000249.1:15812827-15830749 GCA_029822895.1 Maxillicosta whitleyi
AACTGACTACGGAACACTGAAAGAACAAATACACGGAACTGGAACTTATTCTGACCACTAGAGGGCACCCTTTGCTTACTTATAAGAAACGAACATCACGTTTAGATTATTATTATTATTTAGAGATCTAGAGGGTATTTAGGGGTACTAAAGGGTTAATTCTGACTTAGGTCGAAATTCGGGTTACGTCGCCAGCTTAGGAACGGAACTTGTTTGTAACCCGAGGACTACCTGTATTAAAAAAAAATCTAAATTTCTCAAAACTGTGAACAAATTTTCTAAATAGTAAATTATCTGCACTTCTATAGTTCTTTTCTACACCTTCGTACTCAAAGCGCTTTACAAAGCCTCACATTCACACACCAGTAGGCGGCTACTATGCTAATGCTAATGCTAATGTACCATGCCAGACCCTACTGGGAGCAATTTAGGGTTTAGTGTCTTGTTCAAGGACACTTCTACATGGGGACAGTGGGAGCCAGGATTTGAACTGCCAACCCTTTGGTCATTGAACAACCTGCTCTACCAAACTAAGCCACGGCCGCACAAGGAAGATACATATAAAATTAGAACTGACCATTAGTTTCATCAGAGGAGATGTTTGAAGAAATTGCTAATTAAAATGAAAAAGACAGTGAAGATGATGATGATGATGTCGGACACAGTGCCTTCACAATAGCCTATTTTATTTTTATTTTTTCACTGTCATCCAGTGGGTTATAAATGGAATAGTTTTCAGTGATATTAAATATAATAGCAGCGTCACTAAAAGCATTTGGTATGCTTTTTACTGGAGCTCTGTTTTATTGGATATATGATTTTTTGGGGGGGGGGTTCTACCTCAGTGGACGTGTGTTGTTTTATTTATTGCTATGTACTTTTTTTCTTATAGCACTGATGTAGGTAAGCTCCACCCAGTTTCCTCATACAACTATGTGCAATGACAAATAAACTTCTATTCTATTCTATTCTATTATGTTCTGTTCTATTTTATTCTATCTATTGTGTTGTATGGTATGGTATTCTATTTTATTCTATTCTAATAAACTTAATTTGGAAATTATTAATAACGTACAGTTCAGTGGTTTCTGTGGTTATTTATATATTATACATTTTGTCGTTCAACATTTGCTGACGTCATGAGGTACCTCTGTACTTTGTAAGGAACCCAAACCATGTTTTCTGTGTCTTCACTAAGTAGAACATTTAGATACAACCTCTAATGTGACTACCCAAAGTGGACAAACCCACAGTTACATTGACCAGCGATCTGACTTCAAAGGGCCTGAAGCAGAAATGAACTACACACACACACACACACACGGAGCCCAGGCAGAGATGAGAGATATAGGCCTCATCGGACAGCTGAGATATAGCACCAGAGCCCTGGGGAGTTTCAGGGGATTTCCACCGAGGGAATCGGACACATTGTCTGATTTACACTAACACTTTGGCTAAACTTATGATAAAAGTTCACAAAAGAAACATTGCCGTATCTGTCTTTATCCATCTGTGCCTCCATCCGTCTCTGTCATCGTCCTCTTCTCCCTCCTCTTTCTCTGTCCATAAAAACCACGGCGGCTGCTGGTAAAAAAAAAAAAAAACATGCAACATTTTACATCCATGAGTTGTTTTCTTCTTTGTGTTTGTTCTCAGGTTCCAGTAAAGTATATTTAATTCAAGTGTTGTACAGTAACAAAGTACTAATACTGCATTACATATGTGTTGGCAGAGTTTGTAATTTATTTATTTATTTTTATTGTTTACTTTCACTTTTACTCAGTTGCATACTTCTACTCCCATACATTTTGAATGCACAGTTTTGTTCCATGTTACAAAAATACATTAACCCTTTATAGGACACTGTGAAATACTCCTTTGTATGTTATTGGACATCATCATCTCCCTGCTCTTCCCATAAAACACCCGAGCAGCACTAAAAATTAAAGACTTGCAATAAAACAACTGATATAAAGGCATAAACTGACAAAAATTACTCATCTATATTATAAAAGCCAAGTGGCCTCTGTGTGTACGTGTGTGTGTGTCTTAGGAATCACAAAAAATCCGGAAAGAGCTGACTGCTGCAGTTTGGCTTATTTATGTATTTCCTGGTCACGGAACAGACTAGTGAAAACGGCAAGTTGATAGGACTAACATTTTGGGAGATATTAGTAATTTTGGAATACGATAGCCTTACAATCACGTTGCTAGCTAGCGACTGGATAGCTTAGTGGTTTACACTGCTGGCTTTAGTTGCTAGTTCAAATCCCAGGTGGGGATTTTGGGCAAGGCCCTTTACACTATACATGCCTATTACCTTATAAGTCACTTTGGATAAAATATAATGTAATGCTAATTGCTAAGCTCACAGCGCTTTGGCGGTGACTGCTGGACAAATGCGGTACAGCACGCATGAATACACAACAGCATAAAAACTACCACATCAAGAACCAGTAGATCCCCATGGATTAACACACTAATATTCAATATTTACAGCTTCAATATGTCTCTAAAATGTCACAAAATAATGAAGCTACAACAAAAAAAAAACACTGTTTAAACGGTGCATGCCTTGTTTACCGGGTGTAATGTAGGGTGGGTGCCACATAAGCTTCAGGTTTTTTTTGTGTGTTTTTTTTTTTTTTTTTTTTACTTCTGACATTTCTAATACCAGCATTAATTTACTCCTTCAGTCTTTTTTAAGTGTGTGAGATCAGTATCATAATAAATACCTGCACTGCATGTATTTTACTTTAGCATGTTTTAAAACCATAGATAAACTTTATAATATCCTAAAGTCCAACTGTTACTAGCATTTATTTGTACTTTTGCTTCTTTGAGTACATTTAATTTGAGACAGTAAATACTCCAGTTAACCCTTTAATCAGGCAAGTGACTATTTTTGGTCATTTCCACAAACATTAAATATGGGGCTAATCCCGTGTCTCAGTGAAGTCCAGAAGAATGTTGTTTTATTGTTTTTTTTTTTTTAAATATATAACTACAGTGATTCAGAGAGATTTTATAGACATTTTTATGCCGTAAATAGTGAATACGAGGGATTTTTTTTGTCAGTTTATGGCCTTATAACAGTTGTTTTATCGCACGTCTTTACTTTTTTAGCAAGTGCTGTTCACATGTTTTATGGCAGCAAAAGGAGGAAGACTGTCGTCACGGCAACCGACCATGTGATAGATGATGATGTCCAATGACACTAAAAGTTGAAAAATTAGAATTTCAGAGTAAAAGAGTTTAAAAAGACTTGGGAGGATTATTTCAGTTGGTGACTTAAACCTGTGTGACTTTATACAAAAAACAAAAAAAAAGTGGATTGTAAAGGAGAGGGAGTGAAAAAAAAAAGAGTGAACGAGCGCTGAGAAAAGCTGAAGGAAAACACATTGGTTTTTATCTGGCTTTACTGCTCCGTTTTTCACTGAGTCCGGAGCCAAGGAATGCGATGAGGAATCTGGTGAGAGATAAAGAGAGGAAAGTGGATGGTACTGTGTGTGTGTGTGTGTGTGATGATTGTGCAACAGTTTTTCTTCCACAGAACTGGATCTACCGACCGTCCTTTAGTTTTACCTGCGCTCTAATAACACTTTTAACTGCCTGGTCCAGTTCAGCGCTGATGTGGGACACACGATACCGACAAAGAGAACCTTGTGTTGTGTGTTATGGGAGGGAACGCCGGTCAAGGTCAGCCGTTAATCTGTTGCTGTATAGGCTCCGAACGTGCACACATTTCATTTCAAGACTTTTATGTGCGTTTCCAACAGACCTCAGCATCAGTTGCATATTAGTGTAGCCTCATTACAAAAGAATTAATAGTATTTCACTGTTATTTACTTTAACAGAGGAGATATTTTAATCTAGTGTTATTGGAAAAACATGTTTCTCACATAAAAACATTTATATGTGCAAACTATGTATCAATCCTACTAATTATTGGAAAAGTTTCATATTATTTGTTTATTTGATACGTGTGAGATTTTTGTTTTATCTTCTGTTTGTGTTTTAGACGCTATTTATCCCATATGTGTATCTTGTATTTATTCTTATTTTATAGGTTTTAGTCATCTTTTATTTGCATTTCTTTGTATTGTTTTAAATGTGCTCCATATAAACTTGACCTATTTTTCTGACATACTTAGCCCAAACACAATGTATTTGTTTTTCTATCCTCATATACAGATGTGTTATTAATATCATGGTACTATTGGTATAAGAGCAAATACATTGAAGTTGATCTAATGGGGAACAGATTAATGAAATAATATGTTGTTGTAGGGTGGAAACCTCATAAGCCCATTTTTGGTCTTTTTTTTTTTTTTTTTAAAGTCATAAAATGATTCTATTGGTCAGTCTTCATAAAAGGGTAGGCAAAATAAGCATGAGCTTCAGCCTACACCTTTTCGATTAGCTTTATTTGTTGAAATCTACTATGTATTTGTTGTTGGTGGATGTTAAAAGCTAATCGAATAAATAAAAAAAATAAATAAATATCTTCACATATAACTATGTCTTTCAACTCCATTTATTCATTTAAAATATATAGAATTTTTCTATTTTCCTGAAAAATGTGCATTTTAGACATAAGAGGTTTCCACCCAACAATGACAATATCATTATATCAATAATATCAATATCAATATAAAAAAAAAAGGTCATATGATCTGATGAGACCAGACTGACCCCGTTTCAAAGTAATAAAGTGATTACCCATCATGCCTAGTGCCTACAGAACAATCCTGGGGGGGGGGGGGGGTGTCAGTGTTATGAATAGTCATGTCTAGGTTCAACAATGTCATGTGTCCATTAATCTGAACCTGAATAAACTGAATCAGCAGTATTAGCATCAGTGGATTTCCTTCTATGCTGATGACGCCTTCATATTCCAACACGTCGACAATAGGATTAATCATGATCAGGATAAAACATTGTTTTCACACATGGATAAAACAGACACTGCAGAACACTCAGAATCTTTACCAGACTACAGTATATCATCTTAGCAAAAAAAAAAAAAAATGAATACAACTATTACGGAAATAATTATTTTACCATTTACAGTGACGTTACACAAGCGTTAACAACTGATGCCACAGTGAATGAATCCTGTTATTAAAGTCAGAGGTAATCCAAAGAGATACTGTGTGTTTTTTGTTTTTTTTTACTGTATAGCACCACTTTTGAGGCTTGAATTAAATTGTTAAAATCTCCTTACGATCACGAAAATAACTTTGTGTTATTTCTAAAGTGGAAGAAACCCAGTGAGTGTTTGTAGTTGTAACTTTATGTTCAGATCAAAACAAAGTATCAATAACATCTCAGATATTTCCCATAACACATTCAAAAATAACGACAGTGTTTTTCCTCCGTTAAACTAAATCTTACGTCATCAACATAAACTAATATTTCACCAATTATTATCATCGTTGTGTTGAACTTAAATAAAGGAAAACTTGTCAGAAATGAATGAATGAAGACGACATAGGCAAAGTGTTATTGTATAAAAAAAAAAATAAAAGAGACACGATACATTTACACATGGAGAAACAATCATGTTCAATCATTTCACACGCTCGAGTACAAAACGCACATGTGCTGCTTTTTGACTCAAATCAAAGACAGAAAAAAATTTAAAAAAACAAAGTATAAACAGTTCCGGGATCTATCCAAAGAAAGTCTGAAATATATCTGTTAAGTTACATGTTTTCCCCATGGAAAGAGTTCAGTTCCCATAGTGAAGAAGTATTATTTACATCTTGACCATAATGTCCCGGCCACAGAGCCAGTGTGACCCAGCAGACATATTTTAGCGTGTGCAGAGTCTAAAACGCTGCCAAAGTCCAGTAATATTTACACACCACAGAGACAAGAGACTCACACACTTCGGCTCTAAGAGCTATGAGCTCTGCATACACAACAAAAAAAACATCTGCATCAGGTTGTTTTAAATCAGCCCTAAAGGCAGATTTGTGTTTGCGGTGAACATTTTATTGTGACAGGACGAAAAAAAAAACCCCAAAAAATCCACCAAAACTCTTACATTGCAAACACTTCCAACGGTTTCTGATGCAAATGGTCGACTTAATTCGATCTTTTTTTATTAAAGCCAACAATTTTTTTTTTTTAATTTTTTTTTTTTATGGCAACACTACACAAAGTATAAAAAAAAAAAAAAGGCAACGTGTCGACTGCAGCAGCGACAACACACCTCGTATCATTCCAGTGAAAGCAAATCTGTCCATTCAAACATAATAAATAAGCCTGATTAAAGCAGTTTGACTGATGAGATATTTACAACAGCTGGACGGCTTCAGTTTGTCGCTGTAACGCAGCAGATCCTGAATGGAGCTCATGTCCCACCAAAGCCCAGCCAACGTCCCACGCATTTAACCAAAGGATTCACTAACAAACAGTGCACTTTGAAAATACAAAACATCACTAATAAATAGATGCATGGATGGATACTTCTAGAACATGGGGCTAAAAACTCAAACTGTAGACTACGAAGCAAGTTTGGAAGCATTTTGAGTGAAAATAAATATTTACTGAGATAAAAGACAAACTATTTTTCAGATATAACACATTTTTTATAGTATTTTTTTATACAATAATCTGTATAAAACACTATGAAAGACACGGAAATTACATAATACTATTTTTTGGAGTATCTCTTTATTCTCTCAGAGGTACGTTTCGGGAATTGGATGAATTATGCAAGGGAAAGTGTTGGAAAATCATTTGCGATTTGTGTTTAAATGGGCAGGTTCCGCATGTAACACATGTGGACACGATGGGTTGCATACAAAACTGGGAATGAGACTGAGATTCATGTAAAACCCACATCTGGATAGACAAATTTAACACAGTGTCTTTATTCACAGCTGTAAATAAGACAATTTACAGCAAAATGCACCGACACCTAGGAGGCTATTCATGTCCCAAATTTGGTCCTATTTTTGGCCCCAATATTTTATTAAAAATATTATAATAATTTTTGAAACATTAAAAATTCACTTTTACTTAGAATGGTCCTCATTTTAATGGTTTATAACATGTAAATGGTTAGAGATATCAATATAGTTCCTATTGATCCCTGATTTTAAGTCATATATGGAGTTTGTTTTAATTAGTTGAGTTCTCCTGCTGTGAAAGTACCGCCCACTTCTATTGGGAGATTGATCTCCTGCATCCAGAAAACAGGACTCTAAGACAGAGACAGAACCGGACAACCTCACACATTCAACATATTTACTTGTAATAGAAAATACGGGTCAGATACGGGGACATTGGTCCTGTTTTGACAGTGAACGTACTTTGGATTTTCCAGTCATTCAGCTTTTGTGTCTTCATTGCATCCTGCTCTGTCCTTTTCTACACTTACTGAACATTATTTTATCTGCCCTTTTGTGCTTTTGAACCAGTAAATCATTGTTTTGGATACGCATGTTTTGTCTTTTCAAACTTTTACACGACACTTATTGCATTAGTCCAACTAAAACTGGACTTTGTAACAGATGTAAAGGTGTTAGCTCGACTGAAATCGAAGTTCTAATAGATAATGGAAGTGGATGTTAACAGAACAGTTGGACTGGATTGGGTCCAAATGTTCTGACCCAAGTCCTGACCTGAATGTTGAAAATAATGAACATCTGTAGAATCTGTAACGTTGTCTTTTATGGTGTCAGTTTACCTCTAGGCTGATGACGGTGGAGGCTCTCAGGTTAAAAGAGTGAATTTAAGGTGACGTGATTTCAACAATACATGGATTTTACTCCTGTGCATTTAGACAAAGACAACAGTCCAATCAAACAGTTCAGTCAGGGCGCGTACGGCTGTGCGTGTAAACGTACGGACTGCGTTTGTTAGTGAATTTCAGGTTAAATTTTGGCAGCAAATGAGCTCCATAATCCTGACCCTTTTGCCGACTGTAGAAACCAGTGTATTTTCTCATGAAATGTTTTTCAGGACTGTCTTTTGACATGCACAGATTATCCACATTCATGCTGGATCAGGTTCAGCGTTGGAAAAAGATGGTTAACCCATAAAGACCCACGGCTACTTTTATGACAGTTTCCAAATGAATCCTTCCTCTGTTTCTACTTTTCTAAACTGATTTATAATTTATTTATTTTTTTTACATTATCCTCTTCATTTTGCATTTTTTGGTATAAATCATGCATTTTCTTGTAATTAATTCAGCGATCATATAGATGTTTATGAAAAATCTGAGTAAATTCAAAGTTAGAATTAACTTTGAATTTCAAAACAGAAAAAAAAAGTCTAAGATCTAAGGGATTTGACTTTTCATATATTATGTTGATAGGAAGCTAAAGGATAGACTGGGATTAAATAAGTTATACTTCCTCTCGATCCTTTTCTAATGTGCAATGTGAAATCATGCGTATGTATAAGTTTTGTCTTTTTTGTGTTTTTCTCCATGAATTCTTACTAAATGTTTTCTTTCTAAGGACTATGTAAGATTATTTAGTTTTATTGCATATTTGAAAGAAAGAATGAAAAAAAGAAAGAAAGAAAAAAAGAGTGGTGTTTTCAGTAAAATCTCTCATTAACTGAACATAAACCCAGTGTTTCCATCCACTGTCATTGATCCGACTCCATTGATTTTACCGGTGAACCAATGTTGTAGAAGATGACGGTGTTTCCATGGTAACTACAGAGCCTCTGAACGTCCAAATGGGTCATATCTGATGACCAGGAAAAGATTAAAAACTGTATTTTACACCAATTATTTACATGAATTGATAGGATTAGTGGATCAACAGGTATTAAGTGGTTTACATCAGTATGTGGTTTATATCAGCGGTGGCCGTTTGGGTCTTTATGGGTTAAAAAAAAAAGCATTTTTTTTGGCCTTACAGGACAACCTGGAAGAAATCAGGTGAGAAAATAACTCAGGGCGAGAAATTCTTCCGATTCCACCGCATCACAGTGGAGACAGTTCACAGAATTTGTCATTCTTAGACAGATTTTTGCATTTTGGCTCAAGAGAGCACACTGTGGCCTCTCATTTTTGTGTTTTTTTTTCTAAATCATGATAATATACAACCACTGTTAACCCGTTAGGACTCCACCGGACTTGTGGCTGACGACCAAGTAAAGACGAAACGGAGCGGAGGACACAAACAGATGTAATCCAGATGTTTACGTGTAAGGCTGTGACGTGTACACAGTCAGATGGCCAGCTGCAGCTTGGTCAGGTTCCTCTGGTGCATGTTATGGTGACGCACCAGCTCGTCGCTCCGCGCAAACTTCTTCTGACAGTTGGGCCACCGGCAGTGAAAGGGCTTCTCACCTGAGACACGGAGAGGTGACGACAGGAAGGACCAAACGTTACAACACCATCACTGTTACAGGCTGAATGGGGAGATGCAACAGACTGTATTTAACCAGTGATATAAATATTAGCGCCAATACATGTTGATATTCAAGAAAGAAATGGAAAAATAAAAGTTTACGCACTTGTTTTACCTGTATGAGTCCGGGTGTGTGTCTTAAGGTGGTCAGACCGAGAGAACTTTCTCTGACACGTCTGGCATTGGAACGGTTTAACTCCTAAACACATGTACAGTATGCATGCACACACACAGACACACACACACATACAGTACACATATAAGTTCACACACACGTACAGAAAACATAATCACACAAACACACGCACACACACACGGGGAGACAGAAAAATACAGTAGAGCAGAGGCTTGCAGGGAAGCCATGCCAAAGTCTGGCCAGCCTTGAGCAAATTCACTTGAGGAGAGTTCAGTTTAGAGCAGGGGTGTCAAACATGCGGTCCGAGGGCCAAAACCGGCCCGCCGAAGGTTCCGATCCGATTGAAGAATCGAAGATATTAACAATCAAGGGTGTTGAACTTGTTTTAGTTCAGGTTCCACACACAGACAAATGTGATTTCAGGTTAAATAACAAACATAATAGAGTATGATTATTGTATTACTGTCATTTACTTTCCTCATGTATATCAAAGTCTATGTTTAATGTATTTTATTTTATTTAACTTACACTCAAATCATTGTATCAAACTTAATGTTATAAGTGTTGTGTACTCTTGGGTGGGTGGGATATGGGTTGTTGTTACTGTCTGTATAATTGTGAAAACTTAAAATAAAGTAAAAAATAAATAAATAAATAAATAACAACACAATAACCTATACATTTTCTTCTCAGTTTAATGTGAAAAAAATAATTACATTACAAACATTACATTACGTCTATAAATAATGACAATTCAGAATTTTTCTCTGTTTTAGTGCAACCCCCCCTAATTAAATTATGAAAATATGTACATTAACAAACTATCCTTTAACAATAAAATGTAAAAATCTATCTATCTTGTACCTTTGTAGATCCGATCCTTAATGCATAATATTGTTAAAAAATTGTAATTGTTTTTCAAGAAATTAAATTTTTAAGTAAAAAGTTATTCACTTTTTTTTCTCGATAGCTTGAAAATATAAATATTTTCATAATTTAATGTTATTTTTTAATTCACTAAAACAAAGCGAAAAGTTTGGAGTTGTCATTATTTATATGCTATTATGTTATTATTTTACTGGTCTGACCTGAACGTGGCCCCTGAACTAAAATGAGTCGGACTCCCCTGGTTTAGAGCATGAGTGGACACAAAAATACAAACAACAGATCACTTTGTACGGATCCAATAAATGTCTGTCATGCAAAACAGCAGAGGAGGGTGAGGGCAGAGAGCTGGGAAAAGTGAAAGGAAACGGGTAAAGACAGAGTGACCGAGTGAGGGGGCAAAGATCAAACCTGTGTGCCTCCTTTGGTGTCGCTTCAGCTGATCGGAGCGAGAAAACCCCCGGCCGCAGTCGGTGAAGTCGCACAGGTAGGGCTTCTCCCCTGAAGACCGGGAGGAATAAAGCTGAAGTTGAAACCCTCTCCACAATCACATCGAACACAGACCAGGAACTCAAAAAGTGCGTAATGTTTTGTTTTTCCATTAAATCACAAATATGATGATTTGTTTTATTTAGATGACGAAGAAGAAGAAGTCATTCCATAAACATGGTGATGAATGTAAATATGGTGTTTCTCTACAGATGTATTCATTATTATTATATATTACCCTTTTGCCTGGTACTAAATTATTAAATTATTCAGTTTCCTGGTGCATCCACTTATACCGCACCATGTTTCTGTTCAAACGCTTCTTCTAATGTTCGTCTAATGTTTTTTTTTTATTTTTTTAATGTGACTAATTACAGAAAAAGGTCTTTCCAGTTGCAATTTCGCATGATATACCAATTGTGCTACAGCCAAAAAAACAGCTCTTGTCAGCACAAAAAACCTTTAATTGAAAAACAAGTGTTTTGGCGAAATAGTTGTTTTTTTCTTTAGGTACATTTTTATGCAAAAGTTATGTTCACGCAATTTGAGGGTTAATGGAAAAGCGACTACTGTCAGAATGGTTGATTGGTGCATATCCTCATCATCATCATCATCACCATCCTCATTATCATCATCCTCATCACGGCCCAGGTTGTGTTATGTCTGTGTCACCTGTGTGTTTGCGACCGTGCATCTGCAGATGGGACAACTTGAAGTAGCGTTTGTTGCATCCTGGGTAGGCGCACATGAACGGGCGCTTCTCGCTACTCTCTGACCGCACGATCGCTGGAGCGATACCGGGCACCCGGCGCACATCCTGTTCACACACACACAAACACAAACAGATTCACAACCTGAACAATCAGCACTGAACGACCCCCAAACTGTCCCTGGACAATAATGACTCAACCGGTAAAATGTAATTAAGACAACACACGATTAAACGTGACCCGCGAGGCTGCGAGAGGGTCATTATAATAAAAGGCTCATATATTCATTAGATGGAATTAGCAGTAAAATGACTCCAGACTGACTGCAACCCGAAGGGAGCTGTTAGTCACGCCTGTTAGACAGACCCCCCCCCCCCCCATTACAGCCCCGCCGCTCGCTGCAGACGCACCAGAAGAAGAATAACAGGAAGTAACAGAAGGTTCATCTAATATTTCAGTCTTGCAGAACATATATAGCTGTTTTTTTTTCTTAACTTTACCCTTTCATGCCTCTGTTCTACTATTTGTGAGTCTCAAACAGGTCATGACTACAGCTCAGGATACATCAGTCACTGTTTCTACTTTTATGCTCACAACTTTTGTCATTTTTGTACTTTTTCCCCCTGTTCTCTCCTCCTCCTCCTCTCCATGTGACCATCTGCTCTTTATTTTGTCAGTGTTCAGTAAAAATGACTTTCAGAGGTCAGCGCTGTTGTAATGGTGCCGTTTACAGCTATTGTTGTGTAGATTCTGACCTGGAGTAAGAGCTACTGACAGTCCAAAACCAATCCAATAATGTACATAATAATATATTATCTATACATTATATTATTATTATTTATCATTATATTATGGATATATCACCATATGTCATATTACTGTTAAAATATCGATACCACGTCCATTATTAAATAGTTTATATGTGAAAAGGATGTTTTTCTCAACTCAAAACTAGTCCTTATTCACTAAAATATTAGAAAATTAGCTTTGATAATCATTACATCATCCTTTACACTGCATATGTACTGATCCATTGACTCTGACTGGTTCTGCTGGTTAACAGAATATGATTATGATTTCCAACTGCATACACTAAAGAACCGTTTCACTGAACAGAAGCAACAACATCATTTTCAAATCAATCAAATAATTTTCATGTAAATATTTTTGGTCAAATGATTGATTTCTTGTGAAAACTTCTGTGGAATAAGTGCAATGACAACCTATGTTAGAACGTGTATAAAATGCAGGAAACTACATTAAATAAATAATACTTTGAGGCTATCAATACATATTGTTGTCATTGCAAAATACTGCAGATTATTACCATCTGTGTTAATGTTTACTGACGTAAAACATAAAAAATATAACAAACGAACCTACATGAACTGTCTGTATATGATTAAAATACCCTTGGTTCCACCAGTCAGAGCATAAAAGATAAAGGATTAAAAAATAAAAATGAGAATAAAGGAGATGTTCAAAACCAGTAGAAAATAAATATAAACTCTAACAATACATAAATACAAAGACAAAACAACATCTTAAAACATTAGACGTGAATGTGGTGCTTGGTTTTATATGAATCCGTCTTAAGTGGAGCCATTATTATACATATTATTATTATTATTATTATTACTACAATGCACAAAACACACTGGTCACTTTGTCCCACTTGTTAAATATTATGTTACACATCAGACACTAAATGAGATTTTTTTTATTGTTTTAAGTACATATATTAACTTAATTACAGATCAGCTTCACTGTCAGTAAAGTGTCAGTCTCAGACTCATCTTTTCTGATCATGAAGTTCAGTTTTCAACAGGCTGTGTGATTGTTTTTGTTAGTCATAAATCAATATTAATTATGGATGTAGTTTCAGGTCTGTCAGCTGTGGTATTGTAATCATTTGGATAAAAATAGGAAACAAAACACCCGTTTCCTGCTCAATATTATTATTATCATTTCACATTTTAGCAGCTATTAAATTATCCTTTTAAAAAGGCACAGGAGTGAGTTTGTTTATTCATCTGCGCTGAGCCAGAGCTCTTTATGTGTGTTTTGCGCAATTCAGTTGTGCAAAGAAACGGGGAAAAAAAAAACATAAGAGGAGGAAGGTGAATGATGAAATAGACCCTGAAAAGACAGATCTTACAGTGTTGCGCTGCGGACTAAGAGCAGGTCTGGAGAATCTCTGCTCTCTGTCCTTTAGAGCTGCTGACAGACAATAATTAAAATATAATGATTTATTAACATGCTGATCCTTGAATGGAAACTGTATCTTTACCCGCCGTAACACTATGTGTGTGTCTGTGTGTGTTTCTCCGATGCTTAATGGGTTTGTGGAAAACTTTCCTCATGGCTTTTTAAAGATCTGTGTGTGTTTGTAAATCTCTGCTGCATATCAGTATTTCCTCTTCACATCGCCTGTTCATTGCATCAGGCGCTTCATTCCTCTTTCTCCTCACTACACTATTGTACAGTTGTGTGTTTTCTGCGATGTGTGTCTGCAGACAGAAGGTATTTGAGCCCATGAAGACCTCCTATGATCAGAATTAACCCTCGAAGGCCTGAACAGCCCCCGGTCATCAGAGCGTCTACTGATCAAAAACGTGCAAGGACTTTAAAACCATTCATTCTATTAATACATGTAAATGTTTCAGGTAAAATACGGTTTGTCGTCTTTTCGTGGTCATCAGATACGACCCCTTTGGATGTTCGGGGGTTCTGTAGTCACCGTGGAAACATCGTCATTTTCTACAACAATGATTCACTAGTAAAACCCATGGAGTTGGATCGATGACAGTGGTTCCAGACGTTTGTTTGATGTCACTTAATGATATATTTTGTTGAAATTTTCACTTTTTCCTCAGTTTCAGTGACTTTTTCTTTTTTCTCCGTGTTGATATACACTGCCCAGCCAAAAAGAATGTTGCACATGCAATATTTCACTGCACAACCTTGGGTTTTGATTACAGAAATTTACTGGCTTTAACTAAGAAAATAGTTCAGATCCTTCCATCGCTACATCCTGGAGTGGCTAATAATGTTTTAGCTGTAATAAGTTATTTAACTCTAACTGATGCAGTAAGTAGCTTCTCATTGTCAATGATTGGACAATGCAAGAACTGATCAGGATCATCAGATTTGGGACAGAATGGTTCAGGGACAATGAGACATCATTTTCACACATGGTTTAAAGTCCATAAAGTCTCTAATTTAGAATTTTTTGATGACGACTTGATGCGGCGGTTCGATTCTGCATCATCAATAATCAAAAATGACTGTAACTACAGACGGAAAGAATATTATGAACCTTATTGTGACACAATGTAATAGAGTGAATAATAAGTGAGTAATCAAAACCAAAGGCGGTGCAGTCGAATACTAGTGTAATATTGTTTGAATTAATCTGAGCTTTTAGGAACATCTGAATGATCAGTGAGTTACTTATAGGAAAATACCAGACTTCTGCAGAAAAATGTAGAGGATCAAATAAAAGTGGTGATATATCACTTAGGAAAGGGTAGATGTAGAGAAAAAAATCTTTTGGAATTTACTATAAAAATACTTTTTTTTCAGAGTTAAATATCAAACAAGATACATTTCAGTGAGAATTTTAGTCACAAAACGTATATGTTAAAAATGAAATGATTTATATAATAATGTGCATATAGTTGTGTGAACGGTTGGTCTTTTATCACTGTTTTCTCAGTCTTTCAGCTCTTATTTAACTTTCTGCTCTTGCTTGACTTTGAGCGATTTCTTGACTTTCGATTGCAAATCAAACAGTTTTTTCCTTCCTAAATAAAGGGCTTTGATATTATTGAACATTTAATTAAAAACTGACAACAACCAGGGCTGAGCACTGCTACCACTGCTGTAACCAAGTAAAAACTTTACTTTAATAACTAGTAACCTGTGATAACCTTCTCAATTTAAATGCATTTTATTCTCAGGTCAAATAATTTTTCTTCATATTTAACATGTATACAACGTTTACTGTGATGATATATAACTCTCATTACTCTAATAGATTATAATACATACAGATAATAGGTGACACAATGGCATAGTGGTTAATCTGTGTTGTCGTTGCTGTTTCTTTGCCCCAGCCAATAAAATCAGGTAAATTCGGGTTAATTCTCCTGTCAGAGCCACTGACTGAGCTAATGCTAATGCTAATGCTAGGTGCTGTGTGTATTAGAATGGGTAAAATGCAGAGGCTGGAATAATAAAGTAAGTTAAGCTTTAACGTTTAAAGGTTTTTCTGTGCAGTGTTTGTATTGTCAGTCAGTCCTACCTGGATGCCCCTGAAGACTCCATGTGTGTGTATACGGTACTGTGTGCTGCAGCTGTACACCATGGGGGTACTGGGGTCGCTGTCGTAGCCCGGCGCATGACTGTCAACACAGAGTGGACACAGATCAACCGCAGTGAAGACAGAGAAATCACATTTACATTACTCCAGAAAAATCATCAAACAAACAGAGAGAAACAGTCGACACATGTGCTTTTACTGTAGACGGAAACACACTTTTTACACAAGTCAGAGTATTTCCTGTAGTGCAACTGACTTTAGCAGGCATTATTCACTTTGTTACATACATCCCATAATGCAAACAATAGACCAATATGTTGTCTGAATAGAACAGAATATCTTTATTGTCATTGTAACGACAACAAGGAAACTAAACGTGCTGTACAATCTCTACATCATATATAAAACCTGTTGCTCAACTCAACTTTATTTATTTTTTACTTTAAAAATAACACAGTTCACATTAGAGCTGATCTAAACCAGACTCTGTTCTGTGGATATTTGAAGATTATTCATAATAAGCTACAAAAATTCCAAATTATTATTATTATTTTTTTTTTAACCAGGGTCAGAGGACAAATAGATATAGGTACAAAAGAAAAAAGACATTAACTGGCTATTAAAGATATAATATACAATACAAAAAAATATAACAATATAAAACAATAAATGTTCACATTAAATGTTGTAACACAGGGATGGAAGTTAGAAACTACAGCCAAAGTAAAGTTCATGTGTATGTACGCTTATTTTCTATCTCTATAATTCCAATAACCTTTAATGCAAAGGGGGGAAAAAAAGAAATCTTTATGAACTAAACACCAGAAACATTGGTTCTTTGCATCAGGAGGTTTGATGAAAGGCCAAAAAAGTGAACTTTCACTTAAAACTTAACTGTAAATCTACTGAAATCCAAAACCTGGTCACATTCAGCTGATGATGAACAAAGATCCATAATTAAACGACCAGATCAACTTTACATAAATACATAATAGGTAACTTATCTAAGCTGCTTTGATTCAAGTGATTATGTTATTATGGAAATAACATATGAAGACACGCTAGTGTAACAGAATTAATATAGATTTTTTTTTTTTTTTGTAGAGCAGTGGTCTGGTGTCCTGCGTGTTTTAGATATTTCCCTCTTCCATCACACCTGGAAGCCATTACATCGTTATCAGGTTTCTGCAGAGCTGGATGATCCTTCATTTATTCAGGTGTGATGGGAGTGGGAACTATGTAAAACATGCAGGACGCTGGGCCACGAGGACTGGATTTGAGAACCTCTGCTCATGAGCTCATCAAACAAGAAGCAATAAAGAATATGTCAAACTGATGGAAGTTAAAAAAAACAAACCAAACAAACCCAAAAACTAACTAACATCGATCCATTTAATGTCTGAAAAACAAAAACAGGTGTGTAAGCATAATGATAAATAACACGTGCTTTTGCATTAAAACAAAGAGGAAACGTTGGAGTTGTCAATATTTATAGGTATAATGTCATATTTTTTCACATTAAAACAAGAAAAAAATTTGGAGTCATTATTTCTAGATTATTATCCTATTATTTTACTTGTATTCACCCCGCGGGCTGGACTAGAACTTTTAACAGGGTTTTGACCCACGGGCCTCATGTTTGACACCCCTGCTCTAGAGCTCATCAAACAAGAAACGTCATAGTGATGGAAGCATGTTAATAAAAAAACAAACAAACAAACAAAAAATACCAAAGATTTATCCATTTACTGTCTGAAAAAACAGGCGTGTAAACATAAATATAAATAACACAGCAAGACATAAAATTACATACATCTGTTGCTTACATGATTAAAAACCAACTTTAATCCAGTTGGTTAGTTCTCTAAATCAGGGGGGTCAAACATGCGGCCCGCCAAAGGGTCCAGTCCGGCCCTTGTGATGACTTTATAAAATGTTAAAATTAAACTAATATATTAACAATCATTTTAGTTCAGTTCCATAGACAGAACA
>JAPSES010000249.1:15840604-15855396 GCA_029822895.1 Maxillicosta whitleyi
GTTGGATTTTTAAGTTTCTATATGCCTGAAGATCACAATATATTGAATTGTATTCCCTTTATCAAGGTTTTTTTTTTTTTTTTTTTTAAGCTTCCACCATATCTCATCTCCTTCTGAACGCTATTTTCCTAGATTCTTTTGCACTAATAAAGAGTCTTTGCTTCCCTCGCAGTGTGGATTAGAGAATGGCTCCCTTGACATTTCCCTACCTTTCCTTACATTCCTACATGTATCCCATTCTGTTTCCACTCTCTCAGTTATGCTTACCAGAGAGAGAGAGAGAGAGAGAGAGAGAAAAAAACATGGCAGATAACTTCATTCTGACAAAACCCACGTATTTCAATATTTACCAATAACATGAGCAGAGGAGGGATTAAAGGAGTGGGTGGGTGGATGAAAGGGGATGAGAGGAGGAGTCGAGGGGGTTTGTGAGTCAGGATGTGGCTGATTTATGCCTCCGACAGGCGAGGTCACAGTGGAGACTTCAGAATAAGGGACAAGACACTCCCTAGGTGAGGGTCATGGAGCTGCCATACAGACGCAGCTGTGCATTCATATTTCTTCAAATACGCATAAACTTCTGCTTATTTTAGAGACTTTCGGAAAGAGATGAACAAGCACCGAGATGGACAGAAAGCCTCGTAAAAACACACGCCGTCACAAGCGGAACAAAGCAACAAGTCGCGGTTCCCCGGCGGCACAAATACACAGTAATGTCTGTATGATACGGCGCAGTTTCCAACGCGCTTGAAAACTCACTCATGGTGTTCTGCTGGCTTAAAGGGTCTTCGTGTTTGAAGGAGTGGTTGGAGAACTGCGAGCTGTGGTGCGTAGGAGTGTGACTGTAATTGCCGGCTCCGTCGAAGGCAACCGTGCTGTAACCTGTAACATAGAAACAGCAGCGTCAAAACACACAGTAAGAGCGAGAGAGTCACAGCGCCGGGGACATTTTTAAGTGGTCGTCGTGGTTTTTTACAGGCGTTTTATTTAATCTGGTGTTATCACTTTAACAACCTCAAAGTCAAATTGAGCTCAAATGCGAGTGTTTTGGTCACTGATGTTTGCTCTCAGTGTATTCCCTATCTTACACTATAAAAAAGGGGTGTGTAAAAACAAGATAAAAACACTAAATCTGAGGAAAAACCTACACAAAGCAAGTGAAATATCTGTCTGTGCAGCGACAAGATTATTGAATTAAGATTGAAAATAAGAAATTTATCTAAACTTCTAAATTGATTTTTTTTTTTTTTTTTTATCTTGGCAAGAACCAAATAACTTGCAGTGTAGTTTTGTAGTGACATAGGACGTACATGTTTAGGTAGAAGGTTCAGGACTTTGTAGCAGTTATTTGTGTGTTCATCCCCACACAGAGAAGTTTAAGAACATTCTAAGACATATTTATCATATTAAATTTATCGCTGGCTTGTTTCTGTATTAAACCAAGCCCTTGCAGCTTTATTGCTATCTCTAACCAAGTGCTTCCATTTTAATAAAGCGCAAACTTTATTAATCCGAGAGTAGAAACTGCCAAAATCATTGATTGTACATCATTTTGGTGTACCTTTACACAGGAAAAAATCCCCAAAAAACTCTGTATTGTGTTCAGGATCAACATTTTTGTCACTTCAAAATTATATTATTGACAATTTAATCATGTAGTCACAGGGCTGGTATTGCATTTAAACCAAAGCATACTGTATGTGCTAATGTGTTCAGAATTGATTTTCTATGCTTTGGTGTTGAGAAAATGAATGATGTTCACCTCTGTGCAGAACCTATGATCCTGTGTGATGTGGACACAATGAAAAACATCATATATCTGACAGATAAACGTCAGAGATGACACATAAGCATAATTGGACAAAGTGTGACACTATGTATAATAAACAGCTCGATCCTAAATGTTTAATTTTAGCAGAATATTTCAATTAAGTCCCATGACTCATCATTGGTTTTGAAAACATTGTGAATACGGTGTTTTTTATGTAATAGGATTAATAGATATACTGCTAAAATATTGGAAAAATGAAGGTGAGTCTTAAAAGATAAATTTAATCAAATACATTACAGTTACATTAAAGCCATTGTCTAATTTTAGACAGAAAATAACTGTTGTGTTTCCAGCACTCAGAAGTGTTCTTGTGCAAGGACTTGGCCATTTGCCAGGGAATAATCAGCAGTTTTTCTTTATGTTCACAACTGTTTTGCAAATGCAACTAAATAAGAATTTTAAATAGTAACTTTTATGTACATAACGCTGTAACACAGCTTTATCTGTGAGCATTGCATCGTCTGTATTTCTAGGATTACTGCAATAGCCTTTAATCTGGGGTTTCTTCTTATTGAGAGCAAAAAACTGAAAATGCCATTAACACATAAAGACCCAGTGCTGCTTATGTGTCAGTTCCAAAAGAAATTTTCTCTATTTTTACCCTTTCCTAAGTGATCGATCACCATTTACTCTGGTGAAAATTGGGTTTTTCCTTTATTTAATTCACTGATTATGTAGATGTTCATTAAAGATCAGATTAAAGTTAAGGGTTATTATATCAAAACAGAGAAAACTGAAGAAAAATCTAATTTTTTTTTTTTTGTGCAAAATCTACCATTAACTGAACATAAAATAAGTATGTCCATCCACTGTCGTTGATCCAAATCTATGGGTTTTACTAGTGAACCAATGTTGTAGAAGATGACAGTGTTTCCATGGTAACTACAGAGCCTTTGAACGTCTAAATTTGTTCAAATCTGATGACCGTGAAAAGATGACAAACTGCATTTTTACACCAATTATTTACATGAATTGATAAGATTAGTGGATCAACAGTTATTAAACATTTTATATCAGTGAATTATTTTGGTCACCGATGGATATTTGGGTCTTTATGGGTTAAAATATTCTGCAAAATTCTGCAGTGAAACCAATAAGTTAATTAGTCACATTAATGTTTTGTGTTTCATGATTAGTTACATGTTCTATTCTTTTGATCTTATTCTGCTTACCCCACAAAGTTCACTTCACAGTTCAACTTATCCAACAACCTTGAAAATGTAAGCTTTAAATGACAAATATCGACCTATAATATCTAGAATTTTTTTCTCATTTATGTCAAAACTTGAATTTCTGATCTGAACAGAGTCGTGTGCACACTTTCATTGTCATATTTCAGCGTGAACGTCAGGACAGCTACAACAGATGAACACGCTAGGAATCGAAACTAATCAGGTGAGATGCTGATTTCTTTATTTTACTTTCAAGGCTGTTATTAGAGGAATCTAGATCTGTGGCTGACAATCCAGACCAGACCTGACTCATGACTCGGACTGACCTACAGGTCATCGACACACTCCCATAAATCACGCTCACACACACACACACACACACACACACACACACGCTTCATTAATTAAAACACAGCACTTTCACTGACTTTACTCTGTGAATCAGTGGGGAGGGACAGCAGAAAAAAACTCATTAAACATCTCCATTTATCTTCTGCTCACCCCGCCTGACTCTTGAGTGTGTAGCTTGATACGTTTGTTGCCTTGAAGTCCAGCACTGGGGTGTCAAGCGATGAGGTCGAGTTGTATCGGACCAGAAAACCTGAAGGATCTGGGAAATACCCTGGAATTCCCAATCTCATCTCCTACCACAAATGGCCACATTCTAATGATTAAAGCGTAAACCTTTTTTTTTTTTTTTATAGAGTGGAATAGATGTTGGAGCTGGTCTCTGGGTGACCCTGCCCCACTATCAGCTCTACTGTGTGACCTGAGTCCTGCTGTTAGTTTGTTTGTGTGTGCTCGTCCAGCCTCAGCAGGGAGCAGATAATCCAGGTTAGGGGTCGGCTCAGCTCTTTGATTGTAATGTTATTCCTAAATTATCTGCTTGATAAGCATGTTATTACTAATTAATCTGCTGGGCGAGCACTAACAGATTGATGTTCCTACTTTGAGAAGATTAGGGATTAGGTGAGAACTGAAAAAAAAAAAGATGAGAGGTAATTTAGAGGTAACTTTTAACTATTAACTCTGACTCACAACTAGAAAATAAAGCCAGTGACTTTATACTGTGTCTTTACAGTTAAAAAAATAATTTTAAAAGAAAATATGAAATCTGTTATATTACCTTCTGAACTAACATGGCTAGAAAAGAACAGAAATTAATGAAATCATTTGTCCTGAAAAACGAATTAACCCACATACAAGTTTGATTAAAATCATTTAAAAAATGGCTTTAAACTACAGTCATGGAAAAAATTATTAGACCACTCCTCGTTTTCTTCAATTTTTTCTTCATTTTAAAGCCTGGTCCAACTAATGGTACATTTATTGGGACAAATATAATAATAACAACAAAAATAGCTTATAGTAGTTTAATTTCAGAACTGATATCTTGCCGTTCTCTGTGTTTTCTTGATAAAAACTTAAATCATTTCAGTTCTTACATCAATATCTGTGTCATTGCACTGATAAAAACAGTGCTTTTATTCATTCCATGTTTTCTTTTCCATCTGTTTTAGTCACATGACACACACAGGAGTTAGGATTTGATTGCATAACCATTGTTTCTGATGAGTTTTGATGGTCTAATAATTTTTTCTGTGACTGCATTAGTGAAGCAGATAAAATAAAATCAACAATGATTAAATTAACTCAAGGGCCTGGGAAAATACAAAAATTTAACTGAAAAGTTCAGAAGTGTCACTTCACCATCCTTAACTTTCTTCTTTTAATTACAACTGCAAAGAAAAACATCTGATCGGAGTGAGACGTTGCCTCTTGTGCCGTACATCCTCCCCACTCATTCGTTATTATATTCACTTATTATTGAGCGGAATGATTCCACAAGCAAAGAAATATTAGCCGGGGTTAGATTTGGTTTAGTGATTAGACTGGTGGGGTTTTTTTGTGAAAATTTAGTAGCCTTTTTGATCAGCTGAAACACTCTTTGTTCTGTAAATTTAACGCATGAAATAATTAATGAAAAAAAAAAAAGATATATTGGACATTTTGTTCTTAAGACTCTATATTAAAAAGAGTGTGTGTCGAGCATGTATTATTCTGTATAATGTCCTCATAGAGATGTTAGTCTGAAAGATCGAAATAGGCTGAAAACAGATGAACCCTTGAAAATTATCTCAAATTATCACCCCCCTCCCCCCCCTCCCAAGTGCAATGTGCTCTTTAATAGATCACTGTCATTATCTCACATATTACACACTGACCATGACAATCACTGCTGTTAATCTTCAGTCAGACAGAGCTTTACACCTGTCTTGTAAATGTTTATACCGAGAGGACCTGCTAACTTGGTAAACCGTTAACTTATTACTACTGAAACAGTACAGATGTATGATCAGCCACCAGCCGATTATCACATATAAGTATAAGTTCAGTAAGAATTGATGCCATTCAGTACGTTAAATGACTCTTTAATGATGTTTCCTTGGATTTAATCACCTCCATTCGAAAAATGTAAGTAATATGTGTTGATTTCTGCATACACGACTTGGATTGTGTGATTTTAAACTTTTTTAGTATTTCCTCATCATATATTTGCAATATTTCACTTTACTACATTTCAATGAAAACTCGGGGTACTTATATTCCCAAAATGTGTTGATATTGTATGTTAGAAATAAATTAAGAACTAGGCTAGATGAATGTTTCTTTACAGGGTTTATAATTATCATCCTTCCCAACATAAATAAAGTGAACAAATAAACTTCTGCACAGGTGTTTATGAGGTCATTTCAAAATGCTTGGTTCTCACACTACAGCGACACTAAAACTATATGACAATAGAATATGATGCATTGCTATAGATTAAACCAACAACAGTAGCATCCCCTTGAATACACCTTTAACAGATTAATTAGGAATTTGTTGATAATACTAACACTTTTACTCATGTGTTTGAAGTAGCATTTTCAATATACTGTTACTTAAGTAAATAGTCTTCTTCCATTACTGGGCAGTTTAAATGTTTTTTTTTTCAGAAAAAGTAAGAATTGCAATGTTAATAAAAATGCAAGTTATATTTTAGGATGAGTTAATGTGTTTACAATGACATTTTGTATAAAAGTAGGAAAAATGTGAGTGAAATACTCCAAATTCAGAGGTGTAAAAGTGAATGTACATGTAGATATATTCAGATTTCCTTAGAAAACATTGAATTTTGCTATAAACTCAAGCGCACACATCATGCTCCTCCAGTCGTACCTGTCTGGTTGCGGGCTGCCGGCTGCGTGTCCATGCAGTTGGTCAGGTACGTCGGGTTGCTGAACATCCTGCTGGGGGCCTGGTGGTGGTGCAGAGCTGCTACAGATGGTGGCTGACTCGGGGCTGGGGGTGGGGGGGCCCCAAATGTTGCCCCTGTCCCTGTAAACTGTCCTGAGAAGTGGACAGTGAAGGCGCTGAGGCCGCAGTGAGGGTCTGTTTCATGGTGATGGGGGTCAGTGGTGGCCCCCCAGCTTGGCTCCTGCTTGATAAAGGAGTGCGGCCCCAGGGAGGTGTGGGGGCCACCCAGGGAAGAGTAAGGTGAAGCGGCCGTGTGGAAGTCCAGGACAGGAGCCCACTGGGGGGCTGTGCTAACGGGCAGACTTGGGCAGCTCGGGCTGGGGCCCGCTGGAACCGGGGTCAGCAGGGAGTTCAGGTCACGGACATCTGAACCCATGATGGTCCAGGAGTGACACTCAGAGGGAAGTAAAGCTATTGTAAAATCTGACGTCTCCTTTAATTTACCTGTTCAGCTCCAAGACCCTCACTCAGAACGGCAACACCCACCAAATCCTCAACAACCCAGAGTCTGGTTCTTCTCTTCCACAAGTCTCCTCAGATTTGGTTGTTTACGACAACTCCACACAGCTACTCTGAAAGTTCCTGACGTCTGAATGAAGCCACACCAGCCAACTTCTCACAACCACACAAGAAGAAGAAGTGCAGAAATGATGAGCTGCGATCCTTCACCGTTTCCACTCCACGGCTGTGAAAGAGATGGAGTCCATTGAAGGAGGAGAGAGGGCTTCTGCTCAGAGCTTTCACTGTGAATGGAGAAAGAGGAGTGGAGGAGTGAGAAGGAGTAGCCCTCTTTTCCCTCCATACTCCCAGCCCACATGTGTGTCTGTGTGCATGCGTTTGTGTGTATGTGTGAGGGTCTGAGGGGGATAAGGGGTGGAGTCTGGAGGTGATGAGGGACAGGAGCCCTCTGACTCCATTCATTTACTGTACACTCCATGGTACAAACACAGGCTACACAACACACACAACAAGCCCCAGTTCAATTAATAAAATAACTCCACATTGGAAAAAAAATATTCATGGTAATATTTATGTATTTTGTGAGGTTAATAAATGGATCTAAAAAAATTAAAAGCTGATATTAACGATATTTTCTATATTGTGACAGTGCAGGTAATACAAAAAATGTGTATAATTTCTGAAAAGTGACCTGTTTTTTTTTTGGTTTTTTTTTTATAATTACAACATAGATGTGTCAAAAGAATACAACACAAGTAAATCTTACTTTTCAGATGAAAAATGTGTCCCGGCCTCACCCACGAATCCAACTTAAACAAATAGAAAAAACTCGCGGCTCTTCTTGTATTGACATTTTTAAAAGGTTTCGGAGACATTTTCCCCACAATTATTTCATGTAATTATTTTTTACCGTCGAAAAAAGACGTCCGTTTTTAATCACTGAAAAATGTAGCAGTTAAGCTAATTCTACTTATTAGTAAATGAAGTGTCAGTTACGGCTGAAAGGACCCCGCCTGATCATAAATCACCAGGCTTCAAGGCCTTTTCGCCTTTTCTTTCTTATTTTATTTATTTACATTTTTTTTTAATATTAGACATGTTCTTACATTATTAAATAAAATGGAGTTGATTGTAAAATGATTTCAAAAAGACTCATGGCCTGAAAATTACAATAAAATAAAAGCAATTCGACACAGATTCCTTTACATTAACAGCCCGACTAAAAAAAAAAATACCTTCATTATTATTATTATTATTATTATTATTATTATTATTATTATTATTACTTCTTCCCTTTTTGTTGGCTAGGTTGATGATATATGCCCATTAATTATCTCTGGTCGGACCCGCCGCTGCCTGCAAAAGAGCAGGATAACCTTTATTTAATGCAAATATAGGCTAATATTTTAACATCATTAACCGCTAAATGGAAATAAATAACAGGCTAAATAAATTACATAAAAAAACAGTCAGATCTTGCGCTTTAGTCAATATTTCTATGGCTGCATATTTAATAATAATTATAATAATATAAAAAAAATGCCTGTAAATTTTTTAATGGGAAAACAAATCATGTCTATTAACTGCAGCATGTCCATTTTGCTTTTTGTAACAGAATTAAACGGGCCTTCCGCCTATAGAGAACTTGTGTAAAATGGTGAAATTGAGCCTTGATAAATAATCATCCGTATTCTATCCGTTTACCCGTCTTTCCTTTCATTCCGCCGTCTCTTTTCTTTTCTCCTCTCTTTGTCGGTCGGATCCGAGGCTGACTGACCCACTACAAACTGATTCAAGACCTGTTTATGACCATTCTGCCTGTCATAATTTAACAAAATGCTAAGTAGTGAGACAAAGAGGTGGAAATATGAGAGAGGAGGACAACCATGATGAACCGTGTCCACACATGGAAAAAAAAGAATGTAAAATAAAGAGTAATGAAAAGGTGGAATTCTTTTTGTTATGTTTGACTTAATATTTGTATTATTTAAAGTCTTATTTCTTAATTGTATTTTAGGAACGGGATTTCCACATATAATAGGCCTACTTGAAAAAAAAAAAGCTGAACTTGCCTGTACATTATTACATCATGGCCGTGACCGTGTTATTTTAATGAAGGTTACTGTGACACAGCAGAGGAGTCAGCCTCTTAAAAACAACACAGACATGATGTTTCTAATGTGAAGGTTAGGGATGCTCTCCAGGCCAGATCTGGGTTTTTACTGCTTTCTTATTATCTTTGTCGGAACTGGAAAAGGAGGAGAGAGGAAATCCATATATGGCCAAAGGAGGAGTCAACAAATGTAATTGGTCAAGAAACCTGTCAATCACTACCCCCAAACATAGGCCTACATCCTATTAATTATTATGTGTCCTAAAAAATAATAAATTATGGGACATTTCTGCTTTGGAATTTTGCTGTATTTCAATGATGACTTTTCTTGAGTTTTCACCTAGTGGACATTAGAGGAACTGCAGGTGATTGAATGACTGATGCATTGATACTTAATTTTGATTGGTCAGTAACAATAATAAAATGGGTTTCACACTGTTATTTAGCTGTAGAATCTGACTGTTTCCTAAATGTTTTGACCCAAAACAACCTGTTTTCAATGGGTTACCGTTGGTAGAGAAAAAAAAATCATACATCATAGGTTACTTTTCCTAATTTTATTATTTTATTTAACCTTTAATTAACCAGGAAAAGTGTCCTGATCAAGACAGGCAACAGCACAATTACAAGCCAGTTACAAGAAAAACTGAATCAAACATACAATCAAATAATACAGATAAAGTTAGATTTTTTATTTATTTATTTATTTTTACAAAATATACAATTAAAACTGAAGAAAGATGTTCTGGAGTTCAACAGGACATGCAGAGGAGAGTCCGTTAAAAATTATATAACAATAAAAAATCATTTACAGCACGCAACAAGAATGAAACGATCATGTAAGAGTTACAAAAATAGCATTAAAAATTTCAGAGAGAAGAAGAATCAGTAGAAAGGTAGCTCATGGCACGTTAAAACAAAATTTAAGAGATCAATAACATGTTTTTAAATCAATATCAGTATTTTTATACAATTGTTGATGTCTTCTAATGTGATACGTATACTGAAAGTCTGCCATTACTGTGAAATAAAGTCCTTCAGAGGGACTCAAGAGTAGCTTTTAATTTTATGACCTGCTGCATTACTTTTACTTAATTTTTATTTAATGGATGACAGAACAGGCCGTCTGAATTTAATGACAAATATAAGAAACAAAGGGTTTAAACCTTTTATCACTGTAAATAAATGCAGAGTAAAACTGTCCCATTGTGACATGATAAAGTTTGTCAAGATGGTGACTAGAACATTGAACTGTAGACATTTTTTGACCTCTGACATTAGTGTCAGTGAGTAAATGCTGCGTCTGGATGCATAAAGACAAAGTAATAAGAGCAAGATGCAGTGGATTTTGTCCTTTTCTGTCTCCTGTTGTGCACAGTGTGTGTTGTCCTTGTGTTCTGCCACTGCCTCTGATCTAAGACTCGTCGGCCTATTTAAGGTTATCTCCCTCTGGCTGATGCTCCTGTTTTTGCCAGCTGTCTCGTGTCCATGGAAGCAAACACTCACACACACAGTGACAAATACACTCGACATTTTGCCTCTAAGTAGCCTCTGATTCTTTTTTTTTTTTTTTTTTTTTAAATCAGAATGCATTTGGATAAGAAACAGAAACACAAAGGAAACAGGACCGAGACGGAAACAGTCTGGGAATCCTCTGGGACTGATTTTTCTCTATAAGACACGGTTCGTTTTCAGAATTATTAATGAATTCCTTGAGTCGGACATGATGTCTGCATTTTGGGATGAGTTTGTGTTTTCCTGAAGCTGGTTGCTCTCCCCATTGAAGAAGATAAATGGATGTTCAGACCAAAAGATGCTGGCAGAGGTCCACTCACAAAACTGTACACACCGAGACTGTCTAAAGCATTAAAGTATCACAGTTAAAGTGGGTTTTCCCCCTCTTTTACGGAAGCGTCCACTCAGCGCTTTTCTTCCCATCATGCTCTTCCTCCTGGAACCGATTACAGCACTGGCATGTCTGCGTTTGTTTTACACTACAGCTGTTTACGTCAGAGGATGCGGCGCGTTGTCATTTGCTGTTTGTTCATTAGCTGCATGTCATTAAAACCACTGTTAATCCACTCTTTACTTTATGTGCCTGTGTGTGTGTGTGTGTGTGTGTGTGTGTGTGTGTGCGTGCGCGTGTGTGTGTTTCAGGGTGTGTTTAATTGATGAGCAGAGATAGATGGTGACTTCACCATCTGGAAATCTAGTCTGGCTCTCTCTCTGTGCAAAGAACTGCTGACCCATGATTCAACTTTTCAACTCTGAGAGAGAGAAGTGAGGAAGAGGAGCAAGGGAGGAAGAGGAGGAGGAGGAGGAGGAGCAGCGCTGTGTTAAAAGTACTTGTCAGGAGAAGTATCAGTGTGTCAGACCACTTTGTACAGCCATCAACAAGACCTGGAAATACAAGCACACACACACACACACGCACGCACGCACGCACACACACACACACACACACACACACACAGTGATGTTCATGCATGTGCATGTCGAGGCTGATGGCTGTTTTACATGACTTATGTTGTTTCCTACAGAGCCAGACACCATCTGACATGTAGAGCTAAAAAATGATGTTGTGGTAATGAAATGTGAACCCGGGTGACTGACGTTCACTGTGTGCAATATGTGTACGTATGGAAGTGTGTAAACGGGTCAAGAAAATGCACACGTTCTTTGGTTGTTCATCTATAAATAAATAAAAATAAGTAAAAATCAACACACACAACACGGTCAACACACAAAATACATCTAATATAAAAGTTACATCACAAATTAAAAATAAATAAATAATATTTAGCTCCCACAGTCTTCTCATATATTAATATTATTTCATAAATATATAAAATAAATGAAAACGTGTATTAATTGGTGGTGTAGTTCTAGGTTACAATGTGAAATCTGTTGAATTAAAGTTGGTGTCTGAGCTACTTCTGTCTTCATATTAGAAAACACTCACGTTACAGATTCGTTCTAGTGTAAGATTTATGAATCTAATATACAGTCATGGCCAGACGTTTTGGGAACGATACAAGTTCATACTTTGCTTAACCTCCTGAGACCCAGGTCAGTACAAGTCTGTGCTTCTTCGCATGAAAAAATAGTCTTGAGTGAAAACAGCACGACACAGCTATTTGTTTTTCACAAATGTATATATATATATATATATATATATATATATTATAATAAATACATTTTTGTGCATGAAAAAGGCAGAATATAAGCCTCTAAAATAGATTTGGAATCCATTTTTCCCCACTTTTTCCACATTTTTTAATACACCGTAGCCCATAAAGTTGTAATAATTTTGTTTTCAGACACATTCCTCTTCTATTCCATTTATACACGTCAGTAATGACCTTTGACCCGGTGCAATGATTACATACTGAGTCCTATTTACACTTTATCAAGAATAAATGACATTGTGATAACCATTTCACAAGAGGTAAACATATTTTATGGAAACTTTTTGAGTAATTATCTCTCCATTTTATTGTTACTCGTGACGTACTGCCTGTAACTTCACAAACTGTTTACAACATTTATACATTTGACACTGATTCATTTTCCAAAGGCAGGGTCCTTTATTTCACTGCAGACAGACAGGTGTCCACTCACCACAAGGACCAATTTTGAATGTCCAAATAATTTATTAACCCATAAAAACTCAAACATCCACTGACGACCAAAAGCATCTACTGATGTAAAATATTTAATATCAATTAATCCGCTAATCCTATCAATACATGTAAATAATTGGTGTAAAATGCAGTTTATCGTCTTTTCATGGTCATCAGATATGACCCATGTGGATGTTCAGAGACTCTGTAGTTACCATGGAAACACCATCATCTTCTACAACACTGATTCACCAGTAAAACCCATGGAGTTGGATCAATGACAGTGGATGGAAACACTGGGTTTATGTTCAGTTAATGATAGATGTTTGACTGAAAAAACCTCTTTTTCTTTAGTTTTCTCTGCTTTGATTTCCTCTGAGTATTTCCTCCATCCTGCCCAGACTTCCCTCTTCCCAGACACCTCCTCTAGGTCCTCTGGGGGGGGGGAGCAGTGGTTCTACTCCGACCTCCTCCCTGGTGACTGAGCTCCTCACCCTGTCCCTAAGGGTGCACCCAGCCACCCTGTGGAGGAAACTACTGTTGGACTATTGTATTCAGGATCTGGTCCTTTTGGTCATGGCTCAAAGCTCATGACCAAAAGGTGAGAGTAGGAGCGTTGGATGACCAGTAAATGAAATGTAAATACTGTAAATATGGTTTTTCTTCCTGTCTCTGCTATTTATATATATAGTGAATTTTTAGCCCCTTCGTCCTGCTTGTAGGGACCAGTTTCATAGAGGCACGCACACACACACACACACACACACACACACACACGTATGTACATTTATACAATAGATTTATGAAATGTCTACTAAACAGAACCTGAGAAGTGACGTACTGCTGATTTTCCAGTTATTATATTATATGTTTATCATTCTTTTACAAACGATGGAATGAGATGCAAATTAACTTTAACAAACTATGGGTAAAAACCTTCAGTTTCAATGGGGGTCGACACCTTTAGATCTTCTGCTTTGTGTTTTTGCTGATAAATGTGCTCAGATCCATCATGATAAGCCTTCTGATCTGTGATAATACTCTGAAGTAAAAAAAAAAGAAAGAAAAAGAACAGAGAACAAAGACAGCAGTATCAAAGAAAGAAGAAGTCACATAAGTACTTTTTTTTCCTTTCTGCTCTTTTTTTGTTGTTTTATGTAATTCCTTAGGAGAGTCAGCCAGTCACATACCCGCGTTCCCTCCATATTAACATTAACATTAACATGGCCGCCTGCTTTCCCAGAGGAGCGCTCAGGCATCTGACCAGTCGCCCAATCTGGTTGGAAGATTGATGGCCCCCATGGCCGATGGAACACATTCCTGGTTGACGAACAACAAATTATCTTCAAATGAAAACTGCACTACCTTTACCCCCAGTGCTTTCTCTAGATACACACAGATCCCAGTGACCCGGGAAATATTTTGTTTTTCCATACGCGGCTGACTGAGGTTAAGGTGGAGCTTCTTTAAATTTAGGACTGAATCACTGTCACTGAAGCTCTGCAAGCTCTCTGTTCTGTTTCTCATTCAGATTATAAACCGCACATCTATTCTGTCCTGAAACATTAATAATGATGGTTTAGGAAAGTCATGTTACAGTTCAGGTCATTAGAAGAAAAAAAAAAAAAACTGCAGAAAATACACTTTTTTGACAGTAGTCGCTTTTGCATTGAACCTCAAATTGTGTGAATGAACCTTGTGCATAAAAATTTACCTAAAAGAAAAATGACAAATTTGTCAAAAGTGTTTTTTTTTCGATGAAAAGTTTTTTGTGGTGGCAAGAGGTGTTTTTTTTTTTTTTTTTTTTGGTGCAGTTCAATTGGTTTTATTATTATTATTATTATTATTATTATGTAAATCTGCAATGGAAAGACCTTTTTCCACAACTAGAGTCACATGAATAAACAAACAAATAAAAAACAAACAGATGTTGACATTACAATAAGCAAAGAAGACGAGTTTTAAAAGATATAAGGTACGGAAATGTGAGGACACATGACATAGAAGGGTAATATTTATTATTAATAATAATAATAATAATAATAATGAATATATCTGTAAATCAACATCATATTTACAACTTTTTGCGTCATCTTGTGATAATAAATAAACAAATCATCATATTTGTGATTTTATGGAAAAACCAACATCATACACTTGTGTATTTTAAGACATTTATCAAACATGTGTAAAATTTTACACATACGCCCACTGGAAAAGCGACTACTAAATTTTGCAGAGTATGCAACAAAATTAAAATTACGATTAGTTTAAAAGCCTGTGTGTGTGTGTGT
>JAPSES010000249.1:15874481-15890130 GCA_029822895.1 Maxillicosta whitleyi
GCTTACGTCAGTTAGCGCCAATGTTGAAATGATCAACACAGGCCTAGAGCGCCCTCAGGTGGTTTAGTGTGAAAATAACATGTGAAATTATATAATAATGAGTTAATAATTTCATACATAAGTTGCTCCAGAGTATAAGCCGCACCCCTGGACAAACTATGAAAAAAACTGTGACTTATAGTCCGGAAAATACAGTATTTATTTATTTATTTTCTCTATTATTTGTTCTATATTCTCAAAAAATCCTTGTTTAGCATCCTTGTTTCTATTTGATAAAAGGACACTGATGTAACCAAATGGGTGGTTCTGTAATGATGCGTCTCCAAATAAACAAAAAATATATAATATTCTGCTTGTTATTAAATGTTTAGTGTATTTGTAGATCCACTGTGATCTGTAAGCTATAATACACATGTATATAAGATAAACTGAGGCAGAATAGAGTTAAAACTAACACGAACAACCAGAAATTTCTTAAGTGCAATATTAACAATATCACTTAATATAACTTTTCATGTTTGTTCATGGTATTCACATTTTTTAATGAAAGTGTAGTTCAGAAATGTAAGTGTTTTTATGATTTATTTTGACATTTTTGCACTAAAAACAACAAAAAAATTGGATTTGTCCTTATTTATAGGTTATTATGTTATTATTTTACTAGACCCGCCTGTTCCAGATCAAATTGGGCTGAATGTGTTCGACACCCCTGCATCAGAGTCAACGAATAAGTACATGTACATGCAATTTATGACAGTAAAAAAAGGCAAAATGTTCATCGGTTAATGTCATAAATATGTCGAATTATTTTTGTGGTGATTTCCAAATGTATTTTTCCCTACATTTAATCTTTCTTAAGTGCTTTATCCCCATTTGTTGTATGATTGCTGATGCATTCAGGGATCACACTATGTTCGTACTCTGTATTTTTCCACTTCTGTATGTTTTTTGGCTCGCCCCCTTCATACATTGTGCGACTTAAACCATTCAACCACTCACTCGTGTAACTCATGTCAGATATTATCACTATGAATTTTCACATTTTAACCTTTTATATCCTTTTAAATTAAAGCTTTTGCCAAAATATGTTTCCTATTACAATGGGAAACTCCTTCAAACCCACTCCAATTTGGGCTTTAACTCCACATATGTTCAGCTAGACACTTCATTCAAACTTTAAACAAATCACATGACTTTCATTAGTCTGTTATTATTCACCTTGTATACCATTGTTTAAGTTTATGGGTTTTTTTTAGGATTTTGGAAGTGTATAATGGATCTCTATGGGACAAGGTTAAACTGTAGCTTCAACTCTTCCAAATTTAACCAAAAAAATCCACACTTAAATCTTTATATTTGCACATATTTCACTTTTACACCCAACGTATACACTGAAAACATACAGAAATTTGTGCTCTTTTACTCAACATGAGACACTGGAGCGAACGCAGATGCTTAGGGGTTTTCTATGTCACAATAACACACTCATTTGTCACTTTTTGGACAAAAAATATGCAAATAATGTTTACAACTCCTCATTAAAGGGCTCATGTTTTTGCTAAACCCACTTTTATTAGTCTGTGGTTCATTTATTTGTGTATTTGGACACTAAGAGTTCATAAAGTTTGAATTTCAACACTCCAGCTGCTGCAAAGATATCTTTATATTCATGGTAAAATTCAAGTAGATTTCTACAACCTGTTGTAATTCCTGCTTAATTTATGTTTATAACTAATTACGTCACAACATTTGCACATATAAGGTCAAGACATTTCCCTGAGTAACGCCATAATTGTTTATCAGCAGCAGCAGTTGGAGTAAAAACTGAAAATATGTCCAAACTTCGAGTCGATTACCTAAAATGTTCAGTTATTGGTTGAACGGGACAGAGCAGCACAGTTAACAACCTGGAGGGGGCGGAGTCATGTGCATTTAAAGGGCCAGCGCTCCAAACCACCTTTCTGGTGTCATTAGTCATAAATATTGTTGAAGATGAACCTGTGGAGTTAAATTAATGTAGAATTCAAACCCAAGCAGAGCATTTACAGTTTATGCAGAACACAGGGGAATCTTTTATTATTCTAAAAAAGCTAAATATCACTCCTTTAAGGAAACAGGACATCATCGCCTAATTTGCATAACCGGAATTCATGCATGTAATTATAATGGACACTGTAGAAGAGAAGAATAATAGTGTGGGGAAACACCGTACATATGTTTAGAACTAAAAATTAACTTTCCTCTGTTGATTCTTGTTTTTTCATGTCATTTTTCCTCCTTTATCTCCTTGGGACTGGCTAAAGTGACTCAACAGAAACACCCTTTTCAGCAGTTCAATGCCTTCATGGAGCCGTATGTACTGTCCACCGCCATCCTTGAAGGGAACATAAAGTTAACGAGGATCTCGTTACACTCCAATTAATTGATTTTGTTAATTAGGGCTTACATTAATTGGTGTGAGCAGACTGGATAAGCAGTTGAGTCCCAACAGCTGCAGCCGTATAAACAACATGGTGTCGACCAAAGGTGTCTCCACAATTAGAGCTCCTCCGAGACATGCAACCCTGATTGGCCATGAAGTTAATTAATGTTAATTAGCGTGTTAACAGTTACAGGGCTTTTTAAGCTTGGCCTTGGCTGTTTATCTGCTGTTTACTGTGAAATGCATGACATACTGCGGACACACTGTGCCAGTAAATCAGTGTGATATGTACTGTAATAAATGTGTCTGACTGTAAAACAGATTCTGCTTTTGTAGGGTTTTCTGTTCCAAGTTTTATTACATATGAGAGTGACATAGAAGAGTTAGAATGAAAGTACTTATTTCAGAAACTTTGTGCACTTGAAAAAATTAAACGGAGTCTAATACTTTACTTTTTCTTGTTTGGTTTTTTTTGTGCAAAGCTTAAAGCTGGCCAACAACAGATTTTATGCAAAAAACAAACAATGCTCTTTAACACTATTTCATACAGAGCTGAAATAAATACAGAAAAATCATGTGACAATCAAAACAATAGATGAACGTAGTGCTTTCAACTCAAATATTTGTGATTCAACAGCTTAGGCTCTTGTAAACACACATACATTTGTAAATGTAACATATGTGTAAACTAAAGGTGAACAGTGAAACTAAACCTGTGTGACTGAATATAATGGTTCAGTTTTCAGTTTTCCGTCTTTTAGGCAGACGGAGCCTCTCTGTGTTGAGGAACTGTTCGATTTTGGAGATCTGAGCCCTGAATGATGACTGCTGGTCTTCTGTGTCCTGGGAGCAGGAGGGGCTCTGTTCAGCCTCTGGATTTGGACCGAGACTAAGGGTCACGGTTCTGCTAAATATGGTCAGGACAATGTAAGATTAGGTCCTTTTACATGACACAGTGTGGAATCCTTCTAATGTAGGGTTAAATACTGGAGAGTTCACACACTTATTTGGGAACATAGGTACCAGGGAACATAGGTACTGGGGAACATGGGTACTGGGGAACATAGGTACTGAGAACATAGGTAGTACAGAACATAGGTACTGAGAACATAGGTAGTACAGAACATAGGTACTGTGGAACATAGGTCCTGGGGAACATAGGTCCTGGGGCTGACCCGTTCTAACTGACTTACCCTGGGTCGGTCTGCGTTGACAATCTGCTGGACCTGCTGTTGCTGCCACGCCCACAAACTGCGTTCTCCTACAGGACAACGGCACCAAACAGAAGGGCTTAAACATTCTCATTTCATTCAGTCTTTCTGGACAGTGAAAACATCCAGCGAAATGACCATGAACTGATAAACAGAGGCGGCGCAGACAATAACCAGTGGCAAATGATATGTAACAGTATCCAGGCCGCAGAAAGTAGCCAGACCCGGAGTGAACTCTGCGTGACGTTCCCACTGTTGAGACTCCGGAGCAAATCAAGGCTACAATTTGTTCAACTCTCCAGCTGTTTTTTTCCTCGTACTCGGGGCATGTTGCACTTTATCTCCCTCAATTGCCGGCACCTGGATCTTATTAAACACACGGTGACAGTTTGCGGTGGTGGTGACAAAAGCGAGAGGGAGAATTTTGTGAAAAAGAAGCGAAACAGAGAAACGAAAAAGAGAAGCAGCGACGTAACGAGCGGCGGACAGATGATGAAGTGAGAGAGGAAGAGAGAGAGCGTGGAGATGGATAAAGACTGAGTAAGTGAGAGAGGAGAGGTGCCCAAGCATCATTAGCCCGATTTTCTTCCACAGGTCATTCATTCTCTGTCTGGCCTCCTGTCTACGGGACATGCATGAGCTCAACGTGCATCAGCCAACGTCCTTCATTCATCACCTCGGAGAACATACTTGAAAAGTCCATGAAAACCTTCTCAGATATTCTGCACATCCCATTAAACGTGTTGGCTTAAGCTAATATTGCTTGGTGGAAAGAAACTTACTGTCACTTTACATGTATCCAAAATAAGGTACTTTATTTGACTATTTCAACTTTTTACTTTTACTCCCTACACTTTAACACAAATATCTGTGGTTTTTACTGTTTACATTATACAATCACAGTTGGAATTTTGTTTATTTTACTCGTATGAAGCCAAATTTCTACATAAATGGATGGACAATCCCTCTGTTTAACCGTTGGTACTCATCACACGTGACTAACGTAACACAAAAACAACACAAAAGACAAACTAAAGACAATGTTTCATCATATTCAACAAGGTTAAAGTTAAATTTAAGACTTTTTAAGACCACTACTCTGAACAGAATGTCCATTTTACAGCCTATTTCACAGCCATACTGGTAAAAACACAAATTCTAACATACACATCTTACACATTTCACCACACAAACACAAAACATTTACACAACCAAGACATGACACTGATTTATACAGAGGTTTTGTTTCTTTTGTACATTACATGCCATACATCTTAACCCCCTCCTTTCCCCAAAATTATGATGACTTAACGTACATATTGTTTATAGTTGTGCATAGGTTTCTTTATCACTTGGTGTCCCTTAAATAAAGATTATGGCAAAAAAAAATAATAATTTGGGAAAATGTATTTATTTAATTATTTAACACCTTGATTCCCACCATTCTGAGTCATTTCTCACTGGGGGGGGGGGGGTAAAGTTAGCAATAATTGGTTTTTAATTTCAATATAAAATGTCAGATTGGAAAAGGTGGAACAGAATACAGTTAATACATTTTTGGCAACGCAACTTAAGACCTACCATCTATCAAATTTAATACCTTTAGACCTTTAGACTTTTTTAAGGTATTAAATGCAGTTTTGTAAATTCAAGACTTTTAAGACTTTTTACGACCCCGTGGGAACCCTGATTCAAGTTCTTCTAATGCTGTTCATTTTGTTTCACTTTATCCGAAGTTAATCATTTTACATTAATACGAGGTCAGCTTTTCACAGGAACAGCTGGTACTTTTTACTTGCGTGTCTGTTTCATTTTGACTTCACTAAAGAAGTCGAAGCCAACGTTCACCTGCAGTTCAACCGGTAAAGCACGAGCAGACTGTGAGAAATACAGACAGAGCATTAAAATGTCTCGGTCTTATGAGGAGTCGTCAGGTCAATGTAAAGGCTGTATTTGTTCGGGTGTCATGTAAATGTCCCCTGGGGTCGATTCAGACGCGTTTTATAGAATAAAATGATGAAGCTCAGTATCTGTAGACTTAAAAATGACCTCGAACTAATTTATCTAATTGAGCCAATACTTTACAAGGGTCTTTTTTAACTTCTTCTGAGGTTACTCATTTATAAATATATATGTTTTTTTTTTACATGAACATCACATTGTGGTAATTTCCTGCTGTTTAGCATCACATTGTAAGACAGAGAAACATTGTGGCTTTGCTGTGATGAAATATACTTGGATATAAGTTTCAACAGTTCAAATTAAATTTCCCACATAGCAGTGAGTTGAGATCACACAGTGAGGAGTCATTAATGCATTCTATGAATTACAGGACCGTGTAAATCATGTGTTCTGCTGTGTGGAAGTTCATGTTCTGGTGCCTCATCTAGTTCTTGAGGATCAGTGTGAGATTACGTTTCAGATGAAATGACGGATGATTTGTTTAAACCATCCTGAGAGCAGCTTCTTACTTATATAACTGCTTTGTGAGACTGACCGTGCATGCTGCTGCCGTTTCCCTGCAGGTTTCTCCGATAACCTTCCACTCTCCCTGCTGGTGTCTCATCGAGGAAGCTGCAGTCCCACAGACACTGGAGGCATTCAACAGATCCGTCGCCGTGGTAATCACCAAGGGGACTGAGAGGAATGAGGTGAGACGGCAAGAGAAGCAAAGAGGTCAGAATGAATGATTATTTGTGATGCGATTTGGTATGAGAACGGATGTAATCTGCATTTACTGCATGAGATGTTCCCAACGAAGCTACAGTGTAACACTACACTGTCCACACAGAACAACTAGATACTATTTAGCAGAAATTGCAATTTTCTCTGTCATTTCCTATTCTTTTTAATCATCTCATTTTTGGCTGAAGACAGTTTTCTTTCTCGTAACTATAAAATGGCAGGATATTACATTTTTGAACTTTTATCTAATGGAAAATCCAATTCAAAACAGATCATTACGTTTTCATTTTCATTAAAATTACACCATCTCTCACTCAAATAAATCTCCACATTTAGTGCTCCAGGTTCCAGGACAGAAATATGTCTTTGCTGTCAACATTATAGAAGCAGACACATGACAACCTCATTTTCAACACTGCAAAAAGTCCTGATCAAACCAACTCTCCTTTCCTCGACCTACATTATCATTAGTTTCATAGCATAGTGGTTTAAGTCGTGCTTTTTTCCTAGATCATAACCAATGATGCAAAATAAAGGAGCAGTGTTAGGAGAGTAAAATTATGCAAATAAAACAATTTGGCCAAAATATGACTTTGGCAATTATTCTATGATGCTAACGATATTAAATCTGGCTGATACTGTTTAGAGAATGAATATATTATACAAATGTAGATTGTGAAATTAGTTTTATGAACATTTTTTTCCTTAAAAAAATCTTAGTTACTCCCCATGCACATCAAGCTGAATATCTATTAGAGACAGTGTTTAAGGAGGGGTGGCACACATGCTTTCACCTTTGTGGTGCTTGCCTTTGAGGAACTTTGGTAATGTACTGAGATGAGATCCGATGAGTCCACCAGACCCGTTTTGTAAAGACCAAGGGGTTTCCGGACCTAGCACCTGTGTTTATGCAACAGAAGAATAAAAAACATTACCAACATTCTGTATTCTTCAGATTGAAAGCTGATTCTGTTCTTAAAAAATACTAGTACCTGCAAAAATCCATCCTGAGGAGGTGCGTTAACTTTTACAGTTCTTCTCTGAGCGCTGCCTGACCCAAATGCTGACCTGTAAGTCTTATTGCTGGGCAGAAATAACCCATCACTCGCACCTACACACATTTCCTTTGGCAGAGGCCTCTCCTGGCAGCGTGAGTTGCCAAATTCTGGTGATTTCAGCTTTGATCCACTTTCACTTTGAGCAGACTTTGTGTCCTCTGTGACGTTTTTTAAGTGTTTCTGACAGCTGCCCGTTTCAGCATCTCCTATATTTGCCTTAACGTCAACACAATCCAGCTGCTTGTCAGTTATGTTGGGTTTTTCTACGGGTTCTGACACAGCGGCGTCCATTTCACAGACGTTTATCTGAGACAGACCGTCACTTGTCTGAATCACTACGTTCTCCTGCTCTGGTTTTTCCTCATTTAGTGACGATGTAAGAGGTTCAGACATGTTTGACACTGATGCACCTTCTTCAGCCCCATCTGCATCACATGTTTTATCTGTGAGCTTCATGTCACCTGTTATGTCAGAGGAACAAACATGTGTCTGCGCTGTTATGGTCTCTTGGATACTGACACCATCCGGTCCATCACTTTGGGAGTGACACATATTTGACTGATTCAGAGGTTCACACGGTTCAACAGGATGATCATGTGACTCATCATCGTGACTCTGCCCCTTGTATATGATGTCATTAGACCCACATATGAGGACTTGGCTCCCGTCAGATTTGAGGCTATGGAGTAACCCATGGTTGGATTTCTCCTCTGTGACTTTCTGCGACAGACTTTGTGAGCAGTCTGGAGGCTTAAAGGCAGTTTGCGGAGGCTGGGTGTTACTGGTGAAGTCACTGACCTGTGGTGTGTCACTCCTCTTTCCATCCCTGTGGTTTTTATCACCAGTCGTCTGGGCCTGTATCTCTGTTTCTGGTGCCTTTCCTCCCCTCTCTTCTTCATCTCTTCTCTCAGTTTTTTCCTTCCTGTTGTCTGCTGAATCCTCTGATGTCTCTTGTCCGTCCTTTCTATTTGCTGTTTGGGCCATGGGTGCTCCTTTCTTTTCAGACCATTCTGCATCTTTTCTTTGGAAGACTTCTCCATTTTGCTGCTGCTCTTCACTGTCTTCATTCCTTTTCTCTTCTTTGCAGTTGTTCTTTGCTTCTTCCTCATTATAATAGCCATGATGGTCAGCTTTCCTGTTTACTTCTTCTTCCTTTTCTGCATCCTCTAGGTTTGTTACATTTCTTGTGCAGCTATATTCACCAGTAAATTGTAGATGAACATCAGACAAAGTGGAATTAATGGAAATTAACTCTGGTCTCACATCAGCTGCGTCTACACTCATGTTATGGCTGCTTCGACACATCTCAACATAGGTCATTCTGGAAACACTATGAAGGCAGGTAAATGGGTTTGAGTCAGAAGGTTCTGTGCATTCAGACTGTGGAGGGAGGGTTGAAGCTTCTTGTTCTGGAAAACAACACCATGAGGCTTTTCACCAATCCTCCAGATTACAGTAGTTATAAAAAAAAAAATGGCACTGCTTTATGAAGTAAAGCAAAATCTTTGATAAACATTTCTGTTTTGAGGTCAGTTGATAAAGTGTGTGTGTGTGTGTTTTCTTCCAGCTTCTCAGAAAAGACCAAGCAATAAAATATATTTATCACTATGTTTATGTTTTATTGGCTGACCTCCCAGTGATCCAGTGGCCACTCTCTTAGTCACTGCATCTGTGTCCTTCATGCAGTCTGACTTTTGGGTCTGAGAAGGACCCTGCAGACCGTTACAGCCGGGCAGAGTGGAGTCTGAGCTGGGTTCATCAGGGGGCCTCTCTCCACTGCCGGTAGAAACGCTGAGCTTCTCACTGATCTCTGGCATCTGTGGACGACGAATGAGCAAATAAGCCACACGGACATGATGCATCGGTGCTGTATTTACATTTGTACATCCATTAATGACGTTCACTCACTCATTCATGTTTCATTGTAAGGTTATAGATGGCATGTGATGACGTAGATCAGCTATTCCGTCTATTAAAGGTAATTCTACACATTAAGACACAACAGCAGGTCCAAACTCTGACTCCATATGTTCTGTATTATCACCCGTGCTCCTATCTCCTTTACAGTTCTCAGTTAAACCCCCCCATATCACACCATGTGCATGTGCAAATACATTGTAAATATGTATATATTTAAATTTAAATCTAATTTTAGTATACTAGATTTTCCTTTTCTCTTTATATTTTATGTTTCACAAGTGAATATTTTCAGTTTTCTGTGTCCCCTGCACTTTACTTTTGTATTTGCTGCCATCAACTATATAAGTCTTATCTTATTTTATCTTATCTTGTCTCTCATTCAGATCATGCTGGGACTAAATAATGACTATATCATGTTTAGGGTGGTCAATATAAAAAGGATTCGACTAATTACTTACGGAATTTGCTGTGAATAATCATATGATTCCTGTGAATATCCAAATAAACTATCACTGGACAAAAATTAAAATGTCAATTGATTTAATATCCTAAATTAATCAGACAAATTAGAAGTTTGACAACATTAACTGTGCAATTATTCAGTATTAATAACATTCTAGAAGGGCATATGGAATGTAGTCTTTAGGAAAACAACTTCACTTGATTTCTGTTGATTTCTACTGGTTGTACATCATCCCGCGGGCCAGATTTGGCCCCCGGGCCACATGTTTGACACCCCTGCCATAAAGGATGATGATAAAAATACATAATGAACAGTACAGAGTCAAATGGTGAAAAAAAATAAATAAAGAAGTTGTATGCTTTTGTATTCGTGCACCTCCTGTTCAGAGACGTTCACTTTGGCCTGTGTCGACAGTTCCGTGTGTTTCTTTTGAAGCTCATCATACGCCTCTTTGAGTGCTTCAACATCCTGCTGGTCACTCTTCATCTGATCCATAAGTGCTGTCGTCTGTTTAACAAACACACAGTTCATGAAATATATTATCTATCCTTGCAGATGTTGTGGTTGGAGCCGTGCTTTTTGCTTTTTTACCTCTTTGTCTCACCTGTTTTAGGGCCACAGTGGACGCCGTGCAGCTCTCCTTCAGTTGGACCATCTCCTCTTCCACCGCTTTGCTTTTCTCTCGCATCACCTCATGTTCTTGCTTAAGGGCCTGCCATAAAATTAATCACCCGTAGAATTTTAATGCAATACTAAATTTTTATGTGTTTATTTAACGTGAACAGAAGGTCTTAAACAGGGCAGGCAGAGAGAAGAGTTCTTGCTAAAAAACAAATCAGTTGGGTTGTGTCATTTTAATAATGATTTTAATAAATTAATGAATAGATGAATTAAAAATGAGATGGGGGGAGATAGAGTGTGCAGAAAAGAGAACTATAAACTGTAAAGCCATAAACTGGGGAAAAACACACAAACTATCATTCAGTTGCAGAGTGGTGCACGTTCACTAATGTACATGATGTGATATACGACGCCACATTCATCACATTTATGGACAGAAATGATGGTCGTCATTTATTTCTGCCTTTATATAAATTCACTCTGTAATCATTTAAATAGACCCTGATAAATCCCTGATCTGTGTGAGACCAATAGATGGAGCAGGGTGTACGCCATTCAGGCTCAATAAGATAATACAAATAAATAAAGCCATGGAAGTGTGAGCATCCAAGAAAAAGCATGAAATGTGTAAAAAAAAAAAAAAACACTAACAGCAACGATGTGGGCGAGAAACAAACCCACAATCTCTCACTGTGTGTTGATCAGTACAGTCAACATTCACAATATAAGCCATATATTGTATATTTTAGTAGGGTTTAGTAGTATGTGTACATTTAATATTTTATTTTGGACATTTTAGTATATTGTCAGTATTTTTCAGGATTTTGTGTTATATTTTTGTACAGTTGTTTTGCACTTTCTTTGCTGCTAAACAGAAACAGAGCTGTTAAATGGATTTTCATTGTTTCTACAGCAGTGACAATAAAGATATATTCTATTCTGTTCTATTTTATTCTATTCTGTTCTGTTCTATTTTATCCTGTTCTTTTCTATGCTATTCCATTGTATTGCATTATGTTCTATTCTACTTTATTTCCTCCCGTTCTATTCTATGCTATGCTATTTTATTTCATCCTGTTCTATTCTATTTATGCTTTTTTTTTATTCTATTCTATTCTGTTCTATTCTATTTTATTTTATCCTATTCCATTCTATTTATCATTTTGTGAATTTCTCCTGCGGGAGACTAATAAAGGATTATCTTATCTCTTATTTTTTATTCTATTCTATTGTATTCTATTTCATCCTGTTCTGTCCTATTCTATTCTATTTATCCTTTTTTATTCTATTCTATCAGGTGCATAGAAAAAGCACTACATAAATCTATTTTTTCCCCTGTGTTGGTGAATGCTTTTATCACTGTAAACTATAATTTAACTGCATCATCGTGTCTCCGTTACAAAAGAGATCTCCCATCTTCATGGGACCAACCTGGATAAATAAAGGTTAAATAAAATAAAATAAAATAAAATGTATATCTGAGACCATTGTCTGCTGGGATCAGACCTGGATGTCAACAGTGTTCGGCGGCAGGAACATCTCTACAGTAAGTTCATTAAAAGCATCTATAAAGAGTTCAGCTTTAATATAAACAAATGGGGAAGAGTCTGACTTGATACTTCTCTCTTTGTGTCTGTAGTTCCAACTCTACACCGATTAACGTCTGCGTCTGACTCAACAACAGCTGCTGAGTGTGAAGCAAAGACCTCATCAGCTCCTACACAAACAAACAAACAAACGCACAACACAAGTGTCAAAGCACAAATCTATCACCGGTACAACTCATTTGCATAAAACAAAACTTTATTGTCAGCTTCGTCACACAAAAACTGCCTTCCTACCTGCTTTTCTGATCGTAGAGCTACGTTCTCATCCCTGATTTTCCTGTTCGTTTCTGTTTCCTAAACATGCAAAGAGATACGTGACTAAAAGACAAACATCACACTGAAGTGATGCCATTTCCCATAAGCTGTGTGATGTGTTTTATTTGCTGATCCTTATCACTGAGGTGGAAGTGAATCACGAAAGAAAGTCAAGCTGTTAGTACACCTCCTACTTGTGAGGAGTTTTCAAGCATTGGGATTCAAATTAAAATTACATTAGAGATTAGATAGAACTTTATTCATCCCTTGGACAGAACATCCAGGAAACTGATGTTCCAATAGTAACACAGCACTGAAAATCAGTAACATTAATAACTATTTTAAAACAGCAGTGGAAAAAACAGTCAATTGTGCATTACTAATAGAACAAGTAGTCATAATAAGGCAGTAAGGTAGTAATAATAAAATAATAAAGTAATTACAGGGTTCCTACAGGTTTCTACAATTTAAATTTAAGACTTTTAAGACTACTTAGAACAGAATTTAATGGCAATTTCACACTCATACTGGAAAAAAAAATGCTCCTACAATTTAGGAAAATTTATTTATTTATTTTCTTTCAACAAAGATTGAATATTACATACATACTATACACAGAGCTGAATTTTCTGTGATATTTCTCACTGTAATGTTAGCAATAATTTCTAATTTCAATATAAATTGCGGGTAGACCTGAGTCGACTAATGTTACTTTGTGTCTAGTTTGGACATTTAACAGACACATTTATTAAACACAACACAGAGAACAAGATTATAACAACATAAATTAAGTCCTACCATATCAAAATTAATACCTTTAAAGGCTTTTTAAAAAGGTATTAAATGCAGATTTGTACAATCAAGGCTTTTAGGACTTTTCAAGACCCTGAAGGAACCCTGAATTATGCTGTAATAATGTAATATGCACAAACATACATATATTTTTTTAATAATCACAGGATACGTTATAATAAAGTGATAATAGTAATAGTAGTCATAACAACAATATATAAGTAATAAGTAATATAAGTATGTAATAATAGTAATAACAATGCAGTACGAAAAACTTTCACCAAAAACAAAGATATAGAAGCAAACAAATATAAGATGTTCATGTCTTCATATTTACTGAACATTATTTACTGTGTTGTGTGCTAATATGTGTATAAATTCTATAAATGAGTATATTAAAACTAATGCAATTCACCTCATTTTACAGATGTAACAATAATAAGATCACATCCACAGAAGAAGAGGTGACGTCACACACGTCTCACTGTGTTTATGGAAGTAACTATAGATCTTGCCGGTTCTTCCAGCACAGAAAGGTGAAGTCTGTTGCGTTTCAGTAATTTAAAAACAGGATGAAATGGCTGAAGTCATGTTGCAAAACATCAGATATGATCCTGATTTAGGTCCACATATGAAAGTGGGCTGGATCTGAGTTGAAAAACTGCATTTGCGTTGTGCAGGGTGTCATTAAAAATCACATATGGGCCACTTTTACCTGTAATATGAACACAGTGTTAGCGTTTGAACTGTTACGTACGAACCGCTGCTTGAAAAGGATTCTCATTTACCGTGTTTAGCTTGTGGTGCAGCTCCTGTATTTGCTGCTGGGCTCTGGGGCTAGTGGGCTTTTCATGTCTGACAGACGACATCTTGATCTTGATCAACTTGTTACTGAGCTCCTCTACCTCCTTAGGAAGCAACATATATTAACACTTTTGAAGAGGTCAAAAAAACTCCAATTCTGGCCAAATATGTTCCATTACTGGGAGTTGCACATCTTGCAGAACACAGTTACGAACCCTTACACACAGTGCACATGTAATAGATTTTAAAAGGTGAAGGTAGTTTTTCACACACCTTGTTTAGAGATGTGATGGTTACTTCTTGTTTTTCATTTGTAGAAGTGAGTTTTTTATTGATCTTCATGGCCTCGTCAACTGTAAAACATACAGATTGTAAGTGATGATCAATACATGTGATTTAACAGGAAACAGGAGGAAACAGCTGAAACTTACAAACTTCAAACAGCTATGAATGTTTTATATTTCATCGATCTGTATGTATATAGTGTATATTTAATTCCATTTCCTGTAGATTTGTACATTGCAACTCTTCTATTTTTTCTGCTTTATTAGTGTATTCTATTCATATTATTTATTGCTTTTATCTCTTCACACCTACTTTTCTTTTCTTTTTTTTTTTTGCTTGTGTATTTTCAAGAGTGTTTTGTATTAAACTAAGCTATTGTGACCGAGTAATTTCTCATGTTCATCAATAAAATTTGTCTAAGCCATTACTGTGAACATGGAAACACACTAGTTAAGTATCTTAATGTTACAGAAGAGGAGTAGGGCCACTGGGGAAAAAAAATTAGGTCCAATAGATTTTTTTTATTATTATTATTTTGATTTTTAAAAAAAGTAAATTCCTGACTTTTTTCTAAAAAATAATAAAAATAAATATATAATGGACCTTAATTTAGTATTTTTTTTTAACACAGAAACAAATCATCTCTTACGTAAATACTTAGAAAACTCCGAGAAATGTGTTAAAAATAAGAGACTGTGACTAAACAGCTTAATGTCTAATTACGTATTATTGTGTGTGCTTTCAGAACAGGCTGCTGCTGTCAGTGGTCAGCTGCTTCACATAAAATCTTTGGTTTTACTGATGGACTTGAAAGAACCTCCAATAAGCATATATTCTTTGTCAAGATTTCCTGGAAGAGTATTTAAGTATCACCAGAGTCCACTACCCAGACCCTGACCCTAAAGTAATATCTGCTGGATGAGGTGAAACAGGATTTTTGGGGGCATTAATGTGTTGCTGAAAATCCTGCAGGAGCCTGTTCGTACAACTGTATGGGGTCAGGCCGGAGCAGGAGCCCTGTGAATTGTTTTTAACACCTTGTTACAGTCGTACCCTGAAGAATTTGGGAAATACAGGGCCTCTCTGGGCAAAATCCAATAAAGTGTACACTGCCTGTACAGTTTTAAGGCTCACCACCTCAGTAACATTCAGTAGCATGGATGGATGTGCTGTGTTTACCCTGATGAGGACGGAAAGTTTCATGTTGCATCCGACCTGATAGAAACTGTACATGTAACACGTGTATGTGGACATCTGTGATATGTGAATTTCAGACCTACTGGATAATGTGAACGTTTATTTGTATCAAATCATGTGAGACCTTTTTTGGTATTTTATGAAAAAACAAAATCAACAATTTATTTAGTTTTCTTTCGTATCAGACATACCAGCCATAAAACGCATATTAAAGAAGTAAAAGATGTATATAAGACGCACTGGAGTATAAGCCGCATTTTTTGGGTAAATGTATTTGATAAAATCCAACACCAAGAACAGACATGTCATGTTGAAAGTCAATTCTAAAT
>JAPSES010000249.1:15903237-15916897 GCA_029822895.1 Maxillicosta whitleyi
TGACCCCCCCCCCCCCCGATGTAGACTGTAGTCTGGTTCAAAACGTAGCGGACTGTTCATCCGTGACGCCCTTGACGTCACCCACGTGTATGTTGTTACAAGTGCTGCGCCGCGTTACCATGGCAACGCAGACGCAACAGCGGGTGTAAGAGGTTAAAACAAATGTTCAGCTTAAGTGAGACACAGTAGACAAGTAGAGGACCATGGGAGTGGCGCATATCAGCTGTGGTGTCGACTGACGGTCAGATACGACGGTCTCTCGGTGGGATGAAGGAATCAACTCGACGCCTGCCTCGGAGCGCTTTATCGCTCCTCCAACTGCCATTACAGTTTGATCGTCTGTATCAAGCGCAGCAGATTCTTTTCTTCTTTCAGGGTTTCCCACTCACTCCCTTCGCTCTCATTCTCACTCCCTCTTATCCCTCTCTCCAGTACGCCTGCTTCCTTCGACTCCCTCTCACTCTGCTGAGCCACTGTTATGTGAAAAAGGTTAAACCGAGCGAGGCCTAGTTATAAAATATTTTAATAGAGATATTTTCTCTGCTGCGCTGGCAGTTCAAAGTGTCACACACTCCCTATCCGTTACTCTTGATGAGCTCTTCCCTCCAAACCCATCCCTCCTTAGCACCATTCGTTCATCCTCCTCTTTTAATTTTTCCCACTCCCACCCTTCTTATTTCAACAATTTGTAAAAGTGGAAAATCCTTCCTTACCAGCTCGCTTGATTTCTTTTCCAAGTTGTACTTCAGCAACTGTAAAACAGCAGTAAAAGAACATCAACAGGTAAAGAGGGTTCATTCACAAGTAACAATAAAGACATGTAACATATACCAACATTTCAGGCATATTTTACATTAGTTTCCAGGATAAACAAACTGGTAACTTTCTCATGTAGTTAAATAATGCACAGGAGTGACAGAAAAAAGGTGAAGTTTGTCATTTATGAGACAACATGTATGAGTTTTCAACAACATCGACAAAAATGTAACAATGTAATGATTAAAATCTGAATCAACCGTATATAATCAGGAAATTTTTGGGGGCTTGAAAAGTGCAGTGATGCACTTTATTTATTTATTTATTTTGCATATTGAGTGAGAGATAAATATCCTGTTTCTGCTGCTGAACGTTTACTGCTCTAATAATTGTTTTATTTATTTATTATTCTTGATAATTTTGTTCTGCTGGGCTAAAAAGTACCCAGTAGACATTTTTGATATATGTTTGATAATTGGAATACACTATTGTCATGCCAATTAGGATGTTTAAATAATATCTCACTGTAATTTAAAACTATACCATTACATCAATGACATTAATGTATTAAATTGAATGAAATATACTGTGATTAGAAGAAAAACTTATTAGACCACCAAAAGTCTTCAAAAACAGCAGTTATCCAATCAAGTGCTAACTCCTGTTTGTATCATGTGACTAAAATAGACAGAAAAGAAAACATGAGATGCCTAAAAGCACAGTTTTTCTCAGTAGAATGGCATAGATATTGATGTAAGAACGTGAAAAAACATTAAAAATGGATATATACCAGCTCTGAAATGAAACTCATATGAGCTATTTTTGTTGTTCTCACTATATTTGTCCAAACAAATGGACTTTTAGTTGTACCAGACTTTAAAATTAACAAGAAATTGAAGAAAACAAGGGTGGTTTGATCTTTTTTTTCCGCGACTATATGTTTGGACACTGTATCTTTGCTACATGACATGATTAACTTGACCACAGTAGAATGGATATTTTAGCAAAAGTAATATTTTCCTTTGCATTTGGGCTTCTCATTCACATGTAAACAATATCTTTGATCCCTAAAAACAGAGATAACATATATCACAGCCCAGTTTGGACACCCTCTCATTACTTGTGTACTGTTTATGCAGAAGCACAGCAGGATAGTTTGGAAACCAGTGCATTATCTGAAGCCAATTACAGTTAACACACTATAATTGAATAATTATACTAGCCAAAAACAACAGTTCATGTGAGTGTTTGTAGATGATTTTCAGTTTTAATAACACATTTTGTAAAATAATGGTCATGTGGAGATGAAAAACATCCATATTAGTAAACACTAGGTCTAACTTTGATTAATATTTAGCATAATTATTTTCATAATAATGAGAATTGATTAAATTTGTCAGAATGATCTACCAGGTTATTTATTAAAATTAAAAAAAAGCATTAACATTTGAAGAGAAATAATTCGAAGCACATGGCACAAACTGTTAAATCTGTAATTTAGCAGATTGTCAACGTACTCTGCAATTAAATCACCTCAGTCCCGACTGCCACTGATGTGAAAATGGGTTAAATTAAAGCAGCCCAGCAGACCGTGGCAGAATAATGAACACAACTGGGCGTCACTTTACCCGAGGTCCACGGTCAGCGTCTCCCAGATAGAATATCAAAAACAGTCTCTATTGTCTCTGTAACACGGCTGGGCTGTTAAAGTGCAACAGAGCGCAAAAACGGACATATATCACCTCTGTGGTGTCAAGACTGAAAACGAACACTCTCAGGCCTCTGTGGTGTAATCTGTTATTGCCCGTGCCTTTGACTCTGACGGACCACGGGTTTCCCTCATTTACTTCTATTTAAACAGGTTAAGTTCAGATTTAAGCTGATTTTTGGGACTTTAAAAGAAATTAAAACAAAAGAAGGCATAAAAAGTTTGACTCTGTATATTAGAAGTAAATGGAGTAAAGAACCGTTTATAGCAGGGATGTCAAACATGCAGCCCGGGGGCCAAAACCGGCCCGCCATAGGGTCCAATCCGGCCCACAGGATGAATTAGTGAAATACAAAAATTACACTGAAGATATGAACAATCAAAAACGTTCAAGTAATTTTAGGTCAGACCAGTAAAACACTATCATAATGTGAATAACCTGAAATGTCTAAAGAAAATTAAGCACAATTTTAACACTTTTCTGCCTGTTATTAAGTGTGTTTGTAGATCTGATCCATAATGATAAGTTCAGGCACATTATTGTTAAAATTGCACTTATTTTTCACACGAAATGTCAGGATTTTTCAGGTTATTCATATCTTTTTCGTTTGGGTAGATTATAAAAGTGAGTATTTTCATAATTTAATGGGTTTGTCTTCACTAAAACAAAGACAGATTATGAGTTGTCATTATTTATACATTATTATGCAATTATTTTATATGATTTTATTTTACTGGTCCAGCCCCCTTGAGATCAAATTGAGCTGAATGTGGCCCCCGGAAGAAAATGAGTTTGAGACCCCTGCTCTAAATGTTTGTATTGTCAAATTTAAGAAATGAAACAGAAGTTAAAAAAAGAAGGTGATGGGTTATATGTGAGCTGAGGAGACGTGTACCTGTAGAGACTTCAGCTCTTCTTTCAAGTTGTTAATCTCTTTGTCTTTTAACTCCACACTGACCTGGTATTTCCCCTGAAATGGTACATTATTATAGTGAATGTAAAAAAAAAACTACTAAATAACAGATGTATCACAAAGGAATTCACTCTCAGGGCCAACATTGTGAGAGTGGAATGACGGAATTTACTACAACACTAAAAGTATTAATTGAATAAAATGCTTTGAGAATCTCAGAACAGCAGTGTTTTTGGGGAATATGCTCTTCATACCTTTTCCTCTTCAATGTTTCTTATTTTGACCTGGAACTTCAGAAGAATAAAATACATACGTACAGTCAATATTTCTCTTTCTGTACTGATGAAAGTTTTCATTGTGAAGTACGTAATCCTTTAAGAAGTACCTGCTTCTTGACGCTGATGAGCGACTCTGAGAGCTGGTTTGCTGCCGTTTCAATTTGATGACGTTGGGAATCCTGTGATACCATGTCAAACCAACCAAAACATTTGGTAATACACAGAGTACAATGCATTACATATAGGTCAGGTCATTACAAAAGGATAATAAAAGTACCTTCTCCCATTCCAGCCCCTGTTTCTCCAGCACCAGTTTCCTAATTTGATCCTCAAAGTGCGCCTCTGCATCCTGAAACACAAATATATTTTATAATGCTATCAAATAATTACAATTGGTTGGGTTGATGTGGATTAATTTGGATTAATCACAATTAAATACCACTCTTTCTGTTCATATCATCATCATATCATTCATTTTTCATCTATATTAATCATGTTTCATTATGCATGAGCGAAAAGACTCAAGAAAGAAGGGAATATAAATATAGTCATGGAAGAATATTAGATCTCCCTTGTTTTCATCAGTTTCTTGTTCATTTCAATGTCTGGTACAACTAAAGGTCAATTTGTTTGGACAAATATAATGAGAACAACAAACAAATCTCATAAGAGTTTAATTTCAGAGCTGATATCTAGTAAGTTTCACTTCACTTCTTATGTCAATATCTCAGTCATTGTACTGACAAAAACAGTGCTTTTAAACATTCCATGTTTTCTGTCTGTTTTAGTCACATGATCCACAAAGGAGTCAGTACTGGATTGCATAACTATTGTTTTTCATGACTTTTGATGGTCTAATACTTTTGCCCCTAACTGTATATAATGACTCAACGTGCTTATTAAACACCTTAAAATTTCAACAAAATAACTTGAAACAACTGTTCGATTTTGTTTTTTTCCCACTCAAATTTCTCATCCAGAGCGCCAACGTCTTCCATCTTTATGGGATGGTTCTGCTGCCTGTCACTACTAGATCAACTGCTCATTTGCACAACGGTAGCTCTATTTGGACAAACTGCCTGAAATGCATTGGCAGAGACATGCAGAGTCATTCTGCGTTACAGATGAGTGAAGTGAGTTAAAATTTTTAATCAGACTAAACGTGATGATGGATTAATCTGCGTTAACTCGTTCATTCGGACAGATCTAATACTTTATATATTTACACAAACTGATGCTCAACCATCACATTCTATAAAAGCAGATTCACAGACACTCACATATTACATAAGAAGACAGTAAGAGTAAATACAGAAATGGCTGGTACGGTGCGATCCTATCTTAATTAATACAGACGTATCCACTGTACAGCCTTTATCTGTTCCATACTGTGGACAAAAAGCTGTCTGGACTTTGTCCAAAACTGCAAAGTGCAGTAAGTTTTCCCCGCTTCATTCCTCCGCATCGTTTGTAGAAGCACCCATAGAAAGAGGAACATTAGAAGGGAGGTGATATTTGTAGAAAGCCATCCCTATCCTCCCTCTTCCCCCGGAGACGGCAGGTAAAAGTCAATTGCTCTCTATATCCATGAGACTTTTTTATGTGCACGTGGGAGCTGGTTAACCCAGTGAGTTTATTTTATAAGTTCCTATTAAACTATGCTACCAGCGGGCACTGCGCTTAAAAAAGGAGTGCATGAGATAAAGCTGTAATTTTTCTACTGCGGATTAATTATGGTGTGTGTGTGAGGCAAGGCAAGCGTACAGTATTTGTGTAAAAAAAATCCAAGCATTTCATGTAAGTGTTGGAGCCTTTTACATTTTGTTAAACAATATCTAATGTTATTGTTTATAATCTTCCTTCCTGTGTGACAATTTATGACCATTAACGTCATATTTTGTGGGAGTTTTTATCTCTTCACAGTTTAATACCTGTTTGAATGGATGCATTTTACTGGGTTTGAAAAAGAAAAGGCGAAGTATCTGAGTGTGAAAATATGTGGCTTTATTTCAGAGTTTATTTAGAAGTTAGACTTAGTATATCCAAAAGTTTTTTTATTACTGCACATATAACATCGCTGAGTGACTCTATTAAATTTTATGAAGAAAAGTGGAATTCAGCTCATTTAGTGAAACCGTGTCACGCTGAACTTCAAATGCTGCCTGATTTTTCAACGATAACATCAGAACCTAAAGCAGTAGACGGTCACACTGTATTTTACAAAGAAAACAAAGCCGTTGGAATTTGACCTGCCCAGGAATGTCCGGCGCCATCATTACATCCTTCTGCTTCTTAACCTCTCCACCCAATGAGCAGCACTTTGATAACTGCAGCGCCTGAGGAGGATCAGACTAATACACCATCTTATGTTTGTGTCCCAGTTAACAGGACAATAACTATAAAAATGAAATAACAACAAACGACCAACATCCTATTTTTGCTCCCCTAACCTTTAAGCACACTCAATGTGTTGTCAGGTTCAAAGTACTTGCTGGAGGGTAGCAACCATGATTTATATTTGCTACTTTTTCTACAAGCAAATTTACGCTGTACTTGTTGGTCAAGGGCCAAATGGTTTTTGTAACCCTGTGTTGATGCAATGTGCGTTGAGCCCAGCTGGCTCCTGTTCATATGGCCAAGAGGAAAACTAGCAACGACAGCATGCTAACGTCCATAGTATTCCAATGACTATGAACATACAGAAAAACTTATTAATTAAATACATTCAACTGTGTAAACCCAGTGGCCAAAATAAAATATCCACGAAGTACCATATATAGTGTAAACTCATGCCATTTTTCAACATTAAGAAGTTATGTTCATATATTCTTATATGGTTCATTCAGCCCTACTGGGTTGGAGCTTGGTTTAATAAAAAAAAAAAAAAAGCGTGAAAAGATGTTAGAAAATGTACTCAACAATATATTTCCAACAGTAAAAATATTAAAACACTATGACATGGATTTACACAGAGCAAGACATGCTGATATGGGATGTATTTTTGGTTAACAAAATTGAGATTATGTGTATTTTGGTTTGCAAAAACCGACAATGACACCATTTTTCCTGGTGACCTAGAGGAGAATTGTTTACTCAGAACAGCAACAAACCTGATGATAGTAAATAAATACAGGTTTAATCCTTTTAAAGAGTAGAAGTAAGCAGCCAGCCAGTCTTCTTACTGACTGCATATCAAAATATGTACATGGACTCATGCTGCAACTATGGATTACTTTCTGTGTATATTAATCTATGACTACATGTTGAATTAACTGAGTAATTGTCTGGCCTATGACCTATCATCAAATGGTCAAAATGTGTAATACTGATGTTCTCAAATGTCTAGTTTCCTCAGTCCCCAAAGATATTCAGTTTACTGTCACAGAGGAAAGAAACTAGAAAATAGTCATAAAAACATGGAATCTGTGATGTAAATGACTCCAACAGATGATCAATTAATTTACTGTTTAATAAGTAATTGATTAATAGTTGCAGCTCTAATATGGGGGTGACGTATCCATTATAATGGTGCTTAAATTTGGAAACAAAAATGTAAGAACCCACACATCAGTATAAAATGCTCAATATGTTATTGTACCCTTCGTATGTGCAGCTCCTCAACAGCCTCAAGCAGACGTGTTTTAAACTCCAGCAGCTGCACTAAGATGCTACCGTCACTTTTGGCTTGATGGGGATCAGCGGGCGGAAGCGGCTTCTGCTTAAACTCAGGTCCTTCAGCCTAAAAGGGAGAGTTTTAAAGCATAAAAGCACAAGTAATGTATCTGTCTAACATCATTAATTCAAAAGGTTAAGTTCTGACAAAAGTAAAGTGAACAACCTAAACCTTGTACTTGATAAATCACTTAGGTTTTTTTTTTTTGTTTTTTTTTTTAAATTAGGGGACTTTTTGGTTGCTTAGGCAAAAAATTAAACTCATATTATCACTAAATCAGCTGTTATTAACTTAATTCAATCTAAGGAGTAGATGAATATTTTGCTGACTGCCTTGAGAGAAGTTGTATCTTACCACGGTGTTCTTAGGGAGTGTCCCAAACTCTGCGCACAGATCCATTGACAGGCCAAGGATAGGCTGGGCTTCTGCTCCCTGTTAATGAAGAAAAAATCATTTTGTTGACAAAGGTTAATAGAATTGGCTGCTTAATAAGCAGTAACCCTCTGCTTTTCTTCCTATAAGCACATAATTACTTCCTCATCTGCATTTTTTCTGCTAAATGATTTTATTAGAAATAATAGACTAGCACATTAAAGCCTCGTAATGTTTCTCAATCACTATAATCTAACCTAATGGCTTTGAAATGACCATTAGAGTTTTTTTCTCTCTTTGTTTTACACCACTTCCATCGCACATTGAAGATAACACCTTGATAAGCCATCTAGGTTCAAATGAAGCAGCCCATTGACACTAATAGGGGTCAGAGCAATAACACCGAGTGGACAAATTGTGCTGTCATTGCTTTTTAAATTATCTAAGTTATTTAATTTGACCTGTGGATGGTCCCCTGAAACTGTCTCTGTCCCCTCAACATAACCAAGACTGACATACACTGCATACACGCAAACACACACACACACATAGATGCTGCAAAATATTACTATTTTAGTGGGAGTTCTCCACTTGCCACTGATCTCTTAATAGAACGGACCTTTTTTCTCCCATTTAACCTGGGCTGGAATCAATCATGTTGGAGAATTAAATGATCCCTGTTAGAAATGGCTACTATCATAAAATGACATTGTGACCTCAGGCTGAGGAGGGAGGGGATGTGCAGACGTGTGTTAGTGTGTCAAAGTGATGATGTGTGTTCATCGTATGTGCCCATTGTATTGTGTGACTGTGGTGGAGGGAGTACACCACAAAGTATTTTTTTTCCCCTGTGATTCACTTGAGCAGATATTAACCACCAAGTCAAAGCCATGAAAAGACAAATAAAATAAGTGCTAGTCATTTAATGGCAACATTTCTATGAAACAACATGAGGTTTGTAATGCCTTTCAATGAGTTATGTGTGCGTTATGTGTGATACAACAAACACAGAAGAGTTTACCTACATGTAATGCATGTAATCACAAAAGTAGTTATAGCTAAACTACTCTAATACTAGCACAAACATGGAATGTAACATGAAACACAATGGGATGGTACAAGAAAAAAATGAATATACTGTCAATTAATTTAGCTTCTTCAACTTTAGGTTGCTAATAGAAAACACTGAGCCAATATTGATGCTGTTATTAACATCTGGGCTACTCATCTAAAGCTTCCCCCAGTTCTATTCTATGATAAGTCAACTTTTAAATGGAGGTTGTGTCTTTATTTAACTCTATATCCCATATAAAACATCTAGATTATGTTGGATTGAGTACATGCCCTACTCTATCCTGTGCTGCAGAAACTTGATCTCACTATTCCACTCCAAAGAAAATGTTAATGCCTTGCAAACTAAATACCTGAAATTTCCCATAAATCCAAAAGCCAAAGAAACACACTTTAAAACTGTAAATACTGTGTGACACTCCAGGAGCTCGAAATAAGCTGGAATTCAGACTAGTGATTGTGTTTACTGCGATGAGGTTGAAAGAACTATCATTTGTTTTTCCATTGTATATATGCATAAGTTCTATATCTAGATGTATGGCTTTACCCCTGAAAACTTACATTACTTAAAACGTTACTTGAAACTTATTTTGAAGGTAAAAGTTAGATTTTCTACATCTCAAAATGACCTACTGTAGTAAAAGCCCCAACGCTGACAAGAAATTTCTTGTCTATTCTATTCTGTCTATTCTATTGTAATAGAAGGATATTATTTACATATTCACCCTTTAATAAATACATACGTATACCTCTTCTGTCATAATGTTGGTTGGGAATAAGGCCATGTAGACAAGAAACTACAATCTTAATGTGGATGACTATTCATATTTACTGATAATATCATGAAAAAAAGTTTTTAATTCAGCAATATTTTCTGATAATCCATGCACTTTTTTTTTAATGTAATTCAGTCTGTGTATTGATGTCAAAATAATACAATACAGCAACAAATTAGCTGCTAACAAACAACACTTTCAAGCAAATTAACTAGGCTTGGGTCGTTGAGTTAATTAAAAGGCTGATCGTTAGCTAATTTACGCCGAAGTTTTGTATGTTAGCATCTAATTTTTGCAAATTCTAGTATTAAAATTCGTATTAGTAAAGAATCTTAGGCAACTAATGATTAAGTAACTTTAGAATGAGAAGTTAGCTTGGGAAATCGTGTTTAGAGGGCATAAATTAATATTAAACACAAAGCTAACAGTTAAAACGAAAAATATTGGCTATAAGTGTTGGTTGATTTTTAGCTAATGCTAATGTGACGCTACGGCTAAGCTAACGAAGTGTTTGCTAGCCCAAAACTTCAGTTTGATAAGCATGTAGTATAAAATTATTTTAAGTAAAATAAACATACTTTGACAGAAAGTATGGATGGTTTAGAGGTTTATGGAACATCTTAGAAATGTATTAATTTCTTGTTTTAAGTGAATTAACCGGAAATACAGTACCTCCAGTAAGCCTTAGCAGCTGCAGGTAAATGTGACAAAATGTAGCATTAGCTTAATAGGACTAATGTGCAAATTATGTATAATTTAATAAAAAGAAAAAATGTTTACCGTTTTTAAGGGGGTACATTTTGGGAGAATATTGTTAAATGTACGTCTTTTGCAACCTGGTTACTTTTTTTTTTTTTTTTTTTTTTACGTTTTCCATACCAGCTGATATATTACTCTGAATATTCAAGTAGGTCTAAATACAGATAAACAGTGATATTTCTGTCATATTTCTGCCGTGTAGTAATATTCTAAATATTCTGGTACGGCTATATTTCCTCTAGTAGAGTCAGTATGTAAGATAATAATGTGTGTAGAACGTTTCCATTATGTGTCAGTAGTGACTGAACCATTAATGCCACCTAGCGGTTAAAACTGAGAACTGCATACAAACACACAGCCTGTTCTGGCCTGCGACGAGCTTTCACAAACGGCCTTTTCCTGATTGTTTGCATGCACATAAACGACTAAAAAACAGCTTACCCGAACTGCTTTGTTAAACGATGAACATGGCGTCCATCAAGGAAAGGGCTGCGGCGCTGAACCTTGCAGAGAAACTGTGTGTACGTTCTCCGGGTGAGTTCATGAAACGTGTTGGAGGTGGTTTCTGCAGGTGTTCAGGCCTGTGCACGCCGTCTCATTAGGTCACTTTCATGCATCAGTGATACAGAAAACGCACAATGCTTCTTTCTTTGTTGTTGCATGGAAAAGTAGTTGTAAAGTTTGCAAATAAAACCCCCGATCTGCACCCATGGTCTTTCTTCTGCAGCACTGAACTCAACAGTCTGTTGCTTTATTCTCACTGGTTCATGTTTTTCCTGTGTTTTTCTCTCAGCTTCTGGAGTAGCCGTCAAACCAGTCCATTCCACTCTCCTGTGGAGCTCCCTCATTTCCCACCTCAGGTCCACTGTGACAGTAAAACGCAGACGAGTCCACATCAAGTCCCACGGTGACTGCTTCCTGGGGTCAGAGGCTGTGGATGTAGTGGCAGAACACATTAACCAGGTCAAGGGCTTGGAAGGTGTGCACTGGCTTTTGTTTTACACCTGATCATTATATGTATCTTTAACATCCATCAGTGACAGTACATGGAGGATCAAACTGAAGCCAGAATATCCACAGCAGTTGAAATAAGTCTGAACTCTGGATCTTCGTTAACACATGAAGACCCAATACAGTTCTATTTTATCATTCTTAATTGATTTATCACCATTTATTATAAGGTTATCTTTCTGTATTGTTATTTTTTATGTGTGTGTAAATCATGTGTTTTCTTATTTAATTTTCTGATCATGTAGTTGTTCATAAAAGCTCAGGTTAAAGTTGTGTTCTGGGTCTTAAAGGGTTAATAGTCTAATGATGATATATGTACTCATAAATCAGTGGGAAACCCGGCACCTTTACTGAGCATATGGTAACTCCATACAGCTGCTGCTGTTTTACTGAGTACAATAAAGTACAGTGAAATTTGGAGTATTTATGTAATGGATTATTTTACGTTTAACCCGTAAAGACCCAAACAAAAAACCAAAACCATCCACTGATATGAACTGTTTAATACCTGTTGATCCAATAATTCTATCAATACATGTAAATAATGGGTGTAAAATACAGTTTTTCATCTTTCCATGGTCTTCAGATATGACCCATTTAGATGTTCAGAGGCTGTGTCGTTACCATAGAAACACAGTCATCTTCTCCAAAATTGATTCACCAGTAAAACCAATGGAGTTGGATCAATGACAGTGGATGAAAATGCTTGTTTTATGTTAAATTAATGATATATTTTGTTGAAAAAGTGACTTTTTTCCCTTCAGGTTTCTCTGTTTCTAGTATAATTCCAAACTATTTTTTTTTTAATGTTTTTAACGTTTAACCTTTCCCAAGTGATCTATCACTATTTATTTTAATATTATCCTCAATCCTTAAAATCATCTATTTTCATATATTTAATTAAGGATTGTGTAGCTGTTCATTGATGCTCTGAGTAAATTCAAAGGTTATGTAAAAACACACAACACTTTTTTCTGGAAAATCTATCATTAACTTAAAATAAAAAAAAGTTTTTCCATCCACAGTCATTGATCCAACTCCACGGGTTTTACTGGTGAATCAATTTTGTAGAAGATGACGAAGTTTCCATGGTAACTACGGAGCCTCTGAACGTCCAAATGGGTCGTATCTGATGACCATGAAAAGACGACAAACTGTATTTTACTTGAATTCTATAAATGTATTGACTGGATTAATGGCTCAGAAGTTATTACATTAGTCGAAGCTTTTAGTGTCTGGCAGCTCTTTAAGTCTTTGAAAGTTAATATTAAAGCATCAGTCTGTTTGAAGCACTTTATATCCAGTTTTATATAAATGGATGTCATTTCCAGTATTTATTTATTTATTTTTTTTGCATTTTCAATCTTATCTGTGATTGATCTTTAACATCCATCTGAGACACTTAATGCAGGATGATGTCTAAAGCAGACCGTTCACAGCAGTTGAAATGAGTCTAAACTCTGCATCTTCTTTAAAACTGAAGATGCTGACGTGACCCGGGACAAAGTGGTGTGTGTCTGCCAGGCTCTGTTGGACTGTGGAGTGTTTGAGGCTGTGGGAACCAAAGTGTTCGGGAAAAACAAGAAGCAGGTGGTGTTTCAGGACAGCAGAAGTGCCCTTTACAGGTTGGACGTTCATCGGACACTGCACTGCGGTTTTACAGACCTCACGTTCCCTTATAACGTCATGATATGAATGATTTTCTTCCAGTTTTCCGTTGTTTACTGTGCGTTCCATTCTCCACAGGTTTGTAGGCAGACATACTCCTTCTGTTGATGAGCTGGAGACAGGTGAACTAATGGACGGGATCCAAAAGTTCTTCTTCAGTGGTCCTGTAAACGGGTAGGAAAATTAACCCTTAAAAACTGTTCATTCATTTCTTCAGCCTTCACAGTTTGTTTCAGGTCAAATTTAACCCATATGAAGAATTCCCTCATAATAAGTGTTTATACCAAATGTTGAACTACAGATTTATTTAGAATGTCTAAATAGAGTATCCAAAACTGCTTATTTATTCATAAATACATAAAAAAAAAGTCATCATAAAAATCAGTGATGGAATGTAACTAAGTATTTTTACTTTGTTACTGTACTTAAGTAGCTTTGTTTTGTATTTGTACTTCAGTAAAAATAATAATGCATACTTTTACTTTTACTTCACTACATTCTGTGGCAGTTATCTGTACTTTCTACTCCTTACATTTCAGAAATCGATGTCGTTACTTTTTACATTATATTAACATTTTTTCGTCTTTTTTTAAAAATTATTTTCATCTAAATCTTACATGAAAAATCACACACACAATATTGACACCAATCTGTTCAATCCACATAATCTAGTT
>JAPSES010000249.1:15935636-15946335 GCA_029822895.1 Maxillicosta whitleyi
CATGTTATATGTACTGTAAGTTGTTGCTGATTCACTGTGTAGATGTGTTGCAATGTGGAAGTTGGACACTGGTGATGTGTTTGTTAAAGGTGTTGGTTTGGGTCTTTTCCAAAGTAAACATGTCACAGTGTGGGATTTTTTATTACGTTTTTCTGTTTAGACTCTTAGTTTGTTCAGTGCTTTCATTTTAATTGTTAGTGTACAAGTAGCTGTGCTTTTAGTTTTATTTTGATATATTTTATTACTTTTAGTTTCATTGTTATTAGTGTTTTTCAGGTATTATGAGGAAAGTCACGATGTGTGGGTTCAGGTATGATTAACAGAACCATGGTTTTAAGGCCATGTGTTATAGAAAAGCATTTGATTCTTGAGCTATTAATACAGGGGCAACAATGGAAAAAAAAGGGAGACTTTGCATGTGAAAAAAGTAAGTTTTGGTCATTAATAGATGTCTTGTTTTTGTTGTCATTCCACTAAGGTTCGTCTTATCTGCTAATAATAGAAGCAGTACTAATGATAATAATCTGAGATGCTTCTGACACCTTATTTTTATTCAAGTCAATAAGATTATAATTTCTCTGCTAGTTTTAGTCTCTTGTTTTTCTTTACAGAATTTCCAAAACAACTATTTAATTTTTTGATCACACGACTGGCTCATTTCACTGACTCTTTGACTAGCAAGTTTCAGCAAGTAAGTTGATCGGGCTGGTTAAACTATTGCAAAGTCTTCAAACATTGTGCAATCCGCGACGAACACTGCAATACCGGGTACGTCTGCTGCTTTTGCAGGGCACACACCCTCCATTCCACCTTAGGCAACTCACAAGGTCTTCTCTGTTATTTGAGCTGCAATTTCTCAAACTTTAACTCGTTTGAGACTAATTTTTGTACAGGAGAGCCCCAGGACATGAGAATTCCACTGCAGGTCTGGGTGTGTGAGTTTTGACGAAAGCAAGCGTCTCGCCAAGCGCCCTCCCCTCTCGCAGACGAGGACTGTTGGGCTATAGTTGTTGCATAACATAAAGGCTTTGCTCTGCTGTTGACCTGGTTAGGTGTGTATGTGCTCGTGTGTTCCCGTGTGTGTTTGTCTTTTGAGCAGCGTCTGCAGAGCTGAGATCATAGTGCAGAGAAAATGGGCTGGCACTGAATTTTAGGGAGGTCAGTCAGGACACAGAAGGCTAGGGGAAGAATGTGGTATGTGAAAAACCCGCATTTAGATCCAGGAAAAAACATGCAGACATTCCTGTGTGTGTCTGGGTGTGCTCGTATGTTGTACCCCTGTCCGTCCCACAGCTGCCAAGGCAGGATACTTCATGTACGTTACACAATGTCCTCCAACATGCTTCACTAAAACTCAGTTCATATGTGACAAAGAGCTTCTCTGAGTTGAGGAAATCTACATGTCAGGGCTCTAAATGTTACATTCCGGAGCTATAAAGCCACGCTGACCATGAATCTAAAGTTTAGTTGAGTGGTGTAACATCAGGCTGCAATTTGTAGATCATGTCGTACCCTTTACACGAGAGAGTGTGTTCGGATAAAAAGGGAGTTATTGTAGACATTGATGTCGTTTTTGTTTTGTTTTTTGTCTCAAATTTTTGTTTAATTTGTTTTGATTTTCTACTTTTTAGTTTAGTGCTTTTAAGTGTTGATAGAAACTGAAAAGGGAGAATTGAAAGAATCCATGAAATTATAGCGACTGTTCCACGTTGTGCAAAACCGTTTTATGAACCTTTGGATGCCTTAGTTTTTCAGCACATTTAGTTAACCCTCGTTCAAAGTAGACACTAAAAGGGCAGCCACACCTTCATCTTGGTCACCTTTTATCCTCTTCTACTTCCCTTTGTGTGTGCGGGGCAGGGTTTAGCTGTGACGGCAGCTGGTTACTCATTGATAGTTTACTTTTTGAGCTGTGCATTAGCGTTTGTTCGGAAAGGGAAGTATCTGTAACATAGGTTTGTTGGACAGAATTACTGCAATTGTTTGCAATGTGCTTATCTGTCTGGTTATGTAATTTGACACCGGAGGAACATGTATGATCTGTGTTGTCATATTTGTTTAGGGTTATCAGTAACGTGACAGTACACAGTGTCTCTTCATCTCTGTTTATGTTTTATAATGACTGTACCGTGTGGTTGCCATAGTGAAACTGTTAAAGAAATGCTGGCCTCGCCGCTTTGCATGCATGTGTTTTTTGTTTAACAGCAAATGGGGTTTTCCTTAGATTTTCCAGAGCAATAGGTTTCAACTGTGCTTCCAGTATGGCTTTGTTGAAAACTTTTGCCTTTCTACTCACACAGGAACCAAAAAAACTTGAAATAAGCTCCTGTTCTTGTAAATACTGGGTAATGGTGTCACTTCTGTGCAGGAGGATGTAGGCATCAGCTTGCAGCTCTGGGCTCAGGTGTTTTATAGTTCCACTTGCCTGAGGTTGGACTTTATTACTATTCCCGCAGCAAATGATCCCCTTAAATCCTGATTTGTGGCCTCTTGTATATTATACAGCACCATATACCCACTACTTTTTTTTTTTTTTTTTACCATGGATAATATTATGTCTGATGAAAAGGACATTTATTTAGACTTTGGCTTGTATCTTTGGCGGCATGAATGTGGCCAAGACACTCAGTCTCTGACTCACTGTGTGGTCTGTGGCCGAGGTGAAAAAACGGCTAATTGCAGGGTGGTTGGTTCAATCCCCACATCCTCCTGTTTGTATGGTCCAACGTCCTTGAGCAAATCTAGGTTATTTTTCCTCATGCGTTTTCATGAACCAGTGTTTCATGTAATATTCTCATGCGTTTTCTCCTTGTCTACGTAAAAAAATGAAACCAGTGCCGATTTCAAATTATGTATACTTTTTAGCCTTTGGTTGTGCTTCTTTTCTATTAGCTTTGGATGTATGCCACATGGCTACTGTCCAACAGGTGCTAGCTTCTCTCTATCAGCTGTTTCTATGTTTGTTTGTGTTATAAGGTGGTGTAACCAACTTGAATTAGCTGATTTTTAGCTGGAAGGCTCTAGCAGAAGCCGTTCAATGCTTGTCATGCTCTAATGTGTTGTTGCCATGGCAGCATGACACAGCAGGGCCCGGTGAGGTGATGGTTCTGTCCTGCGGGGGCCGGTGACGTAAAACCACCTCCCACAATGAAAATGGAGCACTGGGCTATGTGAATAATTCAGCTAAGCAGATCAGGTGGAAGGAAAGGCGGCTCTCATCTCAGTGCTGCTTACAGATGTGGGCAGCTTGTGTTCAGCCTCCTTCATCTATCCATCGGTGTGATTTCTTTGTGGCACAGGTGTCGTTTTTCACTCGCATCAAATCACGTCACTCCTTCATAGGATTATAATGTCCACCTATTTGTTTTGGGGTGTTCAGGTGTTTGTTTGGAAGGTACAAGGTCAGCTCCTGTGTAGCCTCCTATCATGTGGCCTTTGGCGGCCTTTCAAATAAGCAGGAATATGTTGACCTTAGTCAGTCCGACCCATCCGTTTCAACAGAAGAGAAGAGAAATCATTTTGATGCAACCGTGGGACTTTCTTGTTGGATTGCCCAAAAGCTTATGAAGGGAAATGAAAAAGCAGAAAGACACGCAGCAACACGCAATTCCAGTTTTGACCCCTATTTTTAATTTTCAGAAAAGCACAATCTCACGTCCGGCCAATATGGTTTCTTTTCATTTTGGAGTGCTAGAAAAGTGCAATTTTCACAAGGCCATGTGTTTTTTATGTTTTATTTTTAATTTGATAAACAGTGGATCTGCATTCACTGCTATAGTATTGTATTTAATAAAAGTTTGAGAGACTTTTAAGTGGTTTGTACAGTTTATTTGTGGTGCCAACACACCCTCAAAATGAGGCACATTGTTAAACAAACTACTAAAGGATACTATGTAAATAAGGCGTTCCACTACAAATATTTTAATTGACAAGGACAACATTTGAACAATATGTATGGCTGTATCAGTTCACGTTGTTCCACTTAAAAATCTGGCACCGTTCCTGCACAAGTTGTACCTGTCTTGACAGTGAACTCGATTATATTTTGGCTCAGGATCTGCTTTCCATCACACAGATTGCATCATTCAATTAATAACAGTTCCAAACTTTCTTCACTCTACTTTTCCCCATTAGTCACTCCAAATGGGCTAAGCACCAGTGTAATGTAGTATTTTACACAGAACACTGCATGGGTCGTACACTGAAGTATATTCATACATTTTCATCAATTAATATAAGGTTCAGTTTGGACCAACTGTGTTTAGAGCGTTCACTTTAACCACCAGGAAACTGTTACATGACTTGATGGAAAGGAAATGTAAATGTAATGGTGGTATTTGTCTTTTTTTTTTTGTCTCTTTCAATATAAATGTACACAGTATAATGTTCCTGCCATGTGTCCAAGTTCCCCACCCCTGTTTTCCGGGATCATAACGGAGCAGGAGTGTAATAGTGGTCCTACAAAAACTTTTACTTCACCACAGTAACATTAGACATGACTTCAAATCTTAAAGGAGGGATATTTTGCTCTTTTTAAAATAGAATTATGGATTTTCAAACATTCCCCTGTGGTCTACATCAACTGTAAACGCTCTTCTCGGGTCTGAATTCTTAATTAGTTCAGCTCCACAGGTCCGTCTTCAACAAACAAACTGAACATTTTAGGTAATTGGCTTAAAGTTTGGAGACATTTTCAGTTTTTAATTACAACAACAGTTATGTCGTACACAGAGAAATGTTTGTCGGATATCTGGACCTGATATGTGCAAATGTCCAGACGTAACTAATTATAGACAGAACAAATTAAGCAGGAATTAAAACAGGTTGTAGAAATCCACTGGATTTTTGCTACAATGAATATAAAGTTAACTTAGCAACACCTTTTTTAACTGTTAGGGTCCAAGTACGCAAATGAAAGTACCAAAGACAGATGAGAGTGGCTTTAGATAATAATGATGCCTTTTTAAAGAGAAACTGTGTGATTGAAGGATTTACTAAGGGGTAATATGTAAACTTTGGCGTTTTTCTGCTGTGCGTTTGAGTGCTGCGTGTGTGTGTTCAATCATGCAACCCGATTCGCCGTTTCACACTTTAAGCTTTACTAAAGTAGTGGGATGTGTTTGATATGTGATCATCACGGATCAGCTTTATCTGCCGGTGTTGAAGTACTGGGTTCACATATCCCGTATCCAGTCCGTTGTTTTAACATCACGCAGGATTAAAATAAAAGCTTTTCCGTTCTGTATGAGCGTACCTATGTATTCTCTTCACACAGCAGCAGTGCGTTGCCACTGTGTTTGTTCTTGTCGTAAATACTGCTCTCTTGTGTGACTAGTTAGTTCTGGAACCTGGTCTGGCTGCCAAACACCTGTGGGTGTGTGTGTGTGTGCGTGGGTGTGTTATACGTGTGTTATGTGATGAGCTGTTACAGATCTGGAAAGCTGGGGCCGGTGCTGAAGCTTTTATTACTGGCAGTATAGTGGGGAGCAACAACACACAGTCCTCTAGGTTTATTTGTCTGTGTCCCCTTTAATCCCCTTAACCCCAACACTGTATGTCTCTGCAAGTTGGTTTATTTTAGCTATAGGCCGCTAACCTACAGCTTCTTCATGACTGAATTCAGAGTTTCCAGCGTGGTGTTTAATTTAATTGCGTTGATTTAGTTACAGACCAGAACTTATCGAGTCTCTTTAAGTAATTGACCTCAATAAACCCGGTCAAGCTTCCTATAGAACATTTTGTTCCTTTTTCCGTTTGCACTACTAACTTGGACTTTTAAGCGAGTACCCAAAGCACAATTGGCATTGACTTCTCTATTTCTGTTTCCCCTTCTTAAAAGTCAGCAGATGGGCTTTTACAGTTTTATTTATTTGAGCTGGATGTCAGTTTAAGCTGCAGTGGAATTTTGCTCTGTGCTGTGAGTTAATAAAAACTATAAGTTTAAGTAAGAAAAGAAAAACAGTCTGTACAGTTGTGTAGTTTGACACTGGGTCCAACAGTAATATTTTGGCTCAATTGCCTGTGACAGATAAACTCAGAAGATTCATGGGCCAAAAATATTTACTGTCCATGATAAAAATGCATCATTCATGATCTGAAAATGACCTCATATCGTCAGTATGCCTCTTCATCTTTTAATATATATTTTTTTAGAAACTGTTATAAATATATAACGTAAGATTTACTTTTGAACTTGGTTGGGAAAAACACTGAGGGTATTATGGTTAATTCATCACTTGCAAAGCAAAACAGCCATGAGCAGCTGTTGTCAAAATCTATGTCCACACTGGAAACATCTATTAGTCGACTGGAGTTTAGTTACTAAGCACATTCATGGTGTGTGTCTGCGGGGAAGGGATTGACCTACAGTCCAATACTGACCCAAACTGCTGGATCAGGTATCAGTGACGTTGGGGCCAATCTGTTCAGTTAATTTCTGACTTTTTTCCTTGTTTACATCTACGTTTACATACTAAATAATTGAATAGCAGTGCACTATAGATCTGTGCCTGTTCCTTTATCTACTTGGTGCCATGGGGTCAAAACAAAGATGTCTCTTCTATTCCAGTTGGACATCTTCAAAGTCCTTATCTGGGTGTTAGGTTTGCAGAAGCAGCTGAAGTTAGCAAGAACAAAGTCACTTCTACTCTATCAAACAAACTGCTGTCAATCACACAACCACTACTGAAATACTGGGTTTATGTTTGTGTGTTTTGCAGTCACTGTCTAAAGTTTTGGTAATGATACAGATTTTGTTTTTGAAAGCTCTGTTGTTTCCATGTTTGGTGTTAATTTTGGTCCCTGGTTTGTCACTTCAGTTTATGCTACGCTTGCTTTGCTTTATAAACGAAGCTGGGTTTAAACTGTGAATGTATTTTAACAGTTTATCTTTGCTGCAGAAATTTCACTTTTTGCCCAAATTGTTTGTGATCTAAAGCAGTTGTCCTTATTTGTCTCTGTGCAAATCCAACTCTGTTTGCCCTGTTTAAGACGCACTGGAAATTTGGAAAATCACAGATAGCATCTTAGTGCCAGCTTTGCCGATTTGTTTTGTCTTGAAACAGAAATGTTTGAGGAAGTCTCTCACCATGGCCCTTTCTTGTATTGCATAACTTGACTTCTCCTCGAAGGAGCAATAGGAAATTGCAAAGTGTCATTTCCTCCTCCAGTTCACCGACAGCAGTGGCGGTGCTGTAGAAGTGATGGGCTTCACATCTGCAACTGTCTGTTTGTACACACGAACATGTACACATGAACAGTCACAAAGTCTCACATTTGCAGATGTAGAATAATGAGCAATGGCCTCATTTATCGCCTTGTAATACTGTTACATTATGGTCTTGCGTCCGGTTGTTGCTTGGCAACAGTCTTTTCCCCTGTGGTCGTCACAGCAGTGGTTGCTATTTGCAGCACTGTTGCTCAGCTGCTGTGTCCAGGCCTAATAGCCTGTTGTTTTTCTACGCTGGCTCACACTACAGCTTCAAGATTACTAGTCCCATTTGAATTGCGTAAGTGGCAAAGTCCATTTGTTGGTAGAGATTTAGAAATTTGTTGCATTAACACAGCACACACGTCATAAGGGTGTAATGTTCAATTTGAAATGCAACCTGTTTTTAAACAGACTACTTTCTTGCACAGTTTTGTCCCTTTTGCTAAGGTCACTGAAGCCTCGCTTTTTTTTCCCACTTTCATCCTGTGGGAAGCATCAGATAAAAATGAAAGTCTGTGTGCTGTCAGCATGAATTATAATATTGTGCTGATCAAGTCGCATGTTTTGTTTGGAAGTATTCAGATGCTAAAAGTAGAAAGTACTAGTGCTACACAGTGAAAATGATCCACTACAAGTGAAAGATCTGCAGTAAAAACTTTACTTGGGTAAATATTATTCTTAGCCAATGAGTTATGTGGTTGACCCATGAGAGCAACACATTTTATTATCAACATCACAAACATTCACAATAAATTTACTGAGAGAGAGTCATGAATGCCAATGTGAGAAGTGACTAAAGCGGTCATACTTGAAGTGCAATGAAAGGAAATATAATAATATAAAATAACTTATTACATTATTGTAATTGCCTCTGAGACAAGTGTGTGCAAAGTTACATAAAATGCAAATACGAAGACCTTAAATTCATACTGATCTCTGTACTAGTGTAAAAGCTGTCCTTTTATTCTCTGCTCAGTGCCATTTCTCTAAACATACTTGCACATTAATATAACACTGTTGAAAAATTTAACACTTCTTTTTTCCTCACTTTATTGGAATCCTTTTTTCGATGCTAGATTTAGCACTAAACTCCTTATTGTTTAGGGGCCACCTCCTCCAGTATTGTTAATGTGTGAAGCAGTTAGAGTCATAGCCCTATCATGTCATCCCAAATACTGATGTTGTCATGAACGTACACATAAAGCTGTGACACCTTTGCCGTTAAGTCCTTCTTTTGGGCCATTCTTCATCGGTTCAAACCCTACTTGTCCTTCTGGTCTTTTCAGCCACGACGGTGTGACTGGTTTTTGATTATACATTGTGACCGACTCCCACATATATAACCTTTTCTGCCCCTCTTATCCTTGTTTTTCTTTGTAGGGCTCCAGAGATTATTTTGGGCCTGCCATTTTGCGAGGCCATCGACATGTGGTCACTGGGCTGTGTGATAGCTGAGCTTTTCTTGGGCTGGCCCCTCTACCCCGGAGCGCTGGAGTACGACCAGGTAACATTCCTCACTCACACATACAAGACTTACAAGCTACTGAATAACGCACACTCCAGTCCTCTGCCGGTGAGGGAGGGTGCGCAGAGACAGACAAAATAAACCAGAAGAAACATTTTTCAGTTACTCCCAGATTTATATTTTTGATGTTTCTAATTCTCAGGTCTCGGTTTTCCCACTGGCCAAAAACTCAACAGTGCATGCGTTCTATAGCCCAACCTGTGTTTGTTGTTGCTGCCTGATCTCTCTCTTTTGCCGTACGACTGAGGTCCAGCAAATCCAGCATGAAATCCACCTAATACTAATCTGGCCTGAGTGAATCAGGAAATTGTTCTTGGCAACGTGTGATTATCTTCCCACAGGGTTGTGTGGTCTAAACTACGCAACTGGGACTCTTAAATGGAGTCCCCTGGAAAGGGAGAGGGAGCATGGGAAAAGGCCCACATCACATTCACAGCTGAGCACAGGATTACTTATGTTTGACTGTAGAAAACTCAGTAGACATCACAACCAGGCCGGCACTTTTTTTTTTTTTTTTTTTACAGTGTATGAATTTTAGTAGTGTAAAAAAAAAAAAAAAAGGTTGAGCATTGTGATTTTGATACTTAAGAAGCAGATTTCAATTCTCAGAGACGTGCAAAGATTTATTGTGAGTAGTCTTCTAGAATTACACGGCTTAGGGGCACCAGAGAAAACAAATGTGGAGGGCATCAAACCTAATTAAAATCATTTTTTCCAGAGCCAGTGACTTATGGGCCTCCAGTTTACATCAACGAAATCTGTTTTATAGCCGTCTGGATGTCTTTGATGCATTTGGAAGTTTTCGTACACCCAGAACATTTTCTAGCAGGACTTCCAGACTCGACAACCACACAACAAAGTCCTTTAGAAAATGTCAGAAACCGAACAGGACCTAAGTCATCAGAAAGCCAGACTTAATCTTTGAGACAACAGTGTTGTAATGTATCTTCAACCAATGTAAATTGAGAAGACAGGAAGTATCATAAGGACACTGATTGTGTTGGTAATCCTAAGCTGTCCTGTAACGTCAGGTATCAGAGACTGAGAGACTGTGACCAGTTCACCTGGTGTACAGAGCTTAAGTCTGAGCTGGGCTTTTGTCAACACAGCGGAGAAGAGACAGAAAAGTGGCACTTAAATGGACACTACTCTGACGCTGTTCCCTTTACCCACTACTGTCCACTAACATTACCTCAGGCCATCAGGAATACACAGTTTTAGTCATAACATTTCACGACTATAGGTAAGGCAAATTTATTTGTATAGCACAATGCTCACACAGAGCAATTCAGTGTTTTACAAAAAAAATGGAAGACATGTTAAAAACGCACAATTACAATTAAAATATACTCAATAAAAGATTGATTAATAATCTATAGAATGAACTTAATTTTATGAAGGACTGCAATGTAAAGGGGACAGACTTAGGAGGATGTAAGATGATATAAATGTAGATATGGGTCAAAAATAAACTGTCTGTGCTGTGATGTCATAGATTCGAACCAGCAGAGTTACTGTGTAAAACCATGCAAAATGAAAGTCACCACCGTTTGTGTTTTTTTTTTTTTTTTAGTTTGTCTACATGTTTGAGTAGAAATAAAAAATACATGTCTCAAAAGGAGTAATCTGTGCATTGTCCTGACACCCAAACATAGACCAAAAAAAAAACCCCCTCAATATTCCACAGTGGTTGCAATTGCATGATTGATCAAATACAGCCCTAATTAGGAATGAGTAGCCTTAAGATTTTATTCATACTAAAAGTCAATATAGTGCTTTAACATATTTTTATTGGTCTTATTTCAAGTGTGTTCCATCAATCAGTATTCAACATATGGCCCCGCCTAGGGTTTCCGCCACATTCATTTCACTGCGGCGGGCCGCCGTACCTTCGTTGTTTGCCGCCACACCTCGTAAAAAATCGGAGCCCTGTGTTATTGTGTAATTTGTCACATCAAAGCATT
>JAPSES010000249.1:15949800-15967399 GCA_029822895.1 Maxillicosta whitleyi
TGTAATTGTGTTATATTGTGATATCAATTGTGCGGTATATATTATTGGTCGGGGCCCCCAGGGGGTCTCCATGGTTGCCAGGGTCCTGCCACCGCACCTTCAAGGAAATCCTGGGGGAAACCCTGGCCCCGCCCCTCAAAAAGTCTTATGAATCTGAAAAGTCCTACCTCCCTGGTAGGTACTTTTTTTCAGGGAAAGTTTGGAGCTCTAGGATTTTTTTTTTTTTTTTTTACACAAATAAGTTCATTGGAAACCTTTTTTTCAAAATCCCAAGTAAATGATAAAAGTTCTTGCGGTGGAAAATGCGTTATTAGCTACTTCCTGTCCCAAGTTTTCTTATGTTTGACTGAGACTCAAATGGCTGGGGATTACAACAGCCTCTGACAAAGTAACGTTAATTTTACAGTAAATTCACATGAATTACCACAACAGCAGAATTTGATACCGAAACCTATCTTATTGCATGTTTTTCATTTTGTACATAACTATCATGACAGAATATATTGAATAGTAACTCCTGCTCTCACAACATATAAATGGATACAAAAGTGTGGAAAGAAAGCTGGTGCAACAGTGTGTTTGGCTTTGACAATGTGAGAAGTAATGATCATTGGCCTTTTATCACAAGTTGAGAAATTTCTCCACTAAGCACAGACATTTGGTCCAAATAAGGTGTTGTAATGGTCTAGTGTTTAACAAAGCCCCCCGTCCTAGTACATGCCCACACCAAATGTTCTATTCTATTCGTTTTGGAAAATCGAAGTGTGTTTGGGTGGACCGTAGTGTGTGTGTGTCTTTTGGAGGTTATTTTTGGCCTTCATCAGTCAGATATGGCGACTGATAGGGCTTCGCTGATCCCTGACTCTGTTGTACCAATGGGCCATGCCAGGACGCACACACGCACAGCGAGCCCCCAAAAGCATGCTGCGCTATGCCAAGGCTCGTCGCAGTTCCACTCTACACAGCAAAATGTATTTATAAACATAAGCCTGATGGTAGACATGTACAGTGGTGGCCGTTCAGTGCACCATCAGCAGGTTCTTAGTCCAGTGCCCTCTGGCCTGTCACTGTGTTTGTTCTGGGCTGTAGTGCACGTGCATACATGGACTCACACACACACACACACACACACACACTCAGTCTGTATCATTTTAGCATTTCCCATTGGTCAGGAAATTGCTCCATAATATCTTGGTATTTTGAAGACTGGGCGGAGGAGTTTCGGGAGAAGTCGGCTCTTATCTTGTAAATGTGCTAGGAGTAAACCAAAATATGTTTTAGAACTCGCTAATCACACAGTGCTGGAGACGTCTCTTTAGGTTGTTTTTTTTAAAAACAATTACAGGCTGGAAAACAGACAGAATAACAAAACACAACAAATGAATCGGCAAGACAGGAGAATTAATGTTCCTTGGCCACAGACGCAGCTGAAGACGCCCTTGATGCAAGTTAGTTTAAACAGAGGCATGTTTGCAAACGTGGGCTAAAACACTCAACTGCAGCCAACTCCTGCTCATACTTATTAATAATTCAGGGTTTGCGCAGATGCTTGATAATCCTCGAAAATGCATGAATTTCAATGTTGTGTGCTTGAATTTCAGTTGAAGTGTTTGTGATTGGAAATGTGATTTACTTATTTATTTTTAATATGAACTCAAGCCAAAGCTGCTTACAGAGAGGCGATACGTTTAGAAAAATAGAACTTGATGTCAAAATAGAAAATTACCAGGTGGTCTTACGGCGACTCCAGGTCATTTTTGATGTAACGGTGTATTCTAGTGGACCAAAATTTGTAAACAGAAACACACGAAATGAACTGCGCTGGCATTGGACAGAAAAGTTAGGGGTGGGGTAAATCATAGACGGTGGGTGTTGATGAAAACAAACATGGACGTCGTACTTGCAGTAGGACCATCATGTCAACGAGACATTCCATCTCCTCATTGTTACACGACTGTTCGTGGCTCACAGCTGCTATTCGCTCTGGATACTCATGCAGCTCGGCTACTTCCAGTTTTATTGATTACCCACAATGCCACGTGGCCACGGTGGCTCGTCAAGCACAAAACGGCACATGGTTCCTTGGTTTACTGCAGATGTTTAATTTCTCAGACGGGGGCAGTTGTTTGTTTACCTGCTTTACTAGTTTCAGCTGCTTCCTTAGTTCCTTGGTTTGTTCAGCTCGAGGCAGGTTATATTCACACCAGAACCGAACCAGCCCAGACTCTGTTTGGAAATGGACCTGTTTGTTTGGGTAGAATCAGAGTTCGCATGTTTATATTCATACCAAAAAGAAAGTCTGGACTTTGGGGGAAACAAACTCTGGTCCGTTTTAAACAGACTAAACTAAGTAGGTCTGAATACGTCCTGGATCTTTGGCTTGGAATAACTGTGTCTTAAGACTGCGAAAAGAAAGTGTCCTCCCCTTTTTTTGGGATAAAAGTTTGCGTTCCCCTTTGATTTCTAAACTTTTTGCTATTATAAAACAATTTTAATTGTTTATACTATAATACAACATACATCATTGTGATAAAAAGTGAAAATAATAATTATGAGTGCATGTGATCTTCTAGATATGTATGTTATTCCAGTGATAAAGAAAAAAATTCAAATTGACCTTGGAAAAATATGTACATACTCTAATAATTACTATTGTATGTATATATATATATATATATATATTTATTTATTTATTTTAACCTGTTCAGCAATTTTGCCTCTAGTATGTGTGTACTGGGTGCCATGTGTTGCTTGACGGTTTTAATCCAAGAGGATGTTGACCCTTAGATTGGTTGGATTTTACTGGTGTAGGTAGGTTACCTGATGGGAGAGCAGGACAGGGGTAATACACAAACAACTATTGAACTGAAACAAAAACAGCAGCAGAAGAACACTGTGACTTTAGAGAAAAAAATTACTCAAAGGCAGAAACCTGAAGGTGATGACAGGCACGTGTAGGTGTGTGTGTCCGCACGCACATGCCAAAAAAACAACCCACTAATGTTAGTTTATTTATCAGACATCTTTTACAGCACAAGGCTGAAAAGTGCCTCATATCTATGATACAAATTCCCACAGTATTTATTCAAATACGCAAAGGCACTTAGTCAGACATGCGTAAACAGAGACTAACCTTTAGAGATTGATTTGTTTACTTCATCTACAAACACAAAAGCTCATCTTATACAGTCACTGCCTGAAATCCTACATTTTGTTGGAATGATTCACTGATGTGACTGAGCTTGTTTGCAAAGTTTTCTGTGAAATCCATGACGCGTTCTGCAGTCGACTGTTAAAGTTAAAGTAAAGTTCAAGAGCTACCGTACATGTTGACTATTTCAGTGGGGTTGTCACTGCAAATATATAGAGTTTGCGGGGGGGTGGGGGGTAAATACGTGCTTCATTTTCCTTGAACCTGTGGAGTGTCAGCTGTACGAGCTTTGGCAGAGCAGTAAAGGTTGAAGTGCAGCATCGTAAAGTCCTGTATTGGATAACAAGCAACCTCTATACGACCTGATGGATCCAATCCAACATGTGGGACCTGACATGGGTTTATGTTATGAACATAATGTATCTAACATGTGTGTTTAAAATCTCTTATGTAATAGTCCATAGTCGTCCATGTTTTAGATTTAGTATCATAGACTGTATTAAAGCCTCACTAAAGGGGTTTTATTATTTTTTTAGGCAATTTGCAAACTTAAAAAAAAACAAAAGCTTTTATTTTAAACTTTTTCTGCATAAACATATAATACAAAAAATGTCAGACCGGATACTATTACTGTATTAACATCTTTTATTGCCTAATGTGACCCACAGTGATGCCATAACCTACATCTGAGAATGGACCTTCCACATCACTGCACTGCACTCATACAGGATTTTACTAAATTACCTTCCAACTAATGATCCGCTGACGTAAAGCTCAAATTGATTATGGTCAGAGTACATTAGTAGAAATTAATCCGGTACATTTACTACTTGAGAAAAATCTAATTCTGCTAAATTTCATTATCTTGTGTTGTAAATCATTTTCTCTCTCCTTCTGTCTTTTTTTTTCACGTTTTCCCACGGTTCCTCACACTGCCTCGTCCCGCCACAATTTCTTGCCTAATTCGTTCCTGTTCTGCCCCCCTCCCTCCCTCTCCTTTCCTGTTCCTTGTTTCCCGTTTCCTCCTCTCTCCTACATCCTAGATCCGGTACATCTCTCAGACTCAGGGCCTGCCCGGTGAGCAGTTACTCAACAAGGGGACCAAGACGACTCGCTTCTTTTCTAAGGAGTCAGACTCACCTTACGCTTCATGGAGACTAAAGGTACCTGCCCACAAAGGAGACAAATCTACACAAATGCTCTTCATTTTAGACCACCGCATACTAGGAGCACGGGGAATAAACTACATAAAAATGCAAACTACTTGCATGCAAATATCTCGCTCCCAATGTACTCGTATAGTTGTGGTGATGCAAATATTTGTCATGTTCAGAACTGATATACTTTGTGCAGTGCAGCTAAAAACTGCAAACTTTGCCTTTTTATATTGGATTCATATGGTAACTTTAGCTAACACCATCCCAGCTGTCCTTTTAGTAAAATTCTTGTCTTTAGAATTTTGTATACTTTACCATATAATACAGATGGAACCCATGTCCATTCTGCTGCACAGAATTGGTTGATACCTTTTATCTGTAGTACAAAAGCACAGGAAAATCTTATTTTATCAAAAAATAAAAATCTTTTTTGCCACTTAATGTTCTATGCAAGGCTTTCATAGTTATCACATGATGACCTAATATGATTATTTGAAGTGGACATTAAAATATCTGGGTGAAACCATCAGATATTGTCATATTTCTGTCACTGTTTGCACTTGGTTTTTCATTGTTTAAGATCTAGTCTTTATCTAGACGTGAAGTTTTACTTGGTATGTGTTTTTACTGTTGCTCTCTTTAATCAGCGTTGCATTTTTACAGTAATTGTATTTTAGTCTGGTCGCCAGTAAATGGCTCCTCATTGGTGACCTTATTAATATGTGTAAACTATTGTTGGACTAATACTTGTGAAGCAAAAGAGGGAAAAAAGCAATTAAATGTTGAGTTGTAAATATTTGTATAACAATTATCAAATGAGGTTTTGTTAGCATGACTTCTGTAGAATTCTGTAAAAAAAAAAAAAAAAAAAAAGAAGGAAAATACTCATCCATCATCTGTCAATTAATATTTCTAAAAAGCTTTGTACAAACACCCACATGCAGAAGCTGGTTATTAAGCAAGAGAACACAAAGTACACATCTTTGTGTCAACTGATCATCTAAAATTTGCAACAGGAAACAGGTGTACAGGACAAAGCCAGCACATACTTAGGAAAACAGTAGGAAACATAAAAGCTGTGTTTAGACTGCCTGCTGAGCTGCTTACAAAATATATCTTGATAATGATGGATTAGATTTATATAGCGCTTTTCTATTTATGCATACTGAAAGTGTGTACATTAGACCCATTATTCATTCACTCTTTGGCTGTGAGTTTAATATTTTTCTCATCCCAGCCAATTATGTGCCAAACTCCCCAAGTCCTCCCAGTTCTCCTCATCTGTAACCCTAGACTTTTCATAATTCATGGTTTATACAAGACTCCATGGTAGCTTTTTCTGGGCACTTGCACACACGCTGAAATAAACCTCATGAATCATAAATGTACATACATACTGCAGTGTGGCTGACACTGACATTTTTTTTTTTTTTTTAATCTCCAGACGACAGAAGAGCACGAGAAGGAGACTGGACTGAAATCCAAAGAGGCCAGAAAGTACATCTTTAGCTGTTTGGACGACGTCGCACACGTGAGTCCAGCCAAAGTGAAAAACGAGTCCGCTAAGTAAGAGGAACACGTGTTGAATTAAAATGCATGTGCGGCTCTCATCTGTGCTGCTCTGGGTCTAGGTGAACCTGGTGCTGAGTCCTGACAACAGTGACATGCAGGCAGAAAAAGCCGACAGGCGGGAGTTTGTGTCTCTACTGAAGAGTATGCTGCTGATCGACGCCGAGGACCGGACCGTTCCCTCCACTGTGCTCAATCACCCCTTCCTCACCATGACTCATCTGCTGGACTACCCACACAGTAACCAGTAAGGCTGCGGCAACTGACACCAACACACCATGTGTCAGCGTACAATGTTTTTTTTTTTTACAGTATTTTTCATACCAAAGGGTTCGTACGGGTGCTTGAAATCCTTGAAAATGCTTTGATTTCAATGCGCTTTCAACGTTTGGGGAAAAAAAAAAAAAAAACAACGCTTGAATTTTAGTTTTAACTCATAAAAGGTCAAAACATCCACCATCAACCAAAAGCCTCCCAAGTGAGCTCGACCGTTTACCCGTTGGTCCACTAATCCCATCAATACATGTAAATAATTGATGTAAAATGCAGTTTTTTCACGGTCGTCGTGTGGATGCTTAGATTCGCCTTAGTTACCATGGAAACACTGTCATCTTCTACAACACTGATTCCCCAGTAAAACCTTTGGAGTTTGATCAACCACAGTGGATGGACACACTGGGTTTACGTTCTGTTAATGAGAGATTTGACTGAAAAAGTTGTGTTTTCTTCATTTTTTTTTTTTTTTTAATAATCTTTCAATTAACTTGGAGCTTTAATGAATACCTACATGATCAGTGAATTAAATATAGGAAAATACCATTATTTTTTTATTGAAGAAATGCAAAATAAAGAGGATAATATTAAAATAAATGGTGATAAATCACTTAAGAAAGGGTAAATATAGAGAAAAATTAATTAGCAAACTGCTACAAAAATAGGCTTTAAAGTGCTTGCAGTTATAACCAAAGCTACGTACAGAGACGGGACACATTTGGAAAATAATATGTCAAAAAATGAAATTGTTCTCAGGTCGACTCCAGGTAGATTTTTATCTTAATCTTTGGTTGAAGTGCGTATGAAGTACACAGTGGCTTCACTTTTTGGGTAAAACTCTTTACGTTCTGCTTTAAGTTCTAAACTTTTTGATGTTATAAAACATAATTTTAGTTGTTTATAGCATAATACAATGTAAATTATTGTGATAAAAAGATGAAAAAAAAATAATCTTCAGTATATGTTTTCCAATGGATATGTATTTAACCCCAGCAATAAGATATTGTGCTGAAAAAATTGGAAAATGACCCTTAAAAGTGCTTGAATTTGACCTTGAAAAAAATAAATCTTCAGTATATGTTTTCCAATGGGTATGTATTTAACCCCAGCAATAAGATATTGTGCTGGAAAAATTGGAAAATGACCTTGAAAAATGTGTACGAACCCTGATACAATAATAATTCAGTTCATATTAAATACACTGTTGGTGACTACATTGCCAATTCTAAACTCTCCCGTTCTCTTCCAGTGTGCAGTCCTCTTTCCGTATCATGGACATGTGCCACAGTCGGCCCAGTAATGCAGTTTTTGATGCTCTGAACCAGAACACCATTCATTTCTCCAGACCTCCAGTTGCCCCCACTGCATCCTCCGGCCTTCATTTAGGCTACAGTAATATACCAGTCCACACTCAGGTGAGTTCAACACCAAATAAAACATACACAACAGTACATTAGGAGCGCCGGAGGGAACGTCATAAAAGAATTGAGTTTAAAACTATACATTCCAATGTCGTACAGAGTCACGAAAATTGCCAAAAATCTCTCAAATTCTAAAGTCATAACGTTTGCTACAAAACACAGAAGAAAAAAAAAAAAGGAAAATGTGATTTATCCTAAAGGGAAATAAAGAGTGAAAAGTTTCGTTGTGACATGATGGTACATGATTTGATAGTTTTTCTTAGGTTTGTGAAGGCCTTATATGTATGTTGTTGTGACTAGAAGTAAAATACTGGTATCTTACACACAGAAAAAAAAAAAGAATAAAAACACAACGGATTCGGATTAAAATTGTACATTTTCTGAGATCTGAGTGAGATCTGAGCAGGGCTTTTCTTTACCATCACATTAGATCCTGTGCTGTCAGAAAAAACTGAATTACTCAGAATTACAGTATATATTGTGTTGTTCTTGGAAATTTACGTCTTAAACTTTCAATTCTGAGGCTTTTGCTTCGAAGTATTACCCCCTTACCTTAATATATTGCTTATTTTGCTCCTTTGCAGTAGCCTTACATTTCATATTAATGCAAAGACTGATTATTTTTAGCTTTAACTTCACTTTCCCTCTTTGTACGAACATAGTGGTTACATTATGTGTTAAAGGTTACATCAGGGTGTGTTGTTTCTCTTGACAGACAGAACATACATTACATGAGTAGTGTTTAAATATGTCTAATCTTGTGTTATGTAATGTTTCCATGTTTCTGTACTGTTGACCTAATGTTGCCCTCTTCAGGTTATCGATAGCTATAGCATAACATCTACACACTTTTGTCTTCGTCTCACTTGGTTTTGCTCATTTGTAGTTTTGTATCAAGTGCTGTAATGTCTCTTTCTTCTTTTAGCTTGTTCTCCTTCACGACTTTCTTTCTCTAATCCTTTTGTATCTTTTCCGACGTAGGCTATAACCCAGTCTGCACCTTCAGTGTTGCATCCTGGGATAGCTCTAACAACTGCTAACGGCCAGTTTGGGTGCAGTGACTCGTTCCCGCCTGCCCTCCTCCTTTGTCCTCCCACCATGCAAGGTACAAGACATTTATATTATGTTACAACGGAATAGAAAAAAAGCTGTTTTATAGGATTTTACAGGGTTTTAAAAGTTTAAAATCCAGTAATCAGAAGTTATGCGTTCAGAAAGGTCTGTCTTAAATACAGTGTAGAAGTTTTTAAGGAAGATATTGGACTGTTAAAGGTGCATTAACTCCAGTCTTGCTCTTAACTGTGCTTTGGACACAGACTGAGCTGTGTTGTGTGTGAGCTAATGTTGCACCTTGACTCATTAAAACAGAAGCAGCTACTGTTCCAACTAACATTGTTTCTATTAATATTAATTTAATTTATTGAAATAAATAATGAATAAAAATGGAAATGATTCCTGAGTATTTTCCTCCCTAGTATGCATGCTAAAAGACATCTTCACTCACATTCACAATGTTCTTTAAAATGATCTGTAACTTGTTGAAACCAGCATAAATGTGTATATATATATATATATATATATATTTTTTAACATTGAACTAGCTTCACTGTTTTGTTCAAGTACATTCATGTAATATTTAACAGTACAACCAAGCTCTGTCATAACCAATACAACCTTCTATTGTTACTTTTTTCTTCAGGGAACCTTAACCAACCAGCAGGGTATTCTGTTCCCATGGTAACTCAGGCTCCTCCCATACAGCCCCTACCAGTGAGGCCCGGGGTAATAGCTCAGGTAAGACGCACTATGATGAAAATGTAGTAACCCACTGCATGTAGATTCAATGATTAAATGTTTATATTAAAAAAAATAAAAACACATGGAAAGACCTAGTTTTTTGGTTAGATTTTCATGTTGTTTTTATTGGATTCGAGGTTAAAAAAAAAAAAAAAGACAGTTATACAAGAAAAAGCAATAATTTTTGAATTTCCACATGACATACATGCAATACCCACCCTACAAAGTCTCAAGTAATGCATCCCAATCTGAGATTAAATAAATAAATAAACAAATAAAAGCAATAATAATAATAGATATGACAGTTATCAGGCATAAATAATTAACCAAAAAAAAGATAACAGAAACGCCTACTTTTTATGATGTACCTGAAAAACAAAAGGTGCTGTTGAAATATCAGCTGTAAAAGAAATGGGATATCGATTTATAAAATCAGGAATGTAGGACAACAGGTTAGAATCAGCTCGAGTACGTAGCATAAGCGGATCCTCTTCCTCTGACTGAGATTCTCAACTCGCACCATCCCTGTCTGCAGCAGGCCTGGTCTGGCCGAGGGCAGCAGCTACTGGTCCCAGCAGCCTGGCAGCAGATGACACCAGTGGGTCCTCCGCCCTCTCACCCTCCTCCACCACCCCCGTCCACCCTCACCAGCGACACCACAGCCGGCCCACAGAGGATCAGCGACTGGGGGTGAGTCACTTCAACTTAGAGACTTGGAAATTCCCCACCCTGGTAAAAACTCAAACCCAAATTCCTGTTCGCATAGATGGTATATAGGATTTCTGTAAAAAGCCTACATTTATATATACAGTTCTAGTAGTACTTCAGTAGCGCGTGTGTATTAATATTTTATTCTGATGCCTTTGCACAGTCCTACTTTTTAATACTCTGTGATATTTTTTATTTTATTTTTTTCTTATACAGTCCCTTTTGTACTAAGTGTTTTGCTGCTAAACTGATTTTCATTGTTCCTGTGACTATGATACTAGAAATCTATTCTTTTATTAAATATTATTATGAAAAAAATATATTGACCATGTTGTATCAAAATATCAAACAAAAGCACCATAGAATAAGTACGCATTAACACAAACTCTGCAGCCTAAAATATGTAGTCGCATGCCCAACCCGTATGTCTTGTTTACATCCCTATATCCAAAAAAAATGACAAAAAATCTAACCCTTGAATTAACAAATAGCGCTCAGTTAAATTCTTTTATAAGTGAATCGGAAACCTGTTGGTTATTATGTGAGAAACGTCTCAAATTAATCGAAGTTGAATTTAATCATATGTGATTCAGACATCGTGATCACATCTAAACTGGAAATGCACAGGAGTTCAGATTTACTCAACAGCTGCTGGATTGTATAATTAATATATAAACAAACACACACATAATAATACAGAAATTCAGGTGGATTAAAAATCAATCAAATGGACAGACCTCAGTTTTCCATCTCATCCTCACTTTTACTTACTTTTTTTTTTTTTTTTTTACCAGTATGGATATGAAACATTAAATTACCTTCATAAATGTCTTCAAACTGTCTTCAGAAACCCTGTACTAGCTCATCTTTTTTCCCCTTTTATTCATTTACAGGAAAGTGCGTCCCCACAGCAGCCACTACAATTCAGTGCTGCAGCAAACTTTACTGACCAATCAGATGCCAGCCCTCTCAGCCCATCAGCCAATAAACATTGGAATAGCTCACGTTGTGTGGCCTCAAACAGCCAATAAAAGGAACAGACACAGTCACAACAGGTGAGGAGTTTACACCTTTGTATTTTACTCCTGATTTTATTGTGAAATCAATGCAAAAAGTGCTGCATAAATACACTTTATCATTATTATTATTATTATTATTATTTGAAATTGCACAGGCATTCTTTATATAAATTGATCATCTTTTTTTTTTTTCTGGTGACTTTCTTCATTCAAAGAAACCTGTCCCACCCCAGCAATGTCCACATATCAATGTGTCGGACCCCCAAGATCACCGATGTCGTCAATCAGATGGTGGTGGGAAGGGAGCAACCTCAGAGGGACGTCCCCGTGGAGGAGACGAGGCAACTGGGCGTCCGAGAAACAGAGGAGGAAGACGATGCGGAGGAAGAAGTGAGCTGCTGTAAAGAGGCGGTGCCAAATAGACAGATGGACGGTCAACAGCAGAGAGATGTGGCCGTTCTGATGGGCGACACCCCCAGCCCCGCCCCCAGTGTGATCAGCATACGCAGCGACCTGACCGACGCAGAGGACGAGGGCGACGAAGACCCTCAGAGGTGCCGTCTGAACGAGTGAGTGCATTAAAGCCAAAGGCAGAAAAAACTTTAAAAACAACTAGATTAGATTAGACTTTACACATAAAGATAGTGCAAAGGACAAAGAATATAAAGTAATAGTAATAAATCTCTAATAACTATATACATATTTGCAACAGAGTGGAATTGTAGAATGTCAGACGGTTCAAATGAGACATGAACAGGACAGTCTGAGGATGAAGTTAAAGTTAGTTAAAGCCCATCACCTCCACAGTTTACAGCCTTTACAGTTAAAATGGTCTTTAAACATCCTTTGCAGTTTCGTGCAAATAAACGTATAAATATTAAATATTGTGGATTTTAGATGTTTGATTTCATTTATCACTGTACGAGCAGTGGAAGTATCACATGTTTCTCTCTAAAAGTTCCATACCAGATCAGAATTGATTTCATTTATTTATTTATTTCGTTCATGGGTGCACATTTTTATCAACAGGCATTCAATGATCATCAGGTGAACAAACATTTACACACCCACGCTCAAAAAGGAACAGGATGAAGAAATGTTATATTTCCTGCCCCCATCTAAATAATTAAAGCCTTAATAGTTAGCTATACCATTAAGCCATTAAGGATTATTTCCAGAATAGAATAGAATAGACTTTATTGTCACTACACCAGTTGTGCAAAGAAACTGCAGGAGGTCTGCCAGTGACAGTGCACTCATATCAAAGTAACAGTACAATAAGGTACAGACATCTTTACAAATGTAGAAAAATATAGTGTGCAGTCAAAGTATGTACAAAATGGAAATATATTGTATGAACAGCTAAGATTTAAAAATTTAACATAATACAAAATGTGTAAATGTAGTAGTAATGTAAACATTTGTAACAGTGCTGTAGTGTGAGCAGTGCAAATGTAACAGACATGAAACATGCATGTACCAGTGTAAACAGTGCAAGAATACCAGGTAACGGAATATTTTGTATGTCATGAGGTCTGCTCTAGTAGATTTAGGTGTAGATAGATTTATATGTGCACAAAGAAACTGTCTTTAGCAGATGAACATAAAAATATCTTGACAATGACGCCTCTGCACAGACATAATTTTGCCCAGTTATGGAGCAAAGTGAAAGGAAAAAGGTTGATTTTAAAGCTTGTTCTGAGAATCGTGTTAGAGAGCAAACTATTCCCCACAAACTGGAAATCCACATTAGAGTTTTATGCAGCAGCAGAGCCTGCTGTTTCTGAGAAAGTAAAAAAGAAAAAAAAAATGATACAATGGACTATACTATTCACATTGGATTATGGAAATAACCTGTGTGATCATGATGCTGCCACCGCCCTTAAAGCCCTGGGCGCCATCATTTACAGCACAGCGCCGTTCATTACTTCAGACAGTTGGTGCTCTCACCACTTTGAGTTATATGGCAAGATTGGCTGAAAATCAATGGCAATTAGAGGGCACCAACATACTTATGTCTTCATCTGTGAGGTGTTGCTGTCTAAGCTGCCAAGATATTAAACATCTTTAGTTGAATTCAGAGGTTCTCATTGAGACACCAGGTCAAAAGTGAGATAGGCCTCACAAACATTCCACTTATGAAAGCTGGTTTCTGGTACCGAACACCTTATTATCAAAAACATTCTGCAATCTGTGAAAGGCATTACAGGCACACACTCAACTTATAAACTGTACTGGCGTCCACTTCCACTAATACTCCATCTGTTCCATCTGGGGATGCACCCAGTGATGAGGTCAAACTTCATTAGCCTGTGGCACATCGCCAAATGAGATGACAAATGATGGAAGTGATGCAGGTGAAATGAGCTTTTTTTTTAAAATCATGACAATGTCCTTTTCCCAGACACAAAACAAGAATGACGAATATAAATACAAAGTAAACAAACAGACATAAGCCTTTGTGTTGGTGTAGGCCGTTTTGGTTATTTTAAACTTTGGTGTCTGCCCAGAATTTCACAACTGCTGCACATCTACTTTTAACTACAGTTGGTTGTGTGTGCTTTTATATGACTGAGTAGAGTTACATAACTTATTATAACTTTATATATATGCTGTTGCTATGTTAACTTCTCTTAGCCAATGAGAACCTGATACTAAAATCAAGTTTATTTTTATGAGCATTTAAGCTTCAGAACACTCTTAAGCTGTGATTGTTGTTGTGTAGGTGTAAAGAGGAGTGCGTGTGCGAGGCGTGCAGAAACACCACGGTGTCCATGGAGAGAGTGTGTTCCCTCAGCAGCCCCGACAGCAGCCTGAGCACCAGCTCCTTCGCCTCCAACTCCCTTCAGTCCAGCCCGTCTGTCTCACCGTGCAAGAGACCCAACAGGTAGACACACCTAGAAAATAACCTGAGTGTTCTGAGCTCACATTCACACACGCATTAAAAAAAAAAAAACGCTCTTACACGTCTCTGCCTGTCTGTGTTCAGCATGTCTGAAGATGACGGCCACGAGAGCGGCTGCGACACAGTGGAAGGATCCCCCACATCAGACACATCAGCTTCCCCGCACGGCAACAGCCCTTACCGTTACCTCGACAACAGTAACCGCAACAACCGCCCACCTTTGGCTGCCATGGTAGCACCATTGCCTACCCCTGCAGTGCAGGGCAGGAGTCCCCGCGGCGTGCGGACAATGGTGGTTCCACCAATGAGAGTGCAGAACAACAACAACACTCGAGGGACAGAGGAGCGGATCCAGAGAATGGGTCAGTGGCACAGTTTACTTCTCAAATAGGCTCAGGCAAATGACGGAGCACAGGAGTAACCTCCTCAGTGTTCATAATCCGTTCTTGGATTTGTGCAGAATGTAGACACCGGCAGGTTTTATTTGTTTAACTCTATATGTGGTGTTTTATTGTGTTGACACTGTGAATGTGGTTTTCCCATTAATGTGTCATCCTCACGCTACTTGTCTTGTGGTCAGTCACCTGTGCTTTGGCGCTGTTTTGCTTTGCAGGTCATATGGAAGCAGTAAGGGCTTACCGCCCCCTAGTGGCACATAGAGGCTTAAACAGGTGATCAGAGACACCAGCAGAGAACGGCCGTACTGCAGTCTAAGGCTGTGTTCAGACCAAATCTGACCAGTGCTTTAAAACTCAGTGTTAGTACTGGTGGGTGGAGGGGCTCAACTTCTGTGATACGTCATTAAATATATCTGTAGAAACCAAACATTTACCATAAAACAGAGGGGCTATGCTTTGTATCTATTCTTTTTTTAATAGAACACAAAGTCAACTTTAGCAAATTAAATTGTCCCTCTATTTTGATCTACTGACCTGATTTGATCTTTTTTCACAACAAATCTAAGCAAAGTAGTAGCAGTCGTAGTAATAGAGCATTCATATTAAACAGTAACGCACCAGCGTGAGTGTGCATGTGTTTGGTTGGTTAAAAGTTGCCCTGAACCAACTGATGTGGAAGAAGAGCTTTTTTTCTTTCCCACCCTCTAAATTATATGAGGGCTGTAAGTTTTCATGCACTGTTGGATTTGGTCTGAACAAAAATGCATCCTTATTAGATCTAAAACAAGAAGAAAAATCCGTAGAGCATTGTAAGAAAGTGGTGCTTATATGTTAAGACAAAGGCAATTCTATTTATTAGAATGAGTAAACCTAAGAATTCAGTTTTCCAATAAATCCATGAAGGACTAATGGAACATTTAACCGTTAGTCTTGTAGCTGCTCGTTTGGAACTGAAGTCCAATAATTAATAATAATTCAATTTGTAATTTAGTAATTCAATTATCACTGACGAACAAAATGGTTATTTTTGAGGAAGATGAGGGATTTATTTATTTATTTTTTAACTTCAGCTTAAAAATCATCACATCTACAGTCAGTAAAGTCGTAAAGGTGGATGCATTTCATCTGATATCAGGCTGTGTTTTCTCTGCTGGTTCTTGCAGCAAAGTTGGCCTGAAGTGTCTGATGTGCTATCAGTTGTTTTCTCCACAATGTTTTTTTCCCCCCCATGAAAACGAGAAGTTAATATAAACTGATTTAGATCAGACTCCAGGCTTCGACTCTGCTCCTCAACTGCCCTTTTCTGAGTGCCGACCAAGTCTGAACATTTTTCTGTTCTTTTACTGTCTGGATTTTACTGTTGGGAGTTTTATGGTGCTGTGTTTTATGGAATGATGGTTTTACGCCGTTTTATGAGCAAGATGCATTTGATGCTGTCTTAATGGCAGACAAAATTATACTTACACTGTGGCCGTAAAATGCAAAACTGTCACCATCTCCACCATTAACTCAGATATTGGATGCGGAGGAGGTCATTTTCTTTTGTTTACCCGGGTCACAGTCCTGCTATAAAATCACACATTGTCCTGCATCTGTGATCCAGAGGGAATACCTGCATCGCCGGTACTTCTTTGTGTGTCGCTGATCTAGTGGTGTTCAAATTGGGTCAGACATGTCCACGTTTTTCAGTATTGTTTCACTAACTGAGGATGGAGCCATCGTATTGTAGGGGCTCTCGTAGTATCTGTAAAGAAGGCTTCCCTTTAGAATCCCTGTGTCAGGTCACTCCCAACACAGGCAGATTTTATAGTTTGGCCATAAATGTTCTGCACTTCTGTAGTTCTTTTCTACACCTTGGTACTCAAAGTGCTTTACAAAGCGTCACATTCAGCCATTCACACACACACTCATACACCAATAGGAGGATACTATCATAATGTACCATGCAACTGCCATGCCAGACAATGAGCAATTTAGGCTTCAGTGTCCTGCTCAAGGACATTCGGACATGTGGACAGTGGGAGCCAAGATTTGAACTGCCAACCCTTTGGTCATTGAACGACCCGCTCTGCCAACTGAGCCAAAGCCGCCCAAAACCGATGCTTAAAATGAGTTTTTGGTCTAAACCAGGTTTAAACTTAATTCTGTCACATAAAATCTTCAAATTAACACTGTGATCCAGTATTGGGGGGGGGGGGTTGCAGTAGGATTTAGCAAAAAAAATAATAAAGGTCCTCAAAGATAGCATAATGAGACTATGTTCGTAGTCATACGCTGTCATTTCATCCATATATAATCAAATGTTGTTAAAGAATGCAGAGAAAGGAGTGGTTAACTGTTCTCCCTCTGTTTTATTCTGACTCTTGTCTCAAAGCCAAATGCATTGATTTATTTGTTTTTGTCATTAATTTGGTAACAAGGTCAATAAGTGGTGGATTTGTAAAGGCAGATGTAAAAACGTGAAGATGGTCGAGATTAATCGGCTCATTTCACACCACCTTCCTTCCTCTGTAGGGGTAAAAAAAACCAAAAACCTAAGCTACTAGAAATAAACAACCTCTGACTTCATTAGAAACTGAAGAGTTTTCAAAACAAACATCAAACGTACTGTAAAAACTCGACCATCAGTCACCTATCAGAACCAAGCTCTAACGATTCTGTTTGTAAAATATGAAATCAGCTCGAGTTAATGATCCAAACTGTTGACCTGGTGAGCAGACTGTGCCGTATTGTGTAATTTCTGTGTGCTGCATCAATAAATTTGTCCTGAACTGAGATTAGTGTTAAATTGTGCAGCACAGATTTGCTCAAATGTATATTTTCTGTTGTTAAATCTAGTCAAACTCTTAACCCGACTGAATTAAGCCTCTTCCAGTGATGCATAAAAGAAAGTCAATGTAAATAATTAAAATACATCTTATTAAATAACATAATAAATATTGTATGGTCTTGATGAGAAACAACTACCTCCACCGAGGAGATTATGTTTTTGCCGCCGTTTGTCCGTCTGTCTGTCTGTCTGTCGGTCTGTGTGCAAGTTATGGACAGATTTTGAGGAAATTTTCAGGATTTATTGGCAATGACACAAGGAAGAAATGATTAACTTTTGGGGGTGATCCGGAAGGAATCCTGGATTCTGGATCACTTTGAAATTTTCATTAACATTGGGGTCAATGGGGCCAAAAATTTAGTTTCTCAGTA
>JAPSES010000249.1:15979250-15992057 GCA_029822895.1 Maxillicosta whitleyi
TGCCTCTACCAATGTCACTGCTCAGTGTCACAACTATATTATGTGGATTGAACAGATTGGTGTCAATATTGTGTGTGTGATTTTTTTATGTAAGATTTAGATGAAAAGTAAAAAAAAAAAAAAGATTTAGATGAAAAGTAAAAAAAAATTTAGATGAAAAGTAAAAAAGACTTAGATGAAAAGTTAAAAAAATTTGACGAAAAGTGAAAAAAGATTTAGACAAGTAAAAAAAAGATTTAGATGAAAAGTAAAAAAAATGTAGACAAAAAAGTAAAAAAAAAAGATTTAGATGAAAATTAAAAAAAGATTTGGAAGAAAAGTAAAAAAAAAGATTTAGATGAAAAGTTAAAAAAGATTTAGACGAAAAGGGAAAAAAAAGATTAAGACAAAAAGTAAAAAAAAAAGATTTAGACGAAACATAAAACAAAGATTTAGATGAAAAGTAAAAAAAAAGATTTAGATGAAAAGTAAAAAGAGATTTAGACGAAAAGTAAAAAAAATATTTAGATGAAAAGTAAAAAAAAAAGATTTAGATGAAAAAGTAAAAAAAATTAGATGAAAAGTTTAAAAAAATTTTTAGACGAAAATATGTTAATATAATGTAACAAGTAAAGGGCATCAATTTCCGAAATGTAAAGAGTAGAAAGTACAGATAACTGTCACAAAATGTAGTGAAGTAAAAGTAAGTATTATTATTTTTACTTGAGTAAAGTACAAATACAATAAAAAACATATTTAAGTACAGTAAAAATAGTTTGTTACATTCCATTACTGCCCCTGAACTACAATAATTTTGACAACCCTGCACGAGAACAAGAATTATTCTATTCTATTCTATTCTGTTCTGTTCTGTTCTGTTCTGTTCTGTTCTCTTTCTTTGTGCAGGTTGTAGTTTGAGGATCCTGACTGCGCAGTGTAAAATAATGGCTTCATTATTTCTTTTAAATTGGGCTCAATAGGAGCTTAACTGAACTGAGGTCCTGCTGTGTGTGACTCTGCCTCCAGCTCCCACCAGAGGCCGTTCTCAGATCTGCCAGAGGACGGTTTAGCAGCAGAGACACTGTGATCTGATGGATGTGGGGCTGGAATGAACGGGTTAGCCACATGTGTGCATCAACTGTGAATTCAAGGCGAGAGACAGACACGCTACTGAGTTGTGTCATCTCTCTTCGTCTTCGGAGGTGCAGTAATTAGCCGGGATGTTATGACCAATCTGTTCCTGTCATTTTCAGCATAATTACACCAAACACACAGCCTGTTTCTACCTGCTGCAAACTCCGTCAGGCTAGCGGTAGTTAGCTAACGCAAGACCGGAAGTAAGGCGGCATTCGTTAACTCACGGTAAAAAAGATACACATTTGACCTATTATTAAATTAGAAACATGTAATAACGTTATAGAAATAAGTAAAATTATTTATGAAACGAAAAATTTCCCACTATTGACTAAAAATATCAAGCTCACGAGATTAGCTTATTTTTATGCTGACGTCTAATTAGCTATAGAAAATTGGTGTATTTTTTATTTTAATTATTATTTTATTTATGCTATGTTATTTTGACATTTTAGTTCTTTTAACATAAATTAGCATATGTAATTTATGGTTACAATTTCTTTCTTTCTTTTTTTTTGGTCAATGTATGTTTGTCCTTTTAGATTTAGCTTATTTTAGTTAACGCTAGCTTGATTATTTTGTCAGGTAATGCTAATGCTAACTACAGTCAAAACACGAATAACCTAAAGCTACTTATCTCTATATTCTTTTTCTTTTTATATGAACATTTAGTTTACTTTTGTATATCAGACTAACTTTATACACTATATCACTGTTGGTGAAACAATTCTTTTGGCTTATAAAAATAGCTTATTGGCTGTATTAAATGGACTTTATGGTTGTAGGCTTATTAACCAGACATAGGTCTAATTACACTCACACCCTTGGGCCTTTCATTATACAAATAGGCTCATTTAGTAGCAAGTTGATGCCTCATTACCTTTTCATTGGTGTCAGTTCATTAAGAACTGTGCCCTTTAAATTATGAGGACGCAGATCCTCTCAACCTTTCAAGATGGAAAGTATGAGGGAACAGGATATTCGGATGGATGTACTGGGATGTTTTGAACTATTGTCAAGGCTTCTTAAAATAGCTTTAATGTGTTTTAAGAACATCCCTAATGCATGTATTGAATTTACTTCTATGAAGATATACTTAATGTACAATACTGTGTACAAGTCCTAGGATGAAATTGGGCTCTTATATGAAACGTCTAAAATGCAATGGTTTTAATACATATTATCCTAGGAGTGTCCAATCCTGGTCCTTGAGGGCTGGTTTCCTGTATGTTTTAGATGTATCCCTCATCCAACACACCCGATTCAAATGATGAGCCCATCATCAAGCTCTGCAGAATCCTGACAATGACCGTCACGTGTGATGGAAGAGGGAAACATCTAAAACATGCAGGATACCAGCCCTCAAGGACCAGGATTGGACACCCCTGTAGGGTGTCAAACATCCATACATAAAGGACCTATGGAATGAATTAGCAAAGTCCAAAAACTACACTTGAGATATTAGCAGTCAATGGCATTGAAGTCATTGTAATTCAGAGGCCACAAGCAGACCAATCTAAAGTGGGTCAGACCAGTAAAATACAATCATAATAACCTATAAATAGTGACAGCTCCAAATTTTTATCTTTGTTTTCGTATATAAAAAAAGGAAAATTACATTAAAATTTTCACATTTACAAATTATCCTTCCCTAAAAAATGTGAATAGGTGAACCTGAACAAATATGAACAATCTGAAAAGACTTAAGAAAAATAAGTGAAATTCAACAATATTATTCCTGTTACTAAGTGTTTTGTGTATTAGTAAATCCACGATGATCTGTAAGGTGGAACACACATGTAAATGTTGAGGCATAATATTGTTAAAATTTCACTTATTTTTCTCAAGAAAATTCAGGTTGTTCATGGTTCATGTTATTCACATTTTTTCAGGTATTTGTGGGCCAGACCAGTAAAATGATAATACTAAAAAAAAGATATCCACAAAGTAGCCTATCCTTCAAAAAATGAATGCATTTTTTTAAAATTATTTACACACCTACATATATTAATTAATTTTAATGGTAATATTGGAGATTTTGTAACATTTTAAATGTGTCCAAAAACTTCTTTCCACTACTGTATGTTATTATTTTACTGGTCTGGTCTTGAGATTAAACTGAGCCGTGTGAAACCTGTGAATTAAAACCAGTTTGACCTCTCTGTGATAACGCCAATAAATAACTTTTCCTTAAGAACAGTTCGACATGCTTTTATGTTGAAGGGCTCTGTGTTTACTTCCGGTAGTGCAGATTTGTTGACGCAGCTGTCCGCAGAGATGGAGAGCGCCTTGCGGTCGCAGTAGGGACACCAGACTTCACAGAGACACCGTAAAGCAGAAATAAACATCTCTTTGTGTCTTCCGGACCCTCACAGCCTCCAGCGGGGCTCATGGAGAGCGGAGCCCCGTTTGTCCGCACCGGGCGCACGTTGATCGGATGCCTTTCATCTCATCAGCGCCGTTAGATGTTTTCCATTCAGGATTAATTGGTTGACCAATGGCTCCCAAACATGCGCTCCTCTCCAGCAGCAGCAGCGCCAAGGTAAACCAGAAAGGAGAAGACCTCGGCTGTCCTCTGCCCCCCGCGGCATGGATCCGGGACGCCGGGATGGTGACCGTCTGCTTGCCGAGGAACAGGAGGAGGACGCGGGCGCTGGATGGGATGGTGGCCCGGTGGTTGGTGACCGTCAGCGCGGTGCTGATGCTGCTGATGCAGAGCTCCTCGGCTGCTCACGGTAAGACCCTTATTATCCAACCTGTTGTGTTACGACGGAATAATGGAAATACAGTCAAAATGTTAGAAAGACAGCATGACCGCAGCTTCAGATGTTTTTCTGTCATTTCTGAGTCACAATATTGTGCGTTAATTTCTCACTGGCTTCATTAGTGTGTGGAACAGTTCATCAGTGGACATAGGTGTACATGGTGACCTGTAAAGACAGTGTGTTTGGATGATGCATATGGGTCTGTTGTTGCCACTCTACCCCCCCAACCCCCCATACCTTCATTGATTTTACTTAAAACACGCGCATTTCTCTTTAACCCACTGTTGGAGTCGCATATACAGGCCCTGACCGATGTCACGTTCCCACACGCGCATCCAGGGCGCACGGTGGACCGCAGCGCTGCACCGTGCCGCGCCGCGCCGTGCCGTGCCGTGCCGCCACAACATACATCCCCGCCGCGGTTGTGTCTTTGCGTCAGGAAGAAACTTTTTATTCATTAATGGAGCATCGAGCCCCGAGGTCTCATCCTCGAACGCATCCATAGGGGACGTTTGATAGTCGACACGGATAAATAATTCACACCTCCATGTCCTCACTGGAAAACACAAAAATAGCAGAGCGACGTTTTCATTTTTCAGTCGATTTCCGTTTATACTTTTTAAGGATAAACGTTAAAGGGGATATATTATTATTACGCACGAGCAAGTATAATAATAATAATAATAATAATAATAGCAGTAATGTTGTCAACAAAAGCATTTTAATATTTTCTGCTCTATTTTAGTTTTTGATTTTTATTTAACTGTGACCTGTGAGGAAACAGGTTAAACAAAGAAATATATTAACACCGTAATGACACTGAGTATAAACAGTGAATGCAGCTGAAGTAATTAGAAATCAACAAAATGCAGAGGAAAGACATCAGAGCCAGTGTCCACACAGATCAGCTTTGAATTTTGTTCGTTTATTGTTATTTATAGCACATATGTCATCTGTTTTTTTAACACCTATGATAGCATGAAAATGTAATATACAAGCAAAAAATGAAAAAAAAAAGCATTTTTCATCAAAAGCGCTTTAACAGAAGAAACACAAAGAACACACAAGTGCTTTATTTCCCTTTTAGCTGCTTTCCTTTTGTTATATTATGCATTCTATTCACTGTCACACCAGTGTGACAGAATGGAGCCATCATTAATGGTATTAGTGGCACCTGTGCTGTTTTTATTCCGACCAGTCAAAATGTCTGAGAGGTGAAATAGGCCTGTCAGCACAGGTTTAGTTTTTCCTCTTTGCTGTAGCTCATTGACTGTTTAAGCAAATGCATTGGCCACTTGCAACACCGTTAACAATGACTGTGAATTTAATTCCGATGTTAACGCTAACAGCACAGAAAATGGCTTTAGAGAAACTGAAATATCCAAGAATAATGACTTCTGGTAATTACTTTTGCTCAGGATCATCCACAGACAACGTTATGAAGGGCACAACGTAGACAAAATACACTCCACCATCTGGTACGGGAATGTGTAATAATGTAAAAAAAAAAAAAAAGAGGATTATGAAAACCGCTTAATATTTCAACAACTAAAGTAGAAGGAAACAAATGGAAGGGCAGTGGAATGGAAAAAATTATTAGACCACCCTTGTTTTCTTCAGTTTCTTGTTAATTTTAACGCCTGGTACAACTAAAGATACATTTGTTTGGACAAATATAACGATAACAACAAAAATGTCTCATAATAGTTTAATTTCAGAGTTGATATCTGTCCATTTTACATGTTTTCTTGATAAAAACCAAAATCACTTCAGTTCTTACATCAATATCTATGTCATTGTGCTGATAAAACAGTGCTTTTATTCATTCCATGTTTTATTTTCTGTCTGTTTTAGTCACATGACACACACAGGGGTTAGTGCTTGATTGCATAACCATTGTTTTTGATGACTTTTGGTGGTCTAATAATTTTTTCCCCGTAACTGTTATACGGCGCTGGAAATACACATGCCATTTCAGTTTGATTAATGTTGTCCCAAGCCACACGTCACAGTCTCAAACAGTGGGTTATTTGTACCATATGCTGGTGGTTAACCCAAGAATATGTATGATTTCTTTGAAAATACTAAAAACATTCATCTACTTGCACTGCTTTGGTTTTATCCAGTAGCCTCTGTTTGTCTGGGGTCAGTTTGCAGAAAGTGTGATTGCTTTTTTTTTTCCTGAACTGGGGTTGAAACTGAGAACAAATTTAAGGTTTATTCATGTTATTTATTGTGATTTCATTCACTTTTTAGCACTGCATGGATCCGTTTTGCTTATTTGTTAATTTAAATCTTGTTTTCATTTTAATTTCTTGATGCTGCTCGGGGCTTCGTGCACTTTGAAGATTATATTTAGAAGAAGAATTTTGAGGAGAAAATGTGCAACACTGCTGAATACTGAAAACGTTGCTCTACTGGAAATGCAGAAATCTGAGCTGAAATACATAGAGTGACTGAATGGTTAAATAATTTACATTGCGTTGCTGGGAAAAATACTCGTGGAAGAATTACAAACTGAAGCAAATCACTTAAAAAAGCCGAAAATTTCAAAGAATAAGCTGAAAAGGCTGAAGAAAGCAAAGGTTCAAGGAACAGTATCTAACATTTGCACAGGTTTATGGGAAGTTTGTTGTGAAGTGTGTTGAGTTTTAAAGTTAAGCTAGTGCTTCACAGTGTTGCTGCTCTAAAGAAGCAGAAGAAATTAGTTAAAAACACCGCAGTGACAATAATTATGTGGAAAAATCTGAATTTGTAACCATCATATACATATCAGTCTACAGGCTTTTATCATGGATATAGGAAAGCAAGACAGTATTGTTAAGTTAAGTTGTAATTTGTTTCCAATGCTGGAAATAAAAAGGGTTTTATACACTTAAATTAGTTTTCTTTAAGATCTGAAAAGACCATTGAGTGTGTAAGACCAGCAGTTTTTTTCTACACACTTAAACATGATGTTACATCATCCAAAGTGATCATTTCGTGGGCAGATAATGATTTTCATTTTATATGACTAGAAAGTGATAAAGTCTCTGTTCCGTGGTACAAATCCTAATGAAATATAAATGGAGGACTGGATAGAGGTTGTAGGTGACATGAATGGGATGGAGAGTTTCACTTTCTCTATCAGACTTGATTCAGACAAATTCACCAGTTATTGGAAAAACTGGGTTAATTTTGGAACACTATTAAGAGCTGATTTTACTCAGTAAGAGTTAACATGCATATGCAGTCGCAGGAAAATTTATTAGACCACCCCTTGTTTTCTTCAATTTCTTAACTAATGATACATTTGTTTGGACAAATATAGTAATAACAACAAAAATAGCTCATAGTAATTTAATTTCCGAGCTGATATCTATCCATTTTTAAAGTTTTCTCGATAAAAACCAAAATCATTTCAGTTCTTACATTAATATCTGTGTCATGTGTGTTGTGTCGGACTAACATATTCGACTTCCTGTCTTTTTTCTGGCTGACTCAAAGGTGAAACAATCAACGGGCTGATTTGTGAATGTGGCCTGTCACTCAGCAGCATCCGAGCAGCCTCTCCAATTAGGTTTTAAATGAGAAAATAATGGCTCCTCTCACTTACACGCCGTCCCGTATTCAGTCTGGATGTGGTAAAGGAGGCAGCGCTGCTTTATTTATCAAACAGCCTTTTGTTAAGGGGAGATTTGAGAATGAAATCAGAGGCACGGAATATGGCCAAGATTGCCAAAGTATTTGGAAAAACACAGTTTAAGTGGCCGGCCTTGCCAGTTAAATCTGAACAAATCACCCACTCACTCTCAACATATCCTCTTTTATATCGCACTGCTGTGCCACTTAAGAGCAGGCTTTGCTATAGCATGGCTCGGGGAGATTGGACTTTCTCTGGCTATTCAAGCATTCAGCTGTTTCAAGTTGTTTGGCAAAAAAAGTCCTATTGGCCCCATTGTGTTTTCCTATTCTACATCTCCGTTTGTAACAAAAAAAGATGATGTTTTGGAGGCTGACGCTTCACCGGTGTGTGTGTGTTTTCCGTATGTGTGTCACATACTGTACGCATGTGTAGGTGTTTTTCTTTAATAGGTCTACAGAGATCTTCATCCTCAGTCAATAGCTGAGATCTATTGGTCTGCGTTACCATGGGAACAGATCTGCAGCTAGTACTTTTCTCACTGTGTGTCTGTGTTTGTCAGTCAGGGATTGAAATAACATCTGAGTAAGTGCCAGGTTGGAGTCTGTTGCCTAATAATCAGCGTCAGATGACACATCGCCGGAGATAAAAATGCTCTGTGAAGCACTGAGAGATTTGTAGGGTTTGAACTCGAGACAAAACCAGCTGCTAAACATCCGGTTTCCACTCAAAACACAGCGTCATCAACACCGTTTGTGGTCAGGACCCTTTATTATCACTCTGTGCTAATGGTCTTTGGCAAACACTTCGCACATAAACAGTGAGCTGGTACCACATCAGCATTTCTTCAAGTAATTTAGATGAACCTGTGGCGTCCAGAGGGTGAATTAAGGAAGATTTAGACATTGAACTATCACCAGTAGCTAATTTGTTTAAAATTAACAAGAAGAACTGGCAAATATGGATCATTTCTTCATCTTCTTTTTTTCCTCCCACATCTTTTGGTAGAAGTCTGAAAAGTCAAAAATTTATTTGTATTTCTTTTCACATATCCATCTTTTATTTGTCTTTGACAATGTGATTTTTTTTTCTTGGTAAAAATCCACATTTCTGATGTTTCAAAGTCAAACCAACCACTAAATTTAATGCATTGTAGTTCATCTAACCTCAATCTAATAACCAAACCACATAAAATCCACCTGGATGTACTTCTGCTACTTACTTTTACATTTGCTCGCTGCTCTTCTATAAGAAAAATATCTTAACTTGGCTAAAACTATCCTAAAAGCATTTAATTTAACAGTTTTGGTGTATGATACATTATGCAGTAGTTTCTGAAGACAGCACAATAGGATAAAAAAAAAAAAAAAACAGAAAGATCACTGGTGTTAAGGTGAAATTAATGATACAGTAGGACCTGGTATTATTCAGTGTTTCTTTTAATATTCACAAAACTGCACCTGTTTTTCAATACTGATACTGAACAATTCATTTATCATACATGATTTTTACAAATATGAAGGTGTTTTTCTACCAGAAATAGGATATTTTCCTCACTATTCCACCATCATTTTTCACAGTTTCAGGCTTGTAATGGTTTTCATAGAGTTTGAAGGTGAACCCTCCAGCTGCTGCAAAACTATCTTTATATTCATCAAAAATCAAGTGGATTTCTACAACCTGTTTTAATTACTTTTTAATTTGTTGCATTTTATAACTAGTTGCGTCACGAATTTTGCACATATAAGTTCAAGACTTCTGACGAACATTTCTCCGAGTACGACATAATTGTTTATCAGCAGCAGCGGTTCGAGTAAAAACTGAAAAATATGTCCAAACTTCAAGATGATTACCTAAAATGTTCAATGTTCAGAGCAAAACAGCTAAAAACCTGGAGGGGGTGTGGCCTGAAGTGTCTCATTTTCATTTAAAGGGCCAGCGCTCCAAACCACCTCTCTGATGTCAGTTATAAATAGTGTTGAAGATGGACCTGTGGAGTTGAATTAATGAAGAATTCAGACCCAAACTGAACATTTACATTTTATGTAGAACACAGAGAAATGTTGGAAAATGAAGAATTCCATAAAAAAAAAAAAAAACTAAATATCACTCCGTTAAGCGGCATCATCTCATTTCTTCTTCTGCTCCTGATGGTAACCATTTAAGTGTAGAATTATCACCACCAATTGTGTATCTTGATGCTCTTAACCTCTATTATTTGACTAATTCAGTGAGCATCTAAAAATACTTTGATGGGCAGATTTTAGTTCGAAGCCAAATGATAAAGGAGAGAAGGGCCATCGGATGTTGTTTATTTTAATGACTGAAACACGTCATTGTCTGTAATTTGTTTGTACTTCTATCAGTTAGATGCAGAGGAGGTAAAACTCAGGAAAAACTATTCTGAAATCTGGAAATTAAATAAACAACAAGAAAAAAACAAACCGGCCTCAACATTTCTGATATCGCAGCGTGATGTCTTTCAGTATGATGCTGGATCAGGCGATAAAAAAAACTTGTCACCCCAAATTCCTGAGAGATTTCGAGTGAGTGATGATAGAAAGGGATGATAAAATGATGCAAACTTTAATAACTGCAGAAGATAAAAACCTTCCTCTTGGTTTTATAAACAGCCACTGTGACAAGCCTTCACATAATGGATTTATACCTAGGGCTCGGTCAGTCTGCTTTTTTTTTTTAGGGCAGGTATCATAAGCTCCTTTTCCACAGCACTTCCATTCTGGGAAGATTTCACCTTTATTCTGGAACGATGTCTATGTAAAAGGAAACGGTGGGATCATTTGGTCCCACCTCTGTCGTGGCTCTGTAACACCTCTGGAGGTGGTAACACAGCCCTGATAAAGGCAGAAGCAGGATTCCGCAACGCTATGGACTGGGGCGCTGCTAGCAATTGTGGGTCCCATGAAAGCTGAACGTTGTGGACCCTCTACAGTATTCAGTATCTTGTCGATTTCTCGGAGCGGAGCAGAAGGGAGGGGTGGGGCCAAAGTGAAAGTTAAATTGCTTTTAATGTCTGACTTCCAGCTTCTATGCCTCAGTTATAGAGCCTTTCATGAATTTTCACAACTTCTAACCTGTATACACTGGACCCCCTCCACTCCTCTATGGGCCCCAAGAAATGCTGGGTCCCCCCCACCTCCTTTACAGTGTAATATCTATGTATAAGGAACACTTCTCATTTCTCAACCAAGGCGTGATGTTTTGATGATGTATTGCATCGGTGCCTACTGTGCTGGGGGGGTTTAAAAATGAGCGTGGGGCTGTGTAAGTAAATGAACATATGAAGGCAACCAGAAAGATGTCAAACTGGGGAGATACCAATATCTGTGCTGTTGGTACTTTGGGTAGACTACTCCATTGTTGTTTTGAGAGCCAACATTGCTATGCTCGGAGTATTTCTGACATGCAACTTATACGTCTTACTATACACTACGCTGTGTCACTGCCCCTTTGGTTTCCGGAACGCAGGTCTGCTGTGTAAAAGTCCAGCCCTTTGCACCTGATACTCCTTTGGCTTGGCTGTAGAAATCGGTCAGTGGTGGCACAAAGGTGCGATCATCATCTCACCTTTTTTCCAGGGTCTTTGTATAAACCTTTCTGTAGATTGTAGAACATCAGTGACTTCAGATTTTTTCAGATCGACTTATCTGGCAATAAAGTCGAAGTCGAGTCAACTTGTTGTACAATGATGTCATCGCACTGACAGCGGAGGAACAGCACAGACAAACAACCATTCAACAATGAACAACTTGTACTAAGATTCACCGGAACATTAACATTCCAGTAAAGAGCAGAATAAAAAACTGTACAGACACAAGCATCAACAGTCCAAACCAAACACAGACGAACACCTTGAATTTTGTTATAAATTACAGTGAACTAAATAAAGTGGAAAACTTTTAAAAGTCAACAGCCAACACGCACAGTTAGAGAAAAGAATGCATCATCTTCATGAAATGAACAGAATAATCCAAACCCACTGTGTGTCCACAGTATTATTCAGTATTGGTGCTTCTATGGTTCACAGAACATTAAATAGACCAGAGTTTTTCTAGATCAGTCAGTTTAATCAGTCAGTTTAGTCGTCTTCTTCCTTCACTGTCCTTACTCTAGTGATGTACAGGTCGTGTTTTTTTTTCTTTTTTTCTTCAACTTGCTTTTTGGCGGCTGTGGCTCAGTTAGTAGAGCAGGTTGTCTAATGACCGAAGGGTTGGCAGTTCAAACACTGGTTCTGACTGCCCATGTGTTGAAGTGTCCTTGAGCAAGACACTGAACCCTAAAGTTGTTTCCAGTAGGGTCTGTGGAGTGCCTTGCATGGCAGCAGCCACCTACTGAGTAACTGTTAATTTCATTGTACATATGTATAACAATAAAGGTTAAATAAAATAATGTTGTAGAATTAAAGCAACATTTTTTGGATCCACACCAACTGCCTTGCGCTCCAAGTTTTCATGTAGAAAGATGAAAGTATGGGCATGCACTGAATGATGGTTTGCACCCTGTCGGGTGATGGAAAAGAGAGAGAATAACACACGATGTGTCGACTCCTCCAAAGTAACGTTGACTTGTCCCGCAGACATCGACGCGTTGACAAACCATCTTTTCAGTTACTGCTCTAGTAGATTGTATAAAAGCTGTGGATGGAGCTACCATGACGTCACCTGCTAGTTTTTGAGGCCGGGATGTGTGTGTTTTTTGGCTGCCTCTGCTTTTTGGAGGCAGAAATGACCATAATCAGACAAAGGGATGAATGACTAAGCTAATGTTAAACACTAGCTTACTGACATGGTAAAACAATAAACATCATCTAACATTTGTGTAACAGCGTAATCAGATTCTCATGTTAGTAGAACTTATTAACAGCAGCTCCAGTTAAGCTGCCGGTCTATTTCTGCAAACAGAAGCTCACAAAATATGACTCATAGGTGAGTGAGCTGTCGACCAAAGCCTTTGACGGCAGATGTCACACTATCATATTAGACCTCAAATCTTACAGGGCACGGATTTGAAGACAGGCTGCCACAACAGTGATTAGAGAATCCAAAAGAAATGACTGAGCCTTGAACCACTTCCTGGAGAGAAATGATTGACTCAGTATTTTTAGTTGAATGTCAGGTCTTTTTTCGAAGCAGCATCATCAGTAAACAGTTTTTTAAGTCAATGTTCTTTTAAATGTTTTTAAGGCATAAAATGTAAATGATTTTTAGGGATGTATGTATGTATGTATGTATGTATGTATGTATGTATGTATGTATGTATGTATGTATGTATGTATGTATCTATCTA
>JAPSES010000249.1:16029530-16039612 GCA_029822895.1 Maxillicosta whitleyi
ATCTATCTATCTATCTATCTATCTATCTATCTATCTATCTGTCTGTCTGTCTGTCTGTCTGTCTGTCTGTCTATCTAAACTTTTAAAAGTCTTTATTTATTATCATTTTATACACTATTTTATTAACTTATGGGTTTGCCATCTTGTTTTTAAAAACCTTCAATTTTCCTAAAGAGCTTAGTTGACTGTACTTGATAAATGCTGCGTTCACGTGATATGGGGAATAATAAAATCGAGCATTTATCGTGAACCTATGGTATAATATGCAATCGAGGCAGAAAAATATAATTGAATGCGTAAACAGACAATGAATCAGCATATGAATCGAATATTATTTATCGGGGTTCGTTTTAATTGACGTCTTTTCCCGGCTTGAGCTGTATTTTCTACTACCCTGGCGGAATAGGTTGTCTTAAATTGTGCACAGGAGTTTCAGTTTTGACTTCATTTTTTAAGATGACAGTGCGAAAGCCTGTGATTTCAAGTGAAATCCGCTCCCAGGTCGCCCGTTGAACAAGCAGCGCCTGTGAAGTCCGAGCTTTCCGTGACGCACGCGAACGCAGCATCGCTCTGCTTCAGTCGAGCACGCGGCCATTCACAGTTTCAGGTCCCTCCGGTGACTCTGAATGACTGGCCGGTCTCCTCACACTCTCATCACACATCTCAGGCTCCGGTGCTCGACACGGCTGGTTTCTTCCGCTTGTTCTTCTTTATCTGCCCGCGTGCTGAAGTCCGTGGTTGAGTGCGCGTGTGTGAAACGATGCTGATGAAGTTGGAAAGTAATGAGCGAGGATGCTGAAGCTGCCGGCAAGCCCGCTTTGTTCGGAGGAGCGCAAGGCTTTTGTGCCGCTGTCATCCCGCAGCTCATCCCCTGCTGCTTTGTCTTCACTTGGCCTTCAGATACCGACCGGTAGGTTCGAGTCCGCCTTAAAAACCACCGGAGATTTACATATATATCATTACATTACATGGGACTACTCAGCATTTATGTAATTTATTTATTTATTTTTATCATTATTTCAGTGTGATTTCTAGTAATTCCATGAATGTGAACCGTGTCCTAAATAAACCCCCTGCTGTCTCCAAATGGGACTCCACCAGAAGAGTTAAAACTGATGTGCTTCCAGGCTATTTCTGTACATGTTAGGTCCATAATTGCTTTTTAATTGTCTTTGTTGTTTACAGTAAAGCAGGTATTGATGGTGGCCTGGAGCCCTTATCTTGCATCTTTTGTTGGTTTGCAGCCTAGTCTGGTGGTGCACAGAGCATCTCCTCTGTCTCTGCCCGTCAGTGTGTTGGTTGGTGTCAGCAGCCCCTAAATAATAGATGGGACCCTCACCCCTCGGGGCGCTCACCTCATGCTTTTAATAGACTGCAAAGATGCCTCCCTTGCATCTTTGTCTGACTTATTGTGTCTTCTGTGAACTTGGCTTGTTTTATTTTTTTAAACACATTAAAGCTCATCCAGCTCTACTGGAAGTGGTCAATTCAGCAAAAGTGATGGGGGGAAAAAAAAAATCATGCCACCGGGAAAGGTGGTGGTGCTCCCCAGGAACAGGAAACTAGGCAAGTGAAGCGTGTTTCTTCTTCCCAGTCTGCTGGTGTGTGAAATCTTTTGGCCGCCGTACATTTGCATTGCCCTGCGAAAGATGAGAGGAGCTTCCTGCCCTAAGTGAAATATTGCCTTCTCAGTTCCTTTGTTCCCACTGCCCTGCTGGTCTGGCTGTTGGCTGGCTGCCTGGTGGGCTAGGAGACATGCTTTTGTTTTTATTTCCTCGTTTCTATCAGGCATTATAATCCCATTCCCTGTGGAGTTGAATAAAATGTGTTTAAGCCGCATCAGACACAAGTGCAATTTGCCTCGCATGCCGTAGTCATTCATTTCTTTCTGGATTACATAACTGCGGTTAAAATGTTTTTGATGTGATTTCTGGACAGTATTCACCCCGGCAGACTGTGTGACGGTGTCTGACTCGTCTAGGTGAACAGCATAAAGGGCTGTTTTCACATTTTCACATTTTCATCTGTAGTTACTTACTTGTATTTTAGGCTGTGCAGTTGTTGTTGTGTTTGCCATATGAACAAGGTGAACCAGAGTCTTTGTGTTTGTATGTGCATCTCTGTGTGCACATTTTCGTTTCTTTCCACAGCTGCTATGGTGACCCTTGTCTTCAAGGACATAGCCTGTGTGTGCAGCTCGACTGTGGATCGTGCATGTTCATGTGTGGGATTTTTTTTTTTTTTTGTTATCTCTTTCTAAAAACATTTCACCTACTCACTCAGTGTTCCTGTAAAATCTATCCTATATTCATTGTTTTCTTGTTTTCTTTTATTCATGTACTTCTGCATGCCCCTCTGCAGTTTCGTACAGGATCATACATCTTAAAATTACAATATGTAACAGAAAAAAAAAATCTGTGACCTTGACTGGGTGTATCTCAGTCACTATTCTCTCTCTTCTCCAGGTGATGATCAGTGATGTCTGTATTGTGGGGATTTTTTTTTTTTTTTCAGACTCTGTTTTGTCTGCTAAGCCAGACACTTGGCCAGTCAGGCAATCAATCAGACAGACAGACAGACAGACAGACCTCAGCAGACAAACAGCCCTTCGGCACAGTGAGGAGTCAGGACAGCTTCTCTCATTACCAACCTGTTTCCTGGATATAATCTTAACATCATACTAATTAAAAGAAAAATCTTCTCATTCTGCACCTAAACCAAAAATAGTTCACAACTCGGCATTAACATATGTAAAAACGTGTTCACACCAATAATTGTTAGTGGTGTGAACTAATTAGAACTGGGCAATGTATGACATTAATTTAACAGCTCAATCTAAATGCCTCAGTAGACCTGTTATTATTTTAAAGCCAACTGCTGTGATTCCCATTCTGAAGTTAGAAGGCAAAATAGAACACTCCCATCCAAAATTCCAATGTTTTTGACAAAAAAAAAATCAACATGAAAACTGTACAGCTCATGAGGCAGGCATTCCCATGGTCAAAAATCTAAATAATTGTTACATCTGGTCATTCTACACCTTGGAGAATGGGAACCATGGCAGTTAGCTTTAAAATAACAAAAAAAAAAAGCGTTTTTTTGAACAGGTCTAATGCCTCAGTCGCTAAATCAACATTAGTACTTCTTTCAGACTCTTTGCTCAACAAAAATCTAAATATTTGTTAGTTTTAATATATTTATTTTAGAGCCGTCAAAATTAACATGGATTAATCCACCATCATAGTAAATGGAGTGCACTTACGTAGCACATTTTATACATGTTTATGGTGCCCAAAGCGCTTTACAAAGCCTCACATTCACCAGTAGACATGTAAGACTCTACCATGTCCTACTGGGAGTACTGGTTCAAGGACACTTTGACATGAGGACAGTCAGAGCCAGGATTCGAACCAATTCTACCCTTTGGTTATTGGACGACCCACTCCACCAACTGAGCCACAGCTGCCCGACAAATCATGATTAACCTAATTCAAAATGTTAACGCAATTAAACTATCTGCAGCACAGGATGCCTCTGAACATCTCTGCCAATGCATTTAGAGCAGTTTGTTCAAGTACAGTTAGCGTTGTGCACAAACAAATGGATGGTTGATTCGGTAGTGACAGGCAGCAGAACCGACCTATGAAGAAGGAACCGCTAAACAGCACGTTGGCCCTCTGGACGGAAATATGAGAACGGAAAAAAACAAGACGGAACAGTTGACTGACATAAAGTATTAACCACACTCTGCAGGAAGTAGCCAAAGAAGTACTTTCACCTTAAAATACAACATTAGCACAAAGCATACGTCTGTCAGATATTCTGCTAGCACGTTGGCTAATGCGTTGCCCAGCTTGGACAAACACGTTAAGTGCATATATATTCCCTTCTGTCTTGAGTCTTTTTGCTCATGTAAAATGAAACTTGATTAATATAGATTAAAAATGAATGATATTTAATCATGATTAATTTAAATTCATCCACAGCAACCCTATGATTAATCTGAGACAGCACTAACTTATTTATCTGGAATATTCTGAATGTGTGTGTGTGTGTGGGGGGGGGTGAGTAAATCAACATCAAGCAGAAATTTTCATGTAATTTGTTTTAAGTTCTGGAATCAAAATGTAACTTCTCACAAACTCCACCTCTAACTGGGCTAAATATGAGTGTATTTTACAGAGAGCATTGCATTATGGGTTTTGTAGTACTACTAAGGAAATAAGTCTTCTTTTGATAAGTTATTATGCATAATGTAACCAATCAGCTGATATGGCAGGACAGTCAGAGAGAGGTGTTTGCATCAGAGACAAACAAAAAGTCTTTTATTTTCTTGGAATTTACTGGTAATTGAAAAATATGAGTATTCCCGTCAGTCTGTAATTTCATGAGCTACGTCTGTCCTCAGTATAGTGTAATATACAGTATATAACCTACATGAAGTTGTTCGTTTTTATGACCCATTTGTGTTACTTGTGTATTAATGTGAACGCATTTATGTTTTGCAGAATGAGCATATTCTCAGGACTGTAATTTGTCCTTTTTTTTATAATTAGTAATATAAGAGAATGTCTCCCTTCCTCTCATCGCTCCCATTCTGAGTCTGTATGATGGCCTCAGTAACTGGTCATCATCATATTTCATAGCTACTTTCCTCCAGAGATCAAGGCTCTGTTCATTACCAAGACCTGGACGTGTCTCTGCCTTATACGCTGAACACTATTGATCAGATATGCAGGCACACTGTCGCAGTGGAAATGGATGGATATATATCATCAACACAACTATGAGAATGTAACACATCTTGATATAATGGAAGAATAATGGCATTAGGATCGGATCGGCCTGTCTTTGCTAGCACCAGTAACACAACCTTTTGCATTTGCTGAATCATTTTCGGCCAGTCTTGTCTTCAGAGTTTTTTCTTTCTTGTTTTAATGAACACATACACAATAAAGAAACGTGCAGAAAATATAACAGGACTGTAAAAAATGTGTAGAAGTGAATTGTGGAGTTGTTTTTGATAAGTTGGTCAGAACTCATAGATGATCAATGATGGATCTGGGCTATAATTAGCATGTCTCCTCTGCTAACTTTACAGCATATTAGCATCAGTAGTTTAAGTTGATCACTACTAGTTTGTGGTAATAACTAGAGGTTGACCAATATGGGTTTTTCTGAAGCCGATGCTGAATTAAAAAAATTTCATCAGTCAATGGCCGATATCTACAGGTGATTTTTGAGGCCGATATTTAAGGCTGAGTTTTATTTATTTATTTATTTATTTTTTATTGACTATAAAATATAATTGAAACACTCAGATAATTGAGAATATATATATTTATTTATAAAGTTTGGTTAACCTATGGCTGATATCTACATGTGATTTTTGAGGCCGATATTTAAGGTTGATTATTTTTAAAGCACGTTCACCGTAAAATAATTGAAACACTCAGATAATTATGATTTTTATATAGCAATATAAATGAAATTATTCATACATGTACACATTTAATGAACTTCAAGTGCTGCCCACACAGGTGCCTAATCAAATATCTTATAGCATTTTTACTACTAATCAAATATCAGCTTTTTAAAAAAAAATTACGGCCAACGGTCGATATTGAAAAAAAAAAAAAAAATCAATATATCAGTCTACCTCTAGTAATAACTAATATGTTTTAAGGTCAAGGTGAAGTTTGTTTATACGGCACATTTAAAGCAGAGTGCTCAAAGCGCTGTACAAATCTGCAGATACAAATGCAAGATATGATAAAACTAGTAAAAAAAAAAAAAAAAGGATACGTAATAATAGGATCAAAACATCTAAAACATAACCAGAAGATAAAAGCAATAAAAGTCACACACTTATTATTAAAAGCCGCTGCAAATAGGTGCATTTTTTAAAAGACTTTTAAAGTGCTCACTGGACTGTGCACATACGATGTTGTCATTTTGTACAAAATTAGACGGCGAAATTGAGTCTTTTTCGTCCTTATTACTCACAGGAATGAGGTTGAACCTGAGGTGTGTTGTGTCCCCTGGCTCTGAGCTGGATTATTGCTCAAACTTATTATTTTTTTTTAATATCATTTTCATTTTGTTTTCAATTTAATTCCAGTTAAAAGTAGTTTCAGTCTGAATTAAAATATGCAGGATAGAACCGTGTTGTGCATTAATAAATGACAACGTAGCCTGTGGCCGTGTAGACAATGAAGTCTAACTTTTCATTCCTTTACCGTAATCATGAAATGAATAAAGAGAAAGTAGCACGACCCAAATAGATTTAGAATTTTGCTTCTCATCAGAATTATTGCCTCCCGGCACTTTTTCTGTACCTGAGTCATAAATAACTGTACGTGCTCCTGTGCATTAATGTGTGTATTGAAGTGTTGAGAGGCCAGATATAATGGCACCCGCTCTCACAGGGCTGCTTGTCTTTTCCCAGGAAAAAGAAGAAAAAAAAAACCAAACAAACAAAACAAAAAAAAACACTGATTTACAGCTCAGCACTTTAGGAAACCTCCTTGGCTCCGGGGCGGGGAAGGGCGTTGGTAAGCAGCCGAATGTGTGAAAACAGCCTGTGGAGCAACAAAAGCACCGTTTCTGTGTGTCATCTTGTACCTAAGTGAGTGCAGATAGTTTCACGTGGATCCGCTGTCTAATGGATGTCGCGCTGGTGTGTGTGTGTGTGTGTGTGTGTCAGTGTGTAGCTCCAGGCTGAGGCTGGGTTTGGTGGGTCCATGTCTGAAGCTCTCAGCTCCTGTAAGGGTTCACATGAGTTGACGGGAGAGTTTTCGCAGCCTCTCAGCTCAGAACAGCACGCAACAAAACAAACTCTCCTCCCCTGTGAGATGTGTGTGTGTGTGTGTGTGTATGTGTGTGATCCCCGAGTAAACTGTCTCATTGTTGCATAAAGTCATGCATCAGTGGACCGGTGTCATTAGAAATGTCTTCCCATTTGTAGCCGGAGTTCGTCTCTGTGTCCAAACCGTTCACACAAGCACAGGATTTCAGTAATGGTTATTGGCAGAACTGATTATGTCTGAGTTTGAGGCGGTAAAATGTCAGGGATTGGTGAGAAATGATGTTCATAATCGTCGTAGAGGAAGACGGCGCAGCCTACGCTGTGCAGCAGATGTTTTATTTGTGAGCCAGTTGTTGCAGTATAAACCTCTTCAGGATGATCAAGAAGCATCTGTTTCACATTGGGAGTAAAAAAAATAGAATAAAAAATGAAAGTTTGTTTGAGTTGGGAATAAAAACACACATTTCAGATTAATCTGTAATCTTTGCATGTTCAATAACCAACCACGTAAATCTGTATTTCGTTTAGAGCACAGGTGGCCCGTGGCATGAGTTTATGGAATGCAAAAATTACATTGAATTACATTTAACAGTCATTTTAGTTCGGATCAATATGATTTAAAGTAAAATAGTATCATAATACCATAAAATATTTTTAAAAATCCACATTTTTCTCTTTATTTTAGTTTAAAAAAAAAGTTAAATTGTATGAAAATATTTACTTTTACAAACTAGCCTTTCGCAAAAAATGTGAATTACCTAAAAAAATATGACTAACTTGAAATGTTTTAAGAGAAATAAGTGCAATTATGACCATATTCTGCCTTTTATTACATGTTTTGTGTTTTGTGTGATCTGTACGTTGGAATATCCACATGTCAATGAGAAGCTGATTATTGTAAAAAAAAAAAAAAAAAAGCAATTTATATGAAAACAACAGGTTTTTATTCATATTTTTAAGGAAGCTTTGTAGATATGAACATTTTCACAGTGTGATTTAACTTTCAATTAGTAGTTATTTTATTGGTCCGGCCCAGTTCAAGTCATACTGGGCTGTATGTTATTTAAAAAAGTGGGAAAAAGCCTTATTTCTGGAACATTTGTCTTATTTCTGTCTTATTTTACTTCTAAAATGACACTGCATTGGTCTAATAGTCTTTCTATCTCATACATTCTGTACCTCCTTTTATGCTATTTATTGTTTATATTATGTGTATGATGTAGGTTTGTGTTACATGGACTTATTATTATTATTATTATTCATCTAATTAGGGAAAAAGCTTGCAGAGACATTTTTACATCCGAAAAATATTCTTATTAGGGGAAAAAAATAGAACTTTTCCTTAAGATTTTCCAGCTAATATCAAGCTGATTTTATTTCTTGTACTTAAGCAATATTTTATATAATTCCAGCATTTTGTCTAATTTTAAGGCACATTATGGTTTTTATAGACTTGGTTTAAGAATCTCCATTGGCAGAGTATGAGCCAATTTGATCCGATTTAGTAATATTAGGCTTATTACTAATCTGGTATTTTTTACAGTGTGGTCTACAGTAAAAAAAAAAAAAAAGACTATTTCACCTGAGTGCAGCCCTAATTTTTGCCTTGAAAATCAAATAAATCCACAACAAAGTCACTCACTAGTGCAGTCAGAACATGATTCCACTTTAGATTAGGTTCGGTTATTTTTTAATCTTCCTGTTTGTTCGGTGTCGCTGCTCCTCAGTCTTTTCACGGTATGGAAACTCCAGGTCACATCGCACAGACCTGGTTCCCAGATGTTTTTCCAGTTTGATCCGTTGACTCGGCTGCACATGAACATGCTCATGCTTACGCCTCTGTGTGTGTGTGTGTGTCCTCTGTCAGGGATCAGCAGTGTGGTTTGTCGGTGTTGGACTGCGACCCCCACCCCCAGCAGCAGGTCAGCACCATGAGTTTGTACGGGACCGGAGCTGGAGCCGGGGCTGGGGCCAGCACCAGCGGGGCAGTTGGTGGAGCGAGAGGAGGAGGAGGAGATCATTATAGGGAGCAACGGCGGCGTTCAAGTGACCGCTCACGGGACTCCTCCCACGAGCGAGGAGAGAATCAGCTGACACCGTGTATCAGGAATGTCACCTCCCCCACCCGGCAGCACGGTGAGGACAAAGGGGAGAAGAGGGACGATGTGATGAGTGGGTTACTCTAAGTGTACAGTACAACGCAGGGTTAAAACGTCTTAAAAGTCTGGAATTTACAAATCTGCTTTTAAAACCTTCTAAAAAGTCTTTAAAATAAATACCTAAAAATATCGATACGGTACGTTTTAATATCGATACAGTATCGTGAAATTATATCAGGGTTCTAGCTAGGATTTTATTTTAGACTAGGGGTGTTGACGGATGGGCGGGGGGATTGTGCGGAAGCTGAGCTGCCGCCGTTGTTTTAAGCGTAAAAGAACGTCACTGTACGTCACAGAGGAGCCAATGGCAGCACACTCACTCACTCAGGCTGTTACGCATCCTCCGAGGAGACGCACGAGAGAAAATACAGAGAATTCAGAGGAGGTGCTTCAGGTAACTGTTAATGTCGGACCCTGCGTTTGATCTGAGCAAACAATTACAGCCAAAATACTGATACCCTGTACTGAAATTTAGCGTATCGGGTCAAAATTTAGCATCAGTGGCCAATACGCTAAATTGCGCTAGCTAGAACCCTGGATATATTGCAGAACCGATATTTTTTTACACCCCTATCACCAACTGACCTAAAATGTTTTAAAAAATGTATCACAATACCATTAAAAAGGTAAATTTTTTGTTTGTTGTTTTACAGTCAAATGTTCATATTCTATTAGTTCATAACTAACATCACAACATAATTTTTGCCCAGTCCCAACAAATGAACTAACATCTGCCTGTGACAGTAAAACCTGTTTTTAGGACGCTTCAAATAACCATTAATGAATAAAACTGTGTTAAATAATAATAAAGAAAATATAAACAATAAAGAAAAACTGACGCCACATCTGCATTTGAATAAATACCTAAAAATATCAATACACTACTTTTTAACTTCGATACTGTACTGTGAAATTAATTATTGCGACATATTACAAAACTGATTTTTTTTTTTTTACACCCCTATCACCAACTGACCTGATGAAAATATTAAATACCTGTCGATGCATTAAACCTGTTAATTAAAGTGAATAATTGAGATAAAATACAGTTTTTCATCTTTTCATGGTCATCAGATATGACCCATTTGGATGTTCAGAGGCTCCGTAGTTACCAT
>JAPSES010000249.1:16072231-16084219 GCA_029822895.1 Maxillicosta whitleyi
AAATCACTAAATCCAATCAAATCTTCATCCTCGGTGTCACTTTGAAACAACTCCGCCCACTCCGGAGGTAGAAGAGGTGGGGCTTCCTCTTCTACGTCGCTTACATCGGTTACCGCCAATGATGAAACGATCAACACAGGCCTACAGCGCCCTTTGGTGGTTTAGTGTGAAAATAACATGTGAAATGATATAATAATGTGTTCATAATTTCACACATAATTCGCTTCAGAGTATAAGCCGCACCCCCGGACAAACTGAAAAAAACTGCGACTTACTATAATCCGGAAAATACACTATTTCTTCGGCACTGCATGAAATCTACAACTTAATGCGGACGATGACTGAATACTTTAGTGAATACAGACGCATAACCCGCCCCCCCACACACACACACAACCTGTGCTAGGGACAGTGATGCTACTGAGGCATAGATCAGTGCAACACTTTGTTTAAAATAGATTCAAGATCCATGAGGTTTATTTGTCCCCGGGGGGGCACTTCCTTCTGCCGCAGCAGCAATTAAAAGAACTATTTGACGCCAGCAAACAGCAATGACGAAACAAAGTCAGACACAAGACGACAATTAATACAAATGAAAAGCTTCTAATGACACAATGAATAAAGACACTATCTGTGCGATGCCTCGGAAAAGTAGATCATGACAAATGAAGTTGCATCGCAATCTAAGACCCTGAGGTCACCCAGCCCAGAGCGTCACATAAGACTCTTCATGTGTAGTTTTTTAAATTTTACTTTCCTTATTATATCATGTACTTTACATTAATATCACATCACAATAGGAGGGCTAGTGCTATTTATTTTTAAGTATTTTATATTGTCGCTGTGATTGTTATTGCTATTTTGTTTGTTATTTATTTCTATATTGGGCAAAGACAGAGCCGGGGCACACTGTGTTTCATTGCCATGGTACTTGTACCTTGAACGCACATGACAAATAAAGTTGAACTTGTACTGATGATTTACTAGAGATGAAATCTACCTGCAAAAATCTCATGCAATTAAGCATTTTTTTTTCTTTTCGCTTTTTTTTTTTTAATCACAATGGGGTACAACAAAACAACTAAAATGTTTCATAATGGCAAAAAGTTTAGAAATTAAAAGAACACAAAGTTGTATCAATGAAAAGGGAAGCCACACTTACACAGAGACAAAGATTATGATAAAAAAAAATGTACCTGGAGTCGACCTGAGAACACACAGCAATTTTTTTTGTTTGACATGAAGCTTTATATCTCAAAAGCCTTTACTTGTCATCTAACCTGGCAGAGCTGGACAAATATTAAACATAAATAAACATAAATAAATCACAATAACATTATAATTGCAATCACTTAAACTGAAATTCAAGCACCTATCAGAAAACACAACATTGAAATTCAGGCATTTTTAAGTATTTCAAGCGCATACGAACCCTGCGCATGCACTCAAATGAGATGAATAGTCAGGGTGTGTTCAAAGTATTGATACGGGGATATATCGTCACAGGTGTCTTCACGATACAGAGGCGTCAGTATCGATATTTCACATACAACAAACAATTAGTTTATCAAGTTTGTGAAACGGCATCTGACTTTACATGTTTTAAGTTTATTAAAGCTATCTTTATTTGTGCACTACAGCCAAGTTCTTAAGTTTTACATGAACTACAGTGGAATTGTTGCTCTACAGCAAAAAATAAAAAATAACAGGTATGTGTTTGTTTTCTATAAAATGTCACAAAAAAAAAAAGGCCTAAAATATCGGGATGCACATCACATTGAATACCATGTACCAGAATGCACATATATCGCGATCTGTATCGTATCGTGACCCCTGTATCGGGATGTGTATCGTATCATGAGGTTGTTGGCAATACTCACCCCTAATGAATAGTACACAAGAGTGCAACACATTCTAGATTTCCTGACATTGTACTGTTCATTAGACCCTAATTGATATTACATTTATATTCAGATTTTTGCAGTGGAACCAGTGAGATCTTTTGCCCAAGTTGTCTGAATTTTAATGAGGGTTGCCAACACAATGGTTTGATGTGGCTTTGATATTATTATAATTACTCCTAAGAGTCACAAGTTAAGTAGGAGCACGATACTTATATTTAAAAAAAGCCTTCTGTTTCAAACCTCAGTGTGAAACAAAGGAGAAGACGACAGTAGTGATGACACGCCATCTGCAGTGGTTTACAGTCCTACGGAGGTTTTAAAGTACTACTGTAGTATGTCATGTGCTTTACATAGAAGATTACTAGGTGCTACTTATGTGCTGTTTACGCTTAAATGTCTGACTTGCCTCTGACCACCCAGAATATTCAGACACAGATGGTGAATCTTCTCTGCTGTCCAGCTCACACTCATCCTTCAGCTCGACATTTTAACACAAAACGTGCATGTTCATGTGCACGCAACAAGACCGTCGCTTTAAATGGTAATAACAGCTAAGCACTTCCACAACAAAGTACAAAGTACACCTTTACAGAGTGACATTTTCCAGTGCTTTCACATTAGCGCTGTCCCCATGACCCTTCCTTATAACAAGGTCACTGAGAAGTCTGTGTGAAATTGGGCCAAAATCCTTAACAGAACCGTAAAATTCCCATTACTTGAACAGAGACTGTGATAGGGGTCATTAGTGGGAATGTAATAGGCTAATGTTATTAAATATATTTTACTAGGAGAAAGCATATTCTATAGTAGAGTAAGGCTTCAACTAACGATGATTTTAATAATTGATTAATCTGTAGCTTATTCGAATAATGAATCGACTCCTTAGATAAACATAAAAGGCTCAATTCTCAAAGGTCAGTATTTAACTCAAAGCAATATAGGCTAGAGGTATAGTTAGCGAGCACTAGCCCACTATCTAGACTTGGTATGGCTGGAGACTCGCAAAATATTGTAGTGTTGTATGTATAAGTACCTAATCAAAAATAGGTAACGTTAGTCTGGCGGCCTGATAAACGAACATGGATGAAAACATTATAATTACAACAATAGTGGCTAATTAGCTAGAGGGCTAAAGTACTCACAACACATAGGCTATCTTAAGCTAGGTATATTAAGACCACAATAATCCTATTTACCCAAAATATGCTGGTCATTTTTCCATATTCAAGTTTTGTTACATAAATGACGCATTACGTTTAATCCAAACAGGGCTGCCATGGCAACCAAAGGCTCAGCAATACTGCTCTGTGTTTTCCTGTTACACTACACAGCGTGCAGGCATATATCAATACTAACATACTCAAGACCCAACGAATCAACTGCGGAATTCGTAGCAAACTCCTTTAAGATTCAATTGGGATCAGTGTAATCCAATTAGTTGTTGGAGCACTACTGGAGAGCTCAATGTGTAGATCATTTATGTCATTTTGGGCACCAATAATAATAATAATAAATTTGGAGAGTGTCAAACCTAACAAAGTAACTGTTCCTAGATAAAATAGTTTTCGTTGATCTTGTAAGAGGACCTCCAACTCCACTCCGAGTACATAAGACTTGAACAAAATTCAAAATTAGGTAAAATGAGTAAAGTTTTGACACCGTTAAGGATATTTTGGCTGTGGTGACTGGGTAGCTCAGTGGTTTACGCCACTGATTTTAGTGCAAAAGATGGCTGGTTCGAGACCCAGGTTAACCCTTGGGAAAGGTTCTTTATGATATATATCCCAATGTGGCCACGAGGGGGTGCAAGCCTCATTGTGCCGGTCCCAAGCCCGGTTGTGTCACATGGATTTTACACATGGATTTTATTTTACAAGATGTCACAAGATTAGATATAAACTGGCCGAAATCATTGCTTTTCTGTTGGACTTAAAAAATCCAATTTGATGTGTCAGATGTAGCTTCATTACATGTGGTTGTATTAATAGACACGCCCATTTCCCGTGTGGTTTTTACTGATACACACAATAACTGATTTGCTAAATACTTTTTTTTACATACACAATGCTGGTGTGAAGGATACAAACGTAAAAAGGAATATCTGCATTGTTGTCAACAGGACATAATGTCGTCAGTATTCTGTAAATACAGAAACGATGATGCAAACAGTGCCCCAGTCCAAGGCCAATACTGAGGTTTCACATTACAATTAGTTATGTCTTAGTTGAAACACTCTGTCACAGGAAAGACTATGAGCCTGTCTTTACCCATAGTGCCACTGTTGTAGTTCGAGCAACTCAGCAATAACCTGCAAGATAACAACTGATGACACATATATACCTTGCTATCTTGGTAACATAAAAGCTCTGTACACCCACACAGCTGTTTCTGGCAAATCTCAATGATTTAACCTCCAAGCTAGATAAGGCAGGCAGGAACGACGAAAAGAGTAACTGTGCACAAAAAAAACTTCAAAAAAAATATATGTTACATGGATCAACAATCTGAGAAAGACACAGGCTTCATCTTGATGGGTGAATATTGGAGTTCTCAACTGGAGTTAGTGATTTAACATTAAAATAATAGCTAATAATAAAAGTATAACATTAGATTTGGCTGATACTTATATCCAAAGTAAAGGCATGTATAGCATAAAAGACCTTGCTCAAGGGCCCACCTGGGATTTGAACTGGCAACCTTCCACACCAAAGTCAACAGTGTAAACCACTAAGCTACCCATTCACATAAGTATAAGTATAGTCCCAGATTTATTTATTTATTTATTACATTGAATTAGATGTCAATTTCTACAATGAATTACTTCCAAGAATGCACCCATGTAACATCCATCACAGAAGAGATGACACCTTATTGTCTTTTTTATACTTGAGCCTTTAAAAACACCACTCATAGTCATCAGTCATGGAGGCTGACCTGTAACTAGTAAGAAGATCTTAAGTGATGATGGCTTTAAAAACTCTAAATATCTACCTTTTGCTAAAGAGTCAAAATCCTGTGGCTCAGACACAGAATAGAGCCATATTATGTACTGCATTTAAGCCAAGAGCGTAGCATTGATGTTCCAGAATATTCTATCTGCACCTAAACAATGTCAAACTGCAGCCCACCAAATAATGTGCAGGATGTGTTGAAGTTGGCCAAACACGTGGCCAATATCTGAGGGATGAGACACTTGCTGTGAGCAGTAATATTAGTCAGCGGATCATTTCGTGGCTTGTTTAACTTGGCAGCTGTCCTGGGTTATGACTAGTCATTAATGCCACTGCCAGTCACCCATCCTGAAGGGTATGTGAGACGGTTTCCTGAATGAAACTATTAATATACTTCTGTTACGGTGGCATACTTCAATATTTGGGTCAAGCATAAGAAATGTGCTTTTGTAAGATGTAACCATAGCGGTCCATCTTTGGAAGACTGAGGAAGAACAATCTCGCACTGAATTGGCTACATTTGACCCTTTTCCATTAATGAAACAGCACATTTAACAAGTTTGCGTTTTAAAATGAATTTTATACTGAGTCAGACATTCAGATTTGTACATCAGTCTTCATTTAAGCTCCGTTAATAGTCTCATTGCTTCCCTTTTAATGCTACTGGGACACTTGTCTTATTAAATGTCAGTCTGTAACTATTCCCTACAGTGGCACAGACTTTGGGAACACCTGGTAGCGTGGCATATAACAGATTTCCTATCTCACTTTTATATTAGCGGTTGTCAAGTAGAGTTTTTGTAGAAGAAGGCAAGGCCGGTAACACAAGAAAGCTCTACAAGTACAGTTTTTAGTGTAGATTTCTATCATTTGCTGCAGCGACGCCACTATAATGCTTTAAAATAACCAATAAATTGTCTGTTGCTACTGGTGACTGGTGTGCAAAGAGCAAAGGTGAAGCAGAATCGTGATATAATGTGATCAGAACCTTTGAAGAAAGCAGGGGAAAAAGGTTTCTCCATATTCAGAAATGTCAGAATGAGGTTTTTACACTGATGAAAGCTGAGAGATTGAGATTGCTTCAATTGTGGAATTTAACCCTTAGTGTGCCCAGAACGCATGCATTGTACTGTGGTACGTAAATTTCCCTTATTATGCATCATGTGGTTTAAAAAAAAAAAAAAAAGACTATAGTTCACTTCCTGTTTATGAAGAAGGCAGCAGAAACATTTCACTTTAGATATCAAATTTTACAACTCAAGCCTTGAACTTTACAACTTATGAAAAGCCACTGGCAGGCGACGAACTGCACAGCATCACAAAACTGATGTTTATGAGGCTTAAGTTCCAAAATACAGGCAGTGTTTTTCGTGACCTACCCCCGCTCCTCGTAATGGTATTATTAGAGCTTTAATCAGAGGGAATGACACCTGAAATGATGCCTGAACTGCCGGAAAAGACCTTTAATCCCTCACGCCGAGAATTTGCCTTCATTTATTGACTTCTGACTGACGTACCTTTTCCACTTCATGAGTCATGTCAAAACATATGGAAAACAACATGCAAAGATAGGATTGTTTGCACTACAGACTTTAAGACCTTTTTAAAACATTATGAATTTCATTTAAAGGGGTCATATTAGATTTAAACCCACATTTATTATTAGTCTGTGGTTCAATTATTTCTGTATTTGGACCCTAATAGTTCATACAGTCTGAATTTGAACCCTCTAGCTCCTGCAAAACTGTCTTTAAAGTCATTCCAGCAAAACTCAAGTAGATTTCTACAACCCATTTTAATTCCTGCTTAATTCGTTACATTTTATAACTAGTTACATCACGACATTTGCACAAATAAGGTCCAGACTTCAGATGAATATTTATCCGAGTACCCCATAATTGTTTATCAGCAGCAGCAGTTGTAGTAAAAACTGAAATATGTCCAAACTTGGAGCCGATTACTTAAAATATTCAGTCCTTGGTTGTACTAACAAACACAAGTGATTGACTGGGACAGAAAGCATGGTCAGTAACCTGGAGGGGGTGGGGCATGAAGTGGCTCATGTGCATTTAAAGGGCCAGCACTCAAAACAATGTTTCTGGTGTTATTACTCAGAAATAAGGTTGAAGATGGACCTGTGGAATTAATGAAGAATTCAGACCCAAACAGAGCATTTACAGATTATGTAGACCACAGGGAAGTGTTTGAAAATTCCATTATCATCATCATCATCATCATAAAAAAGCAAAATGTCACTCCTTTAAGGTCAAGCAAATCTAAAGCCTTGATACAGAAGTTGTTAAGATTCAAAATACTTCATACAGGAGTGCGATAATGGATAGATTATCAGGTATTGGCTTTCAAAAGTGTCAAACAGTCCTTATTATATATAATCAAAGGAGATTAGGACTGAGCAATACTTAAAATTCAGTTAAACCTTATAATATTTGTTACTGTTTATTGATATTGTATTATATGGTAAATCAATTCAATTAAGAAAACTATTTGAAATTCTTTGTCTTGAGTTTACAACTATATATAGTAAACAAGTTAAAATATAATGAAAAAAACAACTACCTTCATGATTGAGGCAAAGACAGTGAAGCACATGCATTCATTTAAACCCCCATTAATATTCAGTGTCACAGAGATGTACAATAACGGCAACATGCAACAAATATAACTCAGTATGAACAACATGGACATATGCATTACACAGTAATAAGAGTAACAGCAGAAGGTCTTTAAGGATTCATATCACTAGTCTTGGACAGTTTTAGGTGTTCTTATTGTATGTTCCAAGACAACACTGAATAATGTATAAAAAAATCATAAGGAGACGCCACCTAACATTAGTTTTCAAGCGTGTTTGCATGATTCAAACAGGTTTCCTAATAAGGAGGCATGATTATCATACATAACAGGTCAGGGTGAACCCAACCAACTGATCAACAGTTGCAGTTGCCAAATCATCAGGTCAACCTTGTTAAATATACACTTTACTACTTCGTTCTCCAGCTGTTGAGTAACTTGATTAGTTTTCCACTGCTTTTCCACGTTGGTTGTGTTGCATCTCACTATCAGTAAAGATTAGTGACCAGCAAATGATAAAATGATAACCTTACTCAAAGTTTCTTCTGTCATATTTATGCACCTGTGATGCTTTGGACTAATGATTGACTTTACATTAATTCTCCATTCTGCTGTTTTGGTATTTCCTTTTTTTTTCCAGTTTCAGATAAGAGTGATTTGTTTACAATGTGTATACTAATTTCTCATTGTCTCTTGCTGTGGAGGTAATTTCCTCATTATAGTGATACACCACTGTTATCAGGCACGGAGCAAATGCTGCTCCTACATAAAAACAAACTGTTATTGTCAAAATACATTAAAGACAATGCATCAGTGCTGATAAGCGCTTACTACCTGTCAAGAGTCAACAATAACAATACTAAAATACTCTAAGTCTGAAGTTCACAATGAGTTTCCTGTAATTAAATGGTTAATACATAAACTCCTGATAATTCTGCTATAAGGACAGTCAGATAAGGCAGTAATACTAACATTATATATTAGATTTTAAGGGAATACTGGAGTGTAATATGGTAATAAATGGATTTTCACATCACTGATTCCCAAACGGATCATAATGAATGACACCAAATAATATATATTAAAAACAATAACACCGCTGAAGATAAATCAATTGATTTAACAGTGAAATTAAACCACCATTCCTATTTTTCATAGAAACGTCCAATATATAACATTAATTCTTGAACATATCTGTTTCAGTGCGTGCAATCAACAGCCCAATGATACGTGTTGGACTCTTTCAGCAAAACCCAATATCATAACCATCTTCTGGCAACCACTGCGGAGACTGCAGAAACCGAGCGGTCGCAAACATTTCCACTGCCTATGCCAACACTGTCACGATATTTCATAACCAAATCATGAAGCTACAGTTTGGAAACAGGCGGTGTCTCGGTTCACTTTGAAAGCACACGGTCTTTAAGGAGACAAACACGATGGGGGCTTTGAAGTTTTCGCAACAGGATGGATGCTGTCGAAGAAACCGTGTGCAAGATACCCAACAAGGCCTGTTTACATAGCTAGCGTGCTAGCAATGGGTAGCATTGTTCACTTAGTCGTTCGTACTTAGGTCACGTTTAATTAACATTTAACAACCACACGGACCGGCACTTACCCAATCACTAGCTCGGTTTACGTCCCGGTACATACGGCTAGGAGTTAAAGCTACCCCGGCACACTGTGTGTGGTTTGCAAAGCTTTTATACATAATAACATTCAGTCCCTTTGCCTAATATTAGCATACAGCTGCTAGCTGAGGAACGCTAACTGTCAAGACTTGGCCAGCGAGCTAACGTCCCTCCTCCTGCTCTACAAAACCACACTGACATGACCACAGCGCTGGGAAAACATCGACGATATCCATCAAGGATTAAAACCCTGCGAACACACCAACATTCAATATCGATACCCCGAAGCCTTGTTTTCATTTTATACTTACAACAGGTCCAATGAGATTAGTCTATCCATTGAAAGCCGCTGGATAATATGTAATAGCAACCCACAGAACTGTGACATAAACGATTTTCAATCGGTGACCCAGTTTCTCTTCACCGTCATGCCTGTCGGACCACTAACCTAGTTTTTCAACCAATGGCGTGAGAGCTACTGCCGTAGGTACCCTTCTGGCCAATCAAACGCAAGTTTAGGACGGGAAAATATGATTGACGTCGCAGATGGCCAATGACAGTCAGCGTAGAGCGGAATGCAGAGGCCACAGTGTGTATGTACGACTATACGTTTCAGTCGTCAGTAAGTAGACGGGGCCCGGAGTTGGACTTGTGCCTGATTGCAGGATACTGTATTTTGATACTTAAAGTGGATAAACTTTACTTTAACCCCTGACCCAGAGAAACATTGTCTGTAGCTGGTTATTATGTAAGACTTTATTAACTAAACAATACAAGAAATTGCAGTAAACTGTATAGAAGTTGATACCATGCCCTTATGTAAATAGTTTACATGTATAGAGTTTCTTTCGTTTATTGTTTGACTTTTCTCGCATTTTTCTTGTATGTTGTATTTATAATTTACCAGCGAGACAATATCTACTAGCAAATAATTCCTTGCTATGTGTTTATGTAGCTGGAATGCACAGCCAATAATCATAATCACAGTCTAATTCTGATACTGAGGAGGAAAGGCATCCTCTATTTTTTTATTTACGTTCTGTTTATAGTTAATTCTTACCATTTTTTTTCTTGTACTCTGACATGTCTGTATATAAAAGAATGTCATGTCAGAAAAGTTTTATTTATGTGTTCATGTGAAGTAACAAAGCATACACTTTAAACACAGGCTTTGTGTTTATTATATTGGGTGGATTCTCTGGTTGCCTGTACTATGGTGATGGTAGTGATGCCCCCTTCTGGTCATATCTTGATAATTAGGAATATCTAAATACTGAAACAGAAAAATGCTGTCATCACAAATCTGTTCTGCATTGTTTAAGTTCATCACCATCAGCCATTAACTGGTACGCGTCATAAAGCAGGTTTTTAAGGCTTTTTTGGACGATGCAAAATTGATGACTTGCTGCTTTGCTCAGGAATTACAAGAGCTGAACTGTCTTTTTCAAGTTAAAACATATACACATTAATCCAACTCCAAGAATATTAACCCATAAACACCCAGTGCTACTTTTGTGCCAGTTCCCAAATAAATTTTTCTCTCTATTCCACCTTTTTTCCAAGTGATTTATCACCATTATTGTAATATTATCCTCTGTATTTTGCATTTGTCAGTATAAATCATGTATTTTCCCTATGTTTAATTAGCTGATCATGTAGGTGTTAATAAAAATTCACAGGTTATTGCTTCAAAACAGAAGAAACTGAAGAGAAAGTGATTTTTTCAGCAACGATTCAACTCCATGGGTTTTTACAGGTGAATTAATGTTGTAGAAGATGACGGTGTTTCCACAATAACTACAAAGTCTTGGCATGTAAAACAGGTCATACCTGGTGACCATAAAAAGATGACAAACTGCATTTTATAGCAATTGTTTTCACGCATTGATAGAATTAGTGGATCGACAGTTATGAAACATTCAATATCAGTAAATTATTCTGGTTGCCAATGGATGTTTGAGTCTATATGTGTCAATTTTTTCAATGCAAAATAAGGCAAATAAAGTTAATTAGAATATTCCATATGTAAAACAGTTCACCGGGCCTTACATAGCATTAAGGGTCCAATGGTAATTCAGCAAGGAGACTAATTAAATATTTCCAAATGGGTTTTTATTTAACAAATAAAAGCTCAAAAGTCTTACGAATCAAATTTACAAAGATTTAGGCCTATAAAATTTTTTTTAAAAAAGACACACAAGAACAGAAAAAAACGACCCATCATAATGAGACAAAGGATGAACATATATACTGGCTCGGCCAAACCATAGAACACCAAAGGGGAAACAAAATGGAGTCTCTAATACAACTGAATATAAAGACGTCTGAACTAAACCAAACCCAAAATCCCCCCATGATGTTGTTGTCCATGGAATAATCATAATGAGAGAGCAGGACTATTTAAGACTGCGACACCCTTGTCCACACTTTTCCCAGCATGAGAAAGGACTCCACCACACGGTAACTTACATCAGAACTTAATATAACTAAACTATAATCCATCACCCTACAGCGTTATGGTTCCACTCATAACAGTGTAAGATTAAAATACAAGTAAACTGTTTATACTGTGATTAAATGTGTGGTTGACTGTAACTGACATGACCAGGTGGTGATGATTATAAACCAAGTAACTGAAAATGAGAATAAGGCATGTGAAATGATAAACCAATGAGGTGGATGTGTGGTCGAAATAACCCAGTGTGGCTGCAGCTCTCACATGTAGACAAAATAATAATGCATCTGCAGTATATAATTACAGACAAATACAAAATGTACATACAAATCTTACATTTGTTATTTCTTTTATTGAAATTTTTTTTTAAATTTATTGAAATTTTTTATTGAAATCTATTGGAATTTCTTATTTTCTTATACTTTTGTAATTTTATAATTCTGTGCAATCAAATC